>CM037158.1:32135270-32506329 GCA_020921065.1 Vaccinium darrowii | reverse complement strand
CCCCCCCCCCCCCCCCCCCCCCCCCCCCCCCCCCCCCCCGACAAACCCACCCCGGGCCCCACCCCACCCTCTCCCCCATTTGCCGCCCCCCTCCCCACTTTCCGGCCCAAATTCCTTCTTTTTTTTTGTTCTAATTTTATTAATTTCATTTATTATTTTAACTTTATTTATTTAATTAGTCATTTAATTAGTCCTAGATTGTACTTCATACATTATTAAAGCAGCATAATTATTACCTAAATGAAACCACAAAGTTCGGCTAAAAAAAAAAAGAACTGGAATTTCAAGTCCAATTCCTACATTATCCAAGCAGCACAATTATCACGGAAATGCAACCATCAAGTTCCAACTCCGAACAAAAGAGCTGGTTCAATTTCACTTCACACATTTCGCACAAGCAGCGTAGTAACTCCCTAGATACAACCGCGGATTTTCAGTTCTGGAAAAAAAAATAAAAAAGAGATGGTTTCTAAATGCAACCATTGGTATATTTTGAGTCAAGCAACATTTAATAGGTGCATAAATTCATGACCGTCAACGAATTTTCATACTTTACATTAGAAAATGACATCTTGCCTTTGGTATATTTATTATTTAAATTTACAAGATTATGATTGTCTCCTGAAAACAAAATTATTATTATTATTATTATTATTATTATTATTATTATTATTATTATTAAATAAAAGGATAATTAATACTACGTACAGTCACGAAATAAGAAGGATGTTCATGTGATCACTCTCTTATATGAATGTGGCGCCGTCATTGGGTGCATCCATTTTTCGATGACCAGCACAAATCATTTTCTAGAGTTTGTTGACTCGGCTATTTAGCCAAAACTTATGTCATCTAGACTATGATTAATGTCATAATTTAGTCATTCTTCCTTTCCAAAGTACAAATGCTAGAATGTGAAAAACATGAAAAAGTCAAAAGTTAAAAATTTGGTGCGCATACGTGTTTCGATATTGTTAAAAAAAATAATTTATTAAACATTATGTTTTACAACTAAGAATAAAAAATAGCAAAAGAAAAATAATCTGGAAAGTTAAAAAAAATACTTATGCTATTTGGAAAAAACCACTATAAAAGAAATGAATTAAATAAAAAAACTAAATAAAACAAAATAAATTAATTAAATAATTAAATGAATTAATATAAAGAAATGAGTTAACTAAATAAAAGAAATAAATTAATATTAATAATAGAAAAAAGATATTAATAAAAGATATAAATAAATGTTTAAATAAAAGAAATGAATTAAATAAAAAAACTAAATAAAACAAAATAAAACAAAATAAATGAATTAATATAAAGAAATGAGTTAACTAAATAAAAGAAATAATTAAATAAATTAATATTAATAATAAAGTTATATTAATTAAAGAAAGAGAAAGGGGTAAAATTGTAATTAGGGGGGGCGCAAAGCATTTTGCAGATTTGACAGGCTGCATGCCATCTCTCTATCCTTTTCTCATTGCTTTCTTCTTTTGTTTTGAGACCCCACTGTGTTCTGATGCATCACTGTATTCACCTTTCCTTTCATGTGTGGAGTTTTGCTGATTGTCTCTTTCTCTTTCTTTGGGATTCTCTAGGGAAAAAACAAACACCTATCAATCAAGAGCAGTATTATTGAGTTAAAGACTCAGTAACGTAGGACAAGTGACCTCCAGACTTGTAGCAAGCTAGTCTTAAATCTCCATTAGAGTTTACAAAAAAATTTCTCAAAAATTGTACTTTGCTAACTTTTATATAAATTGCAAGGTGAGTTAGAATTGTGGCCTCCACAAGACTCTGTGAATTCTAATTTTTTTTTCATTCTTTATCTTTAATAATTTGAGAACAAATTTACTTTCATCGACAAGATGTTGTCGTTCTTCAATTAATATTGATCTAAGAGCATCCTCATCAGGATGAACAAAATCACTTGTAGATATTATAGCTAGTCAAATACCACAAAATATTGCTGCGCATCAGCCTCAACAAAGCGTCTCTTTACTTTGTTTTTGCAACAATCCATCTCTTCTTTACGCAGGTTATTATTCACTTACCAACTAATATTTTATACTATATGTTCAATCATTAAAATACTTCAATCACCTTTTTATTTTGTAGGATTATTATTTGTCAAAGCAATAAAATGCACATAATATAACATCAATAATAATTTTTTGAAAATAATATTTGTGGCCAATTCTTTGATTGGTTCCTAGGAAATAAAGCATAATCTTAAACCATGACACAATTTATTTTCAAATTAAAACTACAAGCCTCGTAAGTCGTAACGTTAAATATAGAAAGATAAGGATAAGAATAAGAATAAAAATTATTTGTTTGAAACAAAAAAAAATAAGAATAAACAAATTAAAAAGATATTTGAATATAAAAATAGAAATAGAAAGAAAGAATAGTATAATATAGTAAAATTAGAATAGAAAACCTTATTCTGTGAGTTTTTGAAAATGTGACTTGTTAAAGTATAAAATGAGTTTTTGAGGTTAAATTTGGTCTAAAATTTACTGAGTCTGATAAGAATGCTCTAACTTCAATATATTCTGACCAAATTAAACAATCAACCACCATCGAACTTACCTGCATGATTAGAAATGAATTCACTTATTAATTAAACTCATTCACACTACTTACTCTCTTTATATCAACCTACCTTTTGTTTCAGAGCCTAGTTTCTCGAAAGACTCTATCAAAATTTGATAAAATCACCCCTTGATTTTATTAAATGAGGAGAAAGGTTGATAAAATCTCAACTTTTTTGCATTCAAATAAATTGAAATTTTATCAACCATCCTCCTTATTTGATAAAATCATCCTTTATCAAATCTTGATTTTAGATAAAATCAAATAAGAAACTCAGCCAGTTCATTCATACAAAGAAAAAAGGAATGCTCCTTTTGCTTGTTTCAACTTTCAATGGATGACGATCTAGAGGAAAATGCTTGACAATTTGGAGGCTTGAACAAACGTGCAGCTGTGAGCAACAGTAAATAAAATTAAAAAAAGGGACAAATAGAAAAGGGAAAAAGAATATAAAATGTATTTTTAAACATTTGACGGTTGCTTCCCAAATTTATATTGGGGTTGTTTCTGTCATCTCTAGTGGAGTCCATAGGTCTCTCTCTCTCTCTCTCTCTCTCTCTCTCTCCCCCCTCAATTCTCCTTTTCCCTCTCTCTCCTCCTCTTCCTCACCCCCATCCTCTCCACCCTTATCCCCTCCTAACTCAGAAGGTAATAACGGTCGATTCACAGTCACCCCTGAAAATCAGTTCATATTTGAGTTCTCGATTTGAACTCGTGATCCCATATATTACCTTAAAATCAAAGTCTATTACAAAAAACACCAAAAAGAGGAAAATGGCAGAGGCTGCAGTGTTGAATTTGCTATCCAACTTCGCACCCTATCTCAATGTAGAGATGAACCAGTTAACCGGAGTACGGGATGAGATCGAATTCATAAGAGACGAATTCGAGCGAATGACACATTTCCTCAGAGTTGCAGATGCTGTGGAAGAGAGCCAACCGGAGCTCAAAGTATGGGTGAAACAAGTTCGTGAAGCTGCATATGACACTGCAGATGTTCTCGACATGTACATGCTTCGCCTTGGACATCACCATGGCGATGGATTACGCGGGTTTCTTCGTAAGGTCTCTTGCTTTATTAAGACTTTGAAAGCTCGCCACCAAATTGCTTCCGAAGTAAAAAGAATCAAGTCCAGAATCGTCAATATCTCCCAAGGACATCAGAGATATTGTGATATATATGGCAGAAGAGAGCAAGGTTCAAGCTCCACTCACTGCGGCATCGCATGGCATGATTGTCGAAGCGATGCCCTTTTACTCCAAGAAGCTAACCTTGTGGGCATTGACAAGCCCAAATCACAACTGATTAAATGGCTGATGGATGAGGATCCTCGACTCAAGGTCCTTTCGATAGCAGGAATGGGTGGATTGGGCAAAACTACCCTAACTAAAAAGGTCTACGATAATGATGCAGTGAAGAGGCACTTCCAAAACCATGCATGGATCACCGTTTCAGAATCATTCAAGGTCGAAGAGCTTTTAAAAGACATGATTCGACAGTTATTTAAAGAAGTCAGGCAACCACTCCCAAGTGCGGTGGACAATATGGATAGAAACAGCCTGAAAAAGGTAATTAATGATTTCCTACTGCAGAAGAGGTATGTGCTTATTTTGGATGATGTATGGACTACTCCTGCGTGGGATTTTTTCAAAATTATATTTCCAGAGTGCAATTGTGGCAGCCGAATAATCCTGACAACGAGAAATGTTGGATTAGCTTCTTTTGCTAGTAAAGAATATCATGGCGCTGTCTACAATCTCCAACCCTTGTCTTCCATAGATTCACAGGACTTGTTTTGCAGAAAGGTATTTCTAGGGAAACCTTGTCCCTCATATTTGGGAGATCTTTCCAGAGACTTCTTGAAAATATGCGATGGTTTACCACTTGCAATCGTGGCAATCGGTGGCCTATTATCTACAAAAGGGGACAGACTGGATGAGTGGGAGAGGATTTACCGTGGCCTTAGAGCGGAATTGGAAGGAAATGACAAACTCATGAGTTTGAAAAGGATATTGTCCCTTAGTTACTTTGAGTTGCCTTACTATCTCAAGTTATGTTTTTTGTACTTGAGCATATTTCCAGAAGATTGTTTTTTTAGTCACTGGAGATTAATTCGGTTGTGGGTGGCGGAAGGATTTGTCGAAGGAAAAGAAGGAATGCAAATAGAAGAAGTTGCTGAGGGCTACATCAATGAGCTAATCAATAGAAGTTTAGTTCAAGTTGCAGAGATGAAGATAGATGGAAGGCTCCAATCCTATCGAATCCATGATCTTTGGCGTGAAATGGTTCTTTCGAAGGCAAGAGAGCAAAACCTTGTGTCAATAAACAGTGACAACACTGCTGAAAAGGTGCGACGCTTAACGGTATACAATAGTGTGGGAGACATACAAAGCACTGACTTCACTCGACTTCGTTCTTTGCTTGTTTTTAGCAAAGAAGATCCGTTGTCCATGTTGTCTAAAGTTGTATCATTAGGCAACGGTGTACGGCTACTAACGGTGTTAGATTTGGGAGGTACACAGTTGCAAACATTTCCCAATGAAATTGTGAAACTAGTTCATCTCACTCATCTAAGTTTAAGGGAGACCAAGGTAAAAACTATCCCGAAGTCGATTGGAAACCTCAAGAAATTAGAAACATTGGATCTCAAGCACACAGATGTTACAGAGTTGCCACATGAGATTCTGAAGCTCAGACATCTTCGTCATCTCTTACTGTATCGCTACAAAATAGGTGTTGCCATTCATTGTTTTCCTACTCAATCTGGATTCAAAGCCCTGGAGGGAATAGGAAGCTTGAAATCCTTGCAGAAACTATGTTCTATGGAGGCAAACCATGGCAGTAGCAGCAACATTATGCTCACCGAGCTAGGAAAGCTGATTCAACTGGGGAGGTTGAGCTTGTTAGGACTAGCAAAGGAAGATGGGAAGGTGCTATGTTCATCCCTTGAGAAACTAAGTAGCCTTTACTCATTGTGTGTTTATGCAAAAGATGAAAATGAGATCATTGATCTAGATTCTTTGTCTTCGGCACCTCAACGACTTCAATGTCTCAATTTAAGTGGGCACCTACAAAACCTACCCCACTGGATACCTTCGCTTCACAACCTAACGAGAATATTATTAAAGTGGAGTAAGTTAAGGGATGATGGTCCGCTGCAATTGCTTCAAGATTTACCCAATTTGGTTTCACTTTATCTTCTTTCGGCATGTCAAGGAGATGAATTATGTTTCAAGGAGGGTGGTTTTCGAAAGCTTACCAAGTTATATCTCCATAGCTTTGAAGGATTAAGATGGGTGAGAGTGGAGGCAGGGTCAATGCCTCTTCTCAATAAGCTTGATATCGAGAAGTGCAACTTGATGACAAAGGTGCCCTCAGGTATTGAACATCTGACAAACCTCAAACTCCTTGGATTAAGGGATATGCCAGATATCTTGATTTCGAGCTTGAATAGAAACTTAGAAGGTGGGGATTACTGGAAAATTGCACATATCCCTCGTGTTTGGATTTCGGACTCCGAGTTGGGCTATTGGAAAGGTAGGTATCTATAACGGGGGGATGATGATATTTTGACAGTGGATCAGTTTTTCATTTACGGTGCCCTATTTTTTTATTTTTTCAGTGTTTGTGACCACTTGGGAACTTATTTATGGAACCAAACTGCAATAATTGAATATTAGATTGTTGTTTTCGTTCTTCTTTCGTCTTGAATCTTAGTAGATTGAGAATCTCTTATATGACAAAATTAGCTTGAGTGGATTTAGAACAGCTAGTAAAACCATGCCTTCATTTTATAGTAATTTAATATTACATTAACTCAAGATCAAGACATTTCTCGGTTCTTTTCTGTTTGTAGAAATCTATGTTTCGTTGTGTCGTTACGAATTAACGATTACTATGACCTTTTTTTTTTTCCTTCATTTTTCTAGTGCTGCGAAAACCGTGAATTCTCTTTTTAATTTTTGGCACCATTTGTTCTTTCGAACCTGCTCAAAGATCTCAAACATTCTTGTTCCAAGCAATTAATTTGTATGAATGTATAGTGAAGTTCCCATTTATGTCCAGTTGTAAATGTCAGGAATCGTACATGATGTTCAATCTACAACGCCCTTACGGATCTTGGAAACTAGATTTATAGAAATCGCAAAACAGAAAGGAAGTGTATAAATTATGGAAAACAGGAAACACACACATACATACATAGAAAACTTTAATGCGAGGAAAAATTACGCGAGCCACACCAATTCACCATAATCGAAGAATAAGGAGTACAAGTTCTCTACTCTCTATCAGAAAAGTTTTCTCTTACCTCCTCTCATCTTCAGAATGAAAGGTTCTTACCCTAATTACAATAAAACTGCAATATAAATAGGTAAGACCCAATGACCATAATTGCCCCGCCTAGTTAAGAAATACCAAAGGGGCTCCGCCCCTATCACCCCAAGACTATTGTTGAAAGTTCTCTGCATCCTAAACACTAAAGAAGGCAAAAATTGTGAGCTTCAACGGTTGGCTCGGTCCATGGTCCTCCAAGAGGTGAGAAACAAGACGTGGAATGGGTCTCCATTTTTCAGCTGCACAGACAGCAGCCCCACTTACCCTATCCGTTTCACTTGTTTTGCCTCTTTGCATAGATGCGTTGGGACTTTTTCCATAATTCGGGTACAAATCAGGGGCATTCGGAGGGTCTCCCAAATTCAGTTTATTGTTCTCTAGAATGTCGACAGTTGTATTTCATTCTTCCCAACAATATTTATGTATTGAGACAAAGGGAGTGGTGAATGTTTGGTTTTTGTTTTCTGGGCACGATAAATGTTATCAGAGAACAATAGAAATATTCTAAATTTTAATCCCAAAATTGCATGACTATTCATTAAGGGGCAGCAATTTGCTATATGGAGGGAGTAGTAGCAGCAAGTTGCAGGGAAATTTTATTCTGAAGTTCGGAGAGAACGGGATTAACTTGTTGAGTTTGGATTGGATAGTGAAGGAGCGTATGTGTCTACCCTTTTGATTACGTGAATTTCACAATTGTTATGAAGTATGTGAGTTTATGTGATTTATATCTATATGTATCTCAATGGACCATTTGAATAAGTACTAGCTAGGATTTGGTAAAGAAATTGAAAATGGAAAAATAAAAATTGACATAACTTTGCAGTGTGCCAGTGTTATCAAATATACATCTTTCATTAAAAATATTGCAAATCGTTTAAGCTTTGTAGTGGTTGATCCACGAAATTCAGGAGATTTAGGACAAAAATACATAAAAATCAGAACCACGCATGGATTTGGATTGTCAAAATTAAAAAAAAAAAAAAATTAATTAGCAATAGAAAAGGTTGTTATTGCAATTGCCTCCAGAGAAAGAGTTGTAGTTGTGCAGCTAATCAACTTGATGATTAACTGATTTAATACTTGGAATCCTGGATAATGCAGGTGGGGTTCAACTTGACAAGCTTTTTCTTCATCATCTATTAGTATCTCTATTAAAAGATGCAACCCGACTATGCGTACGTACACATACGTGCACGAACACATCTGGACCGTCCATTTCAGGAATTGACAATCCGGATTGAAAAAAAAAACTCTTCCATATAAGAGTTACATGGAAGAGTTTTTTTTTTTTTTTTGTAAATCCGGACCGTCAAAAATACGCACGGATAGTCAAGATGCACCGTCCATGCATCTTGTGTATGTCTGGCGTGCGTACACATCGAATTTTTGTAAAAGATGATTTCTTTTGTACCAGTTGATTCTAGTATTCCACTTTTCAACAGCAACATTTTAATAACAGAGTTAAGTCTCCCTCCTTTATTAATAGATGGAGGGGTGCTAATAAGGGTTTTTAGATGAAGGGGTGTTCAACGATGAAGGTGGATAGATGAGGGGTCATAAATAAATTTCTCAACAAGTCCTACAAAAGTGCCAGTTTAGGTTATCTCGTTTTATGCCCGTTATGGCTTTGACATCCTTCAAATTACTCAAGAGAAAATCATTTACGAGTCTGTAGATCAACCCATTTACAGAGTCACCGGGACAGAGTTAAGAATTTTGCAAAATAACAGAGGTTGCAAAGAGTCTCATAGGTATCATTTTTTTTATTTGGACTAGCTACTTTAGATAAGAATGGAGATTACATAACTTCTACGGAGAAAATAGGATCAATGCAAAAATTGATATTTTCACTCAGATCAGTTCGATTTTGATAGATTTGGCCCCTAAACCAAATTGAATGAAGCCCCACTCCAACGCGCACAAACCCTAACTCGTCAAATAGAGCCCTAACCTATTGTTCACAAATCTTATGTTTTTTTAGTAATAATTAAATCACGAAACCTAGTTCATCCAATTGACACCTTAATAAGTGTAGTATTTCAACTTGTAGCCCTAATCTAACAGATTCGAGCTTGAAATCAAGTGATTTCCCAATTATTGTACACTAGAATGTTCGGAAAAAAGTGTTTCTCCTTGTTTGTTGTTTCTTTATTTATGTCAACTGAGATTGATGTACCCATAAACCAGCTCTTTTGTTTTTGGTAGGTGAAAATGAGACCCCATTACTTCCCCTACTGATTGCAAGCTCAGGTAACTTTACCATGAGCGCCTTTCTTTAATTTTTTTTTTGTTTGCGGTTAGTGGTGTTTGGGCTAATTTATGCACACGTCGATTTGGGGATTCACAAGAGATTTCTCTCTCGCAGCCCAAAATTATTTCGCGCACGTATGTCCGTGTACTCACATGCATAGACGGTGCATCTCAACCATCGAAAATGCATTTGGACAGTCCGGATGTTAAAACAAATTTTCACTCGTAAGTTTTACCTTAATAAATGGAAGGGTGCTGATTTTGGGGCTCCCTTTTTTTATGTAGACACTCCAAAATTTAATGAAGTTACAAAACTAACCTTTTCAAGATATAAAAATCACTGGAGGTACTCCACCTCCAAGTTATCTCCTCATTTACCAAGGCACTCCAAACGGAAAAATGAACCAAAACCAAAGATAAACATTAGGTTCTAAACATAAACATTAACATTAGGTTCCAAACATTAAACATCTACAACATAAATATTAGGTTCCAAACATTAAACATGCATCTACGTTAGATTGTTTCACGCCACTCTGCACACTAAAAAAAAAAAAAAAAAATTATTGCTAGAATTCTCCTAAATAAACAGCACACAATTGGAAATGTTGATGCTGCAAAATCTTCATACGACACGAGATCTTCATACTTTCGTACTCATTATCTACCATTTTCCCCTCAAAATCTTCATAACAGCTACAAATCTACATTTTAAAACTCATAGTGAGACAAACCAAGCATATTACCAAAGTTATGAGAACTCTTGAGAAGAAAAGTAACAGAACTCCCAATAGACTTTGCATGGACAAAAAGATGGTTTTACAATCATAAGCCGAAGACCACTTGTCAAAGTTGTCCTGGTGCATAACATAAAGACAATAGCATAAAGACTCTATCAAGGAAACATTACATATGGAAGTAGGCAATTCAGTTACGTGCAGTAAAAGGAGTTGATCAACTATCTGTCTTTTTTCTGATAAAAAAAAAAACTATCTGCTATTTTGGAGTGCCAGAAGTAAAGGAGAATATAAAAAGTTTTTTGGAGTGTCTGAAGTAAATTATGGAACTAGCAAAGGGGAATTTTGAAAAATTACTGTAACTTGGAGCGCCTACATCAAAATTGGGAGTGCGAAAATCAATTTCCTAAATGAAATCAATAGATGCCAAGCTTGTGTCACTTCTCATTTTCCTTCACAAACAGATAGTGGGACAGTTTCAATTGTTCTTTGGGATTACCCTTTTCCCACTCCTTTATCTTTTGAGTGTGACCCCCGATTTCTGTGATTTTTTTTATTTTTCTACCCTCCAGAAATATGTATACACGAACGAACGTACGAACACATCACGCATAGACTTGAAGTTAATAAATTACTAGCAATTATGCCCAGCCTGTAAAAGATTTTCCACCATTCCATCTCTACGTATTCCCTTGAATTGATAGTATTCTAGAAAAATCAATCAAAAGGTATTATTGAAGTTTGAATGAAAGAAAAGAATGATTTGTAGCCCACAATATGCAAGACACGTGGCATCTTTGTAAACTCTCGTCAAGACATAAGACTTCATTGTACTTTGCTACCGTTGTACTACATAATTTGATAGGTGCCTACAAACTTTTTTTTATAGAGTATCATTTTTTGTAATTACTGTACATAATTTGATAGGTGGGTTAGAAACGTGCCCTTCAAGTTCTAATTTTTCTTTTTTTATATCATTTTTTGTAATTACTACATATTTTGATAGGTGGGTTAGAAACGTGCTCTAAAAGTTCTAATTTTTCTTTTTTTATATCATTTTTTGTAATTACTACATAATTTGATAGGTGGGTTAGAAACATGCCCTACAAGTTCTAATTTTTCTTTTTTTACATCATTTTTGGTCATTACTACATAATTTGATAGGTGGGTTAGAAACGTGCCCTAATTTGATAGGTGGGTTAGAAATGTGCCCTACAAGTTCTAATTTTTCTTTTTTTACATCATTTTTGGTCATTACTACATAATTTGATAGGTGGGTTAGAAACGTGCCCTACAAGTTCTAATTTTTTTAATATCATTTTTTGTCATTACTACATAATTTGATAGGTTGGTTAGAAAGTGCCCTACAAGTTATAATTTTTTTTATTTATCATTTTTTATCATTACTAGATAATTTGATAGGTGGGTTAGAACCGTGACCTACAAGTTCTAATTTGTTTTTATCATTTTTTATCATTACTACATAATTTGACAGGTGGGTTAGAAACGTGCCCTACAAGTTCTAATTTTTCATTTTTTATCTCATTTTTTGTCATTACTACATAATTTGATAGGTGGGTTGGAAACGTGCCCTACAAGTTCTAATTTTTTTTTATATCATTTTTTGTCATTACTAGATAATTTGATAGGTGTGTTAGAACCGTGACCTACAAGTTCTAATTTTTTTTTTTTTTTTTATCATTACTACATAATTTGATAGGTATGTTAGAAACGTGCCCTACAAGTTTTAACTTTTTTTTTTTATCATTTTTTATCATTAATAATTTGAGAACAAATTTACCAATGTTGTCATCCTTGTTCAATTTTCAATCACATCTCACCTAACTTCAATAATTCAATTTTCAATCGTCTCTCACTTAATGTAAATATATAATTCAATTTTCAATCATCTCACCTTACTTCAATAATTCAATTTTCAATCACATCTCGCCACTTCATCTGATTTCAATACCATTTGGCTACAATAATGTCAGAAAGAAACAAAAAATTGCAAATACTCTTGTGTACTTTTTCATTTTCTATACACTTTTACACCAAACTATACACTATTTTAATACACTATTTATACTTTAACGACAACCTAGTAGACTGATTTTAGAATTTTCTTTTCAATAATTCAATTTTCAATTGCATCACACCTAACTTCAATTTTCAATCACGTATCTCACCTAATGTAAATATATAATTCAATTTTCATCATCTCACCTAACTTCAATAATTCAATTTTCAATCACATCTCACCACTTCACCTAATATCATGGGCTGCAATAATGTAAGAAAGAAACAAAAAAATCGCAAATACTCTTGTGCACTTTTTTCATTTTTTATACAGTTTTGCACGAAACTATATACTATTTTAATACATTTTTTATACTTTAACGACAACCTAGTAGACTGGTTTTAGAATTTTCTAAATTTTCAATAATTCAATTTTCTATCACATCTCCCCTAACTTCAATAATTCAATTTTCAATCACATCTCACCTAACTTCACTTAACTTCAATACTATATACCATCCGGACATATTTATCTTGGAAAAATGAACTTGCACATGGAATCGAAACCATTAATTACCTCAAGAGAAATGTGTTGCCATCATATGTTTGCTAATACTCCCTAGTAGAACATAATTTTTGGCATGATTAATATTCTCAACAAAATTTAAAACATCAAAATGGACCAAAAATTGGACAGGATGGTCCAGTCCCTTAACTGGATCTACATAATACAACAAGATATACAAATGCATATGAAATAACCCTGTATCCGCATAATGCTACCTTTTTTTCTATTTGAAAATTGCATAATGGCACTATTTTTTTTCTTTTGTCTGTCGTTATTCCTAATCTATTATACGGGAGAGGGACGAATGAGACTTGAACCCAAGATATAGTGTGGGACATCCAAGAGCTCTACCGCCTGAATTAACCACCACTTGCAAAATGGTACTGGATCAAAAGAGTTTTTCTGTAGAAGTGTTCAGACCTGTATTCATAACGGTGGCATGTAGGACCCAATTATTCCACATTGAACACTTTCTTGCAAAAATTGGAAAAATTATCCTTTTCTTGAACATGTATTCAAGTTAGGCAATCATTCATAGCTCGTTTGTCCATGGTCTGGAGCACCTATGTTGATGCCGTAGGAAATCATTAACAGCTCGTTTCCCCATTATAATCACTTTTTTGTTTTGCATAGGAAAAAAACAATTTGTTGTAACCCCCTCCCCCCAAAAAAACAAAGAAAAGCAATTTGCAAAGCATGAGTTACTAAATTCCACCTAATTAAGAGCAAGTGCAGCAGCTATGGTAGAATTTGAGTAAAAACAGCTAGTGCATATAGCTACCCTATCTCAATTAACATTCCAACAATACTACCCATTTATAAATCTTTTATTAAAATATTATTTTTTCTTTTTTTAAAATCACACACACACACACACATATTCCAAGACCTGCGAGTACTATTTATCGTTACCTCTTCCAATGCCATCGATCGAAAGCTCCATCGCCGTCGATTGAAAGCTCCATTGCCGTCAATCAAAAGCTCTGGAATTAGAGAGCCTTCGATCTCTATCTCCGTTGATTGTTACCTATGCACTGTCGATGGTCGCCGTTGATCTCCATCTCTGTCAATGGTCGCCATCGTTGAGTGGGGCTTTTGGCTATAAGGGGAGAGAGAGAGAGAGAGAGAGAGAGAGAGAGAGAGAGAGAGAGAGAGAGAGAGAGAGAGAGAAACAATAAAATATTGGGATGGATGATGAACAATGCCACCGTATGGATGGTGAACAGTATTTTACCCTATCTACTGCACCTCCCCTTTTCTTGTTCCTGTTCTCTAGTTTGCCTCAAACCTCCCTTTACTATAGCTGTTGCTGTTGCTCTAAGGTGATGTACTCTAATTGCATTAAAATCAATTTTAGATTATACTTAACAAATAAGCACAGTTCTAGCTATTTAGGCAATATATGAGGCCTATTCTGAGTAACACTAAGGTCATAGGTTTACTCAAGCATGCAGTTACTCAACAGTTGAGCGTCGAATGTCTCCTTAAATTTTTTGGGTTGTTTATATGTTTAACTGTGTGTTGGAAAATTCATCATTTGTGGGGCTACTGCGGTAGCAACACATCGACATCATAAATTGATCGTGGACATTTGACGGCCAAAGCAATATCTCGATGGATATATATATCCTTCATTTGATTTGGTTCTATTTTGGTTCTGTTGTCCTTGTATCTGGTAGTTGGTAATCACATTACTCCATTATTTGTATCCATAGTCATGTTTCACAACTTAATTTACTCATTTGCTCATAATATTTTTTGTCTAACATGGTAGGAAACTTTCAACGATAAGAAAAAGCATAGCAGTTCATGTAATGGCCCGGATTTTTGGCCCATTTTTTTATGAAATAAAAATTAGGATTTATTTTGTTTTATTTATGATTATTTATGCTTAATTACCCTAGACTACCCTAAACCAAAATGAGGACCCCTAATTCTCAAATTCCTTTCTCATTTTATACATTACTTGATCCATGGTGTGTTGTTTGTGCGCGTAGTGTGTGTCAAGGATCTCTTACATTTCTTCTGTGCGGAGTTTTATGAAAAATTTCTTGGATCAAGCCATTCCCGGTCATTTTTTTGCTAATTTCTCGCGAGAATCCTTAATAGCATGTTTTAAACACATTGAACGGTTCGGATCATCAAAATATGACCGGGATAAGGGAGGTCTGCACCGTAGCAAAGTAAGGGATCCCTCATACGACCTGGACTATCTTGTATATATATCCCGTTCTACTAAGGACTCCCTCAAACTCGTAATTTGCCGACCTCATGGATCGGGGTCGAATCTCGACGATCCGAACCGCTCAATGTGTTTAAAAGATGATTTTAAGGGTCACCACGAGGATTCGTCCAAAAAAAATACTCGGAAGGGCTTCATTCGAGCATTTTTCGATAAATTATGTATGTACGGTTATTATGAAAAACCGTTCGGATGAAGCCCTTTCGGATATTTTTTTTTGTGATTCCTCGCGTTGGACATGGAAAACATGTTTTAAACACATTGAGCGGTTCGGATCGTCGAAATTTGGTCCGGAAAATCAAAAAAGGGGTGGTCCTCACGGAGGAGATCTTTGAGGGAATCCTCAATAGAACATCTTCCATATATATATATATATAGGGGGCGGTTCCGTTAACACAACGAATAACACAGCATTTGACACAAATTTTTTTTTGTAAACCCCACGCGAATGATCAGAGCCGTTCAATTTATTTAAAATATGTTTTTAAGATTACCTGTAAAAAATCAACTCATTTGAATATCGATAAGGGCTTGATCAGTTCATTTAGTTGATTCCTGTCAGATTTTATAGGATAAATTTGAATGAACCGATCAAGCCTTTACCGATATCCAAATGAGTTGATTTTTTACAGGTAATCTTAAAAACATATTTTAAACAACTTGAACGGGTCCGATTTTAAGCGTGGGGCTTCGATTATTGTTGTGTCAAATGTTGTGTTATTCGTTGTGTCCATGGAACCGCCCCGATATATATATATATATATATATATATATATATATATATATATATATATATATATATATATATATATATATATATATATATATATATATATATACACAACGATAGTCCAGTTCGTATGAGGGATCCCTTACTTTGCTACACACACAGAGAGAGAGAGAGAGAGAGAGAGAGAGAGAGAGAGAGGAACTTTCTAGTCTGGGACTCCTCCCATCCGGGATTGTTCGGGACTCCATTTTCCAGATCAAATTTTGATGATCCGGACTGTCCACTGTGTTCAAAACGTATTTTTAAGAGTCCATGCGAGAAATCATAAAATAAGACCGAAAATGGCTTGATTTGAGCATTTTTTTTTTCATAAAACAACCATACATGCAGTTTTATGAAAAAATGCTCGGATCAAGTCTTTCCTGGGAATTTGTTTTTTTAATGATTTCTCGCATGAACCCTTAAAAACACGTTTTGAACACATTGGATCTCTGGATCATCAAAATTTAATAGACAAAAGTGAGCTGTGGACTTTAACCCAAATCCATACGTGCAGTTTTATGAAAAAATGCTCGGATCAAGTCCTTCCCGGGCATTTTTTTTTTATGATTTCTCGCATGGACCCTTAAAAACACGTTTTGTACACATTGGATGTCCGGATCATCAAAATTTAATAGACAAAAGTGAGCTGTGGACTTTAACCCAAATCCGGATCCTTGACTTGATTAACATTGCCGTATATACATATGTATGTACGTGTGTCTGTGTGTAGAACTATCCAGTCCAGGACTCCCGGAATCGGGAATCCACCTTCCCGATTTTTATTTTTTTATAATCCGAACTGTCCAATGTTTTTAAACCGTGTTTTTTAGAGTCCCCGAGAGAGAGAGAGAGAGAGAGAGAGAGAGAGAGAGAGAGAGAGAGAGGAACATCTCTAATGATCCGATTTTTTTTTTTAATGATCTGATTTTTTGTTTAAAACAAGTTTTTAAGGGTGGAAAACTACTCGAATCAAACCCTTCCTGGTATATTTTTTTTATGATTTCTCGCAGGGACCCTTAAAAACACGTTTTAAACACATTGGATGGTTCGAATCATGAAAAAACACGTTTTGAACCCTTGAAAACACCAAAAAAAAACTCTAGTCCGGGATCCTTGACTGGATAATTGGCGTGTGTATATATATATACAATCATGTTCTCTTAAGGACTCCCTCACGGATCTCTTCCGTGAGGACCACCCCTTTTTTGATTTTCTGGACCAAATTTCGATGATCCAAACCGTTCAATGTGGTTAAAACATGTTTTCCATGATTCGAACATCATCTCTCTCTTCCCTCCCATCACCAACTCTTCACTCCACCACCAACCTTCACCACTTCCTTACTCCACCCCAAACCCATGAAAATTAACCCACTACTACAAAAAACCATAAACATCACGCTTTTTAAGCATGATGTTTCATTTACCATGTCGCTCCCAAAAGCGTGATTGATCCGGGTGTGATTGTAAGTCCACTGTTTTTCATCACGCTTATAAAGCGTGATTGAAAGGTAACAACAAGATAGTGGGCACTTATAATCTCACTTTATGGATTCAACCGTGATTAAAATTTTAGCATGCATTTCTTTATCACGCTTTTTACAAAAGTGAGATCTTTTCAAATTTCATAGTGTGATCTTTATCTATTATTGTAGTAGTGACCTCCTAACCACTCCTAATCTCATCCTTCAACCTCCCTTCACATCCCCATACCACCACATGCCTTTCCTCACCCTTACACTCCACCTTCTCTCACTTCTACACACCTTCTCACCCTACATAAATCCCCCATCCGGCCCTCTCACTTTTATTAACTTCACACACTATCATTCACTTCACACACTTCCATTTTATAGAAAATAGCAAGGAAAGAGAGAGGGAAGAGAGGAGCTCCAACCATGGAGTCTTAGAGAGAAATAGAGAGAGGAAGTTAAGTATTCACCACCCACGGAAATCTTATATCAAGTTCACCCATTGGAGCTCTAAGCACCCACAATCCACCACCAATTGCAACCAAGGCCGACCGGGGAGCCCCTACACACCATTTTCGCCAAAACCCGAGTTTTGGCCAAATCTTTCGATTTCAAGGTAGAAACTTCTTGCCCATTGATTCTAAGTATATTATGTATTAGAGTACCCTAAATGAGTTTACGAGCCAAGGGACATGCCCCCATGCCAAAGGTTTTACGAAACCCGAACAAAAGGACGAGGTTACTCTCTTCTGCTGCCAATCCTGTCTGGACGGATCCCATTTCTGTCCGAACGGATGAGGAAGATTGCAACCCACTAGATTTTGAATGTTTTAATTACAGTTTCACCACTTCACTTGTTGCCTCTTATGGTTTCGATCCCTAAATGTGTTTTTGTCACACCTTGATTTGAACTTAATTGTTTGACCTTATTGATTAAGGAGATGTTAAGGGTAAAAAAAGTACATTTATGGGTCCCACTTCTACTTTAAAATACAAATGGGACCCAACAAGTGTACTTTTTTTACACTTAACGGGTGCAATGGTGCACCCGTTATCCATTGCACCCGTTAGCAAGATCCTAATAATTATTATTCATGTTTTTAGGACGTTATTATTTATTTAAGATAATTAAAACATAGTAAAATGTGTTTGCTCATTATTAAAATTTGTTTAAGTAAATAAATTAGATTTTTTTTAACATTAATGTTAACATTAGATTAGTTGTAAGATTTTTATCAAACTGTATATTAGTTATAGAAATTATCAAAATGCCGTCCATTGGGTCAAATGACCATTTCGCCCCTTAGTGCTTTATAATGAATTAAAATTTGTCTATTCTTATAAAAATCATCCTTATCACCCTTAAATGGCAAGATTTTACAAATAACCTTAAATCATGACAAATTGCCAATTTATCTTTTAACTGTTGACAAATTACCTAAATGTTTCTGTGCTTAGTGTTATTACCAAAATACCCCTTTACTTGATAAAATTTCAAAAACAACCCTTGACCTATTTAAATAACTATGTCCTGTTATGCTTCACTAGAAATTCACCATAGACCTATAATTTTATAAATAGCACTTTAGAACCTCATAGTTTATTTATTGCATTTAAACCCTCTTTTCCTTAAATTCCTGCTACTTATGAATTATGGATTTATGTATGAACACCCGGAGAGTAATATGTGCATTATGGATAATTTTGTGAACGTGTGCACCCTTGAACTATCGTTATCGCTTTGCTTTCCTTGTTGTGTTACATTGCCATGGAATTATTGAATTGTTAGAATGGACAATTAGGATCCATGGATTGGTGTTCGTACATACAAAATTCATAGACGTCAATAGATATATGGAAAAAGGAAGAGAGCTCAGTGTAAATGAACGGTGAGATCCTTGTTGAAATGATTTTCCTATATATGTGATCGGTGGTTTATGTCCACATGCACTATTGTACATACAACATAATATCTGCACTATATATAGTACTTAAAGTACCAAATAATAGTTGTGCTATGGTACGTAATTTACATAATTGTAGTTGCATTCGCATAGTGGTACTCAATATACTGTATTATAGTTGCACTATGGTAGTCGATGCATAGAATCAGAGTTGCATTTTCTACGGACCATGGTGTTCCTGGTGGTTTAGTTCGTTTCCATGGGATGGAAGTCGATGGCCTAAATAAGTTAACTTACAAGGATAGTTTAGTGGGTAGTATATCATATATTGATGAGATTCTAGAAATTGATTAAAATGAAGATTGAAAAACGTACTAAAATGTTTGCCCCTTACTCTGCAATTCCTTATATTGAACTATGAATTACTTGTAATGTAAGGGTTAGTGGGTAGGAGTTTGCTATTAAGTGATTATTCGCTCATGCTGTTATTAATTGTTAGCCCTAACATATCACACTAGGCATTGTATTCTGAACCTTACTACAAGACGAAAAACTGCTGATAGTCAGGTGCTAAGGGAAGATTGGATTCTGAATCTAAACCTTTAGATTGCTCTGTTATTTCAGTACTCTATTTTAGATGAATGTAACCCTGGCTTCTTAATTAACTATTTTGTGGTGACATGATCGAACTCACTTTGGATGTTAAACTTATCTTTCCGCTGTTAAATCAAGTTAAATCTTTTTATTAATCAAATTACTTTATAATAAATAATTATATTAACATGTCCAAAATTCGGGCATTATAGTTGATCAACCAGGAAGTCTAGCTTTCGCAACGATGGACTATAACTTCACAAACCCGAAATTTCATTTGCTTATAATGGACCCCAACATCTTCGGGTCATTTCCGACCTTTTCAACTTAAATAATTTTTTTTTTAAAGAAAAAACCTTCGTCTCCCAAAGACTTTGTTTAATAATGAGAAGTCACCGAGCAAATTATAATTAAGCAAAGGTGTGATTAATTAAGCAAAGGTATAGTGATTTGGATTCCTACGATTCGAATTGATTGGTATGAGCTAAGTTGTAATGAAAGTTATTTTCAACTATTTTGGTCACTCTATATACTCTTTCCGACCAAATACTTAGATACACTAGTTCCATGAACAAATACCCCCTTTGTCTCAAAATAATAGTTTGGTTAATTCGCAAAGGGATAAGTAAAAAATAATGTAATTTAAAAAAAAATCAAATGTTTTTAGCAATTTGTTAAGATATCAATGAGTTCTTTTAATTTATAAAAAAAGTTTGAATTTTCTCTTGAAAAAATATTATTTTTAACTTATCGTTTTGTGAACCGAACTATCATTTCGGGATGGTGGGAGTACTATCATTTTTAACTTATACTAGTAATTTGAAAGGAGTCATGTGCCACATGTAGCATGCAAAAAAAAAAAAAAAATCCAAAAAATGAGAACCTATCTTGGAAGGTTATAAAGATCGATTGAGAGTCATCTTGAAAATCAGTTCACATTAGAGATCTCGATTTGAATTCGTGATCCCACATGTTACCTTAAAATCAAGGTTGTACTGCAGGAAACAACAAAAAGAGGAAAATGGCGGAGGCTGTAGTGTCGAATCTCCTATCCAACTTCGCACCCTATCTCAATGAAGAGATGGAACTGCTAACCGGAGTACGGGATGAGATCGAATTCATAAGAGGCGAATTCGAACGGATGAAAAATTTCCTCAAAGTTGCAGATGCTGTCGAAGACAGAGATCCGGAGCTCGAACTATGGGTGAAACAAGTTCGTGAAGCTGCATATGAGACTGCAGATGTTCTTGACATGTACATGCTTTGCCTTGGACATCACCATGGCGTTGGATTGTGCGGGTTTCTTTGTAAGGTCTTTTGGTTTATTAAGACTTTGATACCTCGCCACCAAATTGCTTCTGAAGTAAAAAGAATCAAGTCTAGATTCGTCAATATTTCCGAAGGACATCAGAAATATAGAGACATATATGGCGAAATAGAGCAAGGCTCAAGATCCACCCATGCTGACATTGCATGGCATGATTGTCGTAGCGATGCCCTTCTACTCCAAGAAGCTAACCTTGTGGGCATTGAGAAGCCCAAATCAGAATTGATTAAGTGGCTAACAGATAAGGATCCTCGACTCAAGGTCCTTTCGATAGTAGGAATGGGTGGAATGGGCAAAACAACCCTAACTAAAAAGGTCTATGATGATGTAGAAGTGAAGAGGTACTTCCAAAACCATGCTTGGATCACCGTTTCAAAATTCAAGGTCGAAGAGATTTTAAAAGACATGATTCGACAGTTATATGGAGAAGTCGGGCAACAACCTCCAAGAGAGGTAGACAATATGGTGGATAGAAAGAGCCTGAAAAAGATAATTAATGATTTCCTGTTGGAGAAGAGATATGTGCTTGTTCTGGACGATGTATGGAATATTCATGTGTGGCAGTCTATTAAAATTATATTTCCTGAGTGCAATTGTGGCAGCCGAATACTCCTTACAACAAGACATGCTGATGTAGCCTCTTTCGCTAGTACAGATTATCATGGCACTGTTCATCGGCTCCAAACCTTGTCTTCTAAAGATTCATGGGACCTGTTTTGCAGAAAGGCATTTGGAGAGAATTCTTGTCCCTCAAATTTGGAAGATCTTTCAAGAGAAATCTTGAAAATATGTGATGGTTTACCACTTGCAATCGTGGCAATCGGTGGTCTATTATCCACAAAAAGGAACAGTGCGGATGAGTGGGAGAGAATTTATCGTGGCCTTGGAGCGGAACTGCAAGGAAATGACAAACTCATGAGTTTGAATATGATAATGTCCCTTAGTTACTTTGATTTGCCTTACTATCTCAAGTTATGTTTTTTGTACTTGAGTATTTTTCCGAAAATTTGTTTTTTTGATCACTGGAGATTAATTCGGTTGTGGGTGGCAGAAGGATTTGTCGAAGGAAAAGACGGAATTCTAATAGAAGAGGTTGCTGAGGGCTACATCAATGAGCTAATCAATAGAAGTATAGTTCAAGTTGCAGAGATGAAGATAGACGGAAGGTTCAAAGCCTATCGAATCCATGACCTTTAGCGTGAAATGGTTGTTTCCATGTCGAGACAACAAAATCTTGTGTCAATAAACAGTGGCGAGAAGGTGCGACGCTTAGCAGTACACGATAGTATGGGAGACATACAAAACAATGACTTCACTCGACTTCGTTCTTTGATTGTTTTTAGCAAAGAAGATCCGTTGTCCATGTTGTCTAAGGTTGTGTCATTAGGCAACGGTGTACGACTACTAACGGTGTTAGACTTGGGAGGTACACAGTTGCAAACATTTCCCAATGAAATTGTGAAACTAGTTCATCTCACTCATCTAAGTTTAAGGGAGACCAAGGTAAAAACTATCCCGAAGTCGATTGAAAACCTTAAGAAATTAGAAACATTGGATCTCAAGCAAACAGATGTTACAGAGTTGCCACATGAGATTTTGAAGCTCAAACATCTTCGTCATCTCTTATTGTATCGCAACAAAACAGGTGTTGCCTTTAATTGTTTTCCTATTCAATCTGGATTCAAAGCCCTGGAGGGAATATGAAGCTTGAAATCCTTGCAGAAACTATGTTCTATGGAGGCAAACCATGGCAGTAGCAGCAACATTATGCTCACCGAGCTAGGAAAGCTGACTCAACTGGGGAGGTTGAACTTGTTAAGACTATCAAAGGAAGATGGGAAGGTGCTATGTTCATCCCTTGAGAAGCTAAGCAGCCTTTACTCATTGTGTGTTCATGCAAAAGATGAAAATGAGATCATTGATCTAGATTCTCTGTCTTCGGCACCTCAACGACTTCGATTACTTGATTTATGTGGACGCTTACAAAACCTACCCCACTGGATACCTTCACTTCACAACCTGACGAGAATATTTTTATGGTGGAGTAAGTTAAGGGATGATGGTCCTCTCCAATTGCTTCAACATTTGCCCAATTTGGTTTCACTTGATCTTCTTTCGGCATGTCAAGGAGATGAATTATGTTTCAAGGCGGGTGGGTTTCGAAAGCTTGTCAAGTTAGTTCTCTGCAGCTTTGAAGAATTAAGATGGGTGAGAGTGGAGGCAGGGTCAATGCCTCTTCTTAAAGAGCTACAAATCACGAAGTGCAACTTGATGACAAAGGTGCCCTCAGGTATTGAACATCTGACAAACCTCAAACTACTTTTATTGAGTGATATGTCAGATATCTTGATTTCGAGCTTGAATAGAAACTTAGAAGGTGGGGATTACTGGAAAATTGCACTTATCCCTGAGGTCTGGATTCTCGACTCCAAGTCGGGCTCTTGGAAAGGTAGGAATCTTTAACAGGAGGGGATGATGATATTTGAGATTGGATCAGTTTTTCATTTGCGGTGCCCTATTTTATTTTTAATTTTCAGTGTTTGTGACCACTTGGCAACTCATGTATGGAATCAAATTGCAATAATTGAATATTAGAGTGTTGTTTTCGTTCGTCTTGAATCTTGAATCTTAGTATATCGAGAATCTCTTATATGACAAAATTAGCTTGAGTGGATTTAGAACAGCTAGTAAAACCGGGCCTTCATTTTATAGTAATTTAATATTACATTAACTCAAGATCAAGACATTTCTCGGTTCTGTTCTGTTTGTAGAAATCTATAGTTCGTTGTGTCGTTACGAATTAACGATTACTATGACCTTTTTTTTTTCCCTTCATTTTTCTACTGCTGCGAAAAGCATTTGATCATTTTTTCCTCATTAAAACCGTGAATTCTCTTTTTAATTTTTGGCACCATTTGTTCTTTCGAACCTGCTCAAAGATCCCAAACATTCTTGTTCCAAGCAATTAATTTGTACGAATGTATAGTGAAGTTCCCATTTATGTCAAGTTGTAAATGTTAGGAATTGAACATGATGCATGTTCAATCTACAATGCCCTTACGGATCTTGGAAACTAGATTTATAGAAATCGCAAAACAAAAAGAAAGTGAGTAAATTACAGAAAACAGGAAATGCACAGAGAGATACATAGAAAACCTCAATGTAAGGAAAAATCACGCGAGCCACACTAATTCACTATTATCGAAGAATATGGAGTACAAGTTCTGTACTCTCTATCAGAAAAGTTTTCTCTTACCTCCTCTCGTCTTCAGAATGAAACGTTCTTACCCTAATTGCAATATAACTGCAATATAAATAGGTAAGACCCAATGACCGTAATTGCTCCCGCCAAATTAAGAAATAACAAAGGGGCTCTGCCCCCTATCACACCAAGATTATTGTTTAAAGTTCTCTGCATCCCAAACACTATAGAAGGCAAAAATTGTGAGCTCCAACAGTTTGCTCGGTCCATGGTCCTCCCAATAGGAGAGAAACAAAAGGTGGAATGGGTCTCCATTTTTCAGCTGCACCGACAGCAGCCCCACTTTTTTTTTTTTTTTTTTTAGCGTGAAATTAAAATGGGTTAAGCGAATGTATAACCTACAAGGGCATACCCTAGGAAGGACAAAAAAAAAAAAGAAAAGAAAATTGCATGCTACCCGACACAACCCACCGGAGTGGGAAAATAGGAGGTCCAACACAACCTGCTGGGATAGGTATAATGAGCATAATGAAATAATATAAATCCATTAATGTGAGGCTCCAAACAGCCCATGATAACAACGGTTGTGGGTAAACCTTGGAACCCGCAATTTGCAACTTGCACTCCTGTGGTCAATTCATTTTACAAACCGGGTAATAAGAGTGGATTCCCCAGGTACAAATGTTCATAAGGGGCAGCCCCCTTATGAACAGCTGCCGCACTTGCCCTATCCGTTTCACTCGTTTTGCCTTGATGGCTGTGGGCGTACATGTGTTTTTCCTCTTTGCATATTGCGTTGGACTTTTTTCATAATTCGGGTGAAAATCGGGGTATTCGGAGGTTCTCCCGAATTCAGTTTATTGCTATAATGAAATTGTTCTCTAGAATGTCGACATTTGACCACTTGTATTTCATTCTTCCCAACAATAATTACGTATTGAGACAGAGGGAGTGGTGAATGTGTGGGAAAAGCAGACAGAGATCAAAGAGGTGAGGTCGAGAGAGGGTTTTTACGATTAATATATTCGGTGTTGAGTGTGTGGAAATCCAAATTTTCTTCTCAATATTGTGTTTCAAGATTGCGTCTTTGGTTTTTGTTTTCTGGGCACACAATAAATGTTATCAGAGAACAATAGAAATGTTCTAAATTTTAATCCCAAAATTGCATGACTATTCATTAAGGGGCAGCAATTTGCTTATGGAGGGAGTAGTAGCAGCAAGTTGCGGGAAATTTTTATTCTGAAGCTCGGAGAGAACCGGATTAACTTGTCGAGTTTGGATTGGATAGTGAAGGAGCGTATGTGTCTACCCTTTTGATTACGGGAGTTGCACAATTGTTAGGAACTATGTGAGTTTACGTGATTTATATCTATATGTATCTCAATGGACTATTTTAATAAGTACTAGCTAGGATTTGGTAAATAAATTGAAACAAAATGGAAAAAAATAAAAATTGACCTAACTTGGTAGTGTGCCAGTGTTATCAAATATACAGATTTCATTAAAAATATTGCAAATCGTTTAAGCTTTGAAGTGGTTGATCCACGAAATTCAGGAGATTTAGGACCACGCATGGATTTGGATTGTCAAAATAAAAAAAAAAAATTAATTAGGAATAGAAAAGGTTGTTATTGCAATTGCCTCCAGAGAGAGAGTTGTAGTTGTGCAGCTAATCAACTTGATGATTAACTGATTTAATACTTGGAATCTTGGATAGTGCAGGTGGGGTTCAATTTGACGAGTTTTTTCTTCATCTATTAGTATCTCTATACACACATGTACGTATGAGCACGAACACATCTAAATCGTCCATTTCAGGAATTGACAGTCCGGATTGAAAAAAAAAAACTCTTCCATGGAAGATTACATGGAAGAGTTTTTTTTTTTTTTTTTAAATCCGGACCGTCGAAAATACGCACGGACGGTCAAGATGCACCATCCATGCATATTGCGTACGCTTGGCGTGCGTACACATCAAATTTTTGTAAAAGATGATTTCTTCTGTACCAGTTGATTCTAGTATTCCACTTTTCAACAGCAACATTTTGATAACAGAGTTAAGTCTCCCTCCTTTATTTATTAATAGAATGGAGGGGTGCTAATAAAGGTTTTTTAGATGAAGGGGTGTTCAACGATGAAGGTGGATAGATGAGGGGTCGTAAATAAATTTCTCAACAAGTCCTACAAAAGTGCCGGTTTAGATTATCTCTCGTTATTTGCCCATTATCCATGGCTTTGACATCTTTCAAATTACTCAAGACAGAATCATTTACGAGTCTGTAGATCACCCCATACAAGGGTCACCGTGACGAAGTTAAGAATATTGTAATACTAGATTGAACTTGTGTTATGCATAGGACGATTTCAAGTAGCTCTTTAATAATATATTAGATAGATAGATGCACAAATAGATATCTCCATGTGTTATTGCTAGCAGCGACCCGTGCTACGCTCGGAACTTGTATCATTTAAAATAATTAGTAGTATTATAGTTTATGTCACGCGAAATTAAAGATTCGCATTTAATCCGCCAAAATTAACATAACTAAAGTGCATTGTGCAAATCAATTCAAAATCAAAAAATTTAATACGCCAATTAAGAGGGAGAAATTTAACATCGTGCAAAATAAAAACGCTAGCAATAACACGCGCTATGTATGCAATTTTCTACCCAAATATTAAAGAACTTGAATAGTTATGGTCTACAATCTCTATGATACTCCATCAACAAAAAAAATCTCTATGATACTCCATCAACAAAATGGGACAATGATCCAAAATCATTCGTGGAAAGCCCCATTAATTGTTTGAGTTGGGACAATTATCAGAAACTGTTCGTGGAAAGCCTCGTTGTTTAATTTTGAATCTATATGGCCATTTAATTCGGGGGAGGATTTTCAAAATAAATTTGGTGAATGGTTTGGAGGGCAGTTTGGCTCTGCCTCGCCCTTATCCCCGACCCCCCGCGATCGGGATAGTAGGATCTCTTGTGTTTTTCATTTTTTTAAAAAGTTTTTGGATATCCATCCCTGGCCATTCCGCTTTTGGACAAGGGATGGAGGGAGACAAAATCCCGATGTTATTGCGAGTCACCCCTTACGGTAATATCCACTCCTCTCCCCGCCCTTTTTTTTTCAATTGAACAAATCGGTCTCAATAAAAAATGAAAATAGTTGAGGGGGTTTAAAGTAATTGAATAGTTTTCATCATTCATGCACAAACTTTTACTCATTAACTTTTCAAACCACACACTTATTAAAGGACAGCCCAAAATGAAAATTAAACACTTAAAAAGGGCCGGAGGGAGTAATAATTAAATCATGAAACCTAGTTCATCCAATTGATACCTTAATAAGTGTAGTATTTCAACTTAGAGCCTTAATCTAACGGATTCGAGTTTGAAATCAAGCGATTTCCCTATTATTGTACTCTAGGTTGTTCAAAAAATAATGCTTCATAGATGATCGAACTCGGTAACCTATTCTAGCTCTCGCTAGTGAAAATTGACTTGAAACCTGAAGATACGCCTAAAATATTTTTTATGCTCTTTCAACTACAGTTAGGGCCTTTGTAGTTCGATTTCAACTTTAATTTTTTCAGATTTGGCTATCGTAATCTTCCCCCCTCAATAATGACAACGTCATTAGCCACAATTACATATTCAAATGAGAAAATCAATTGCGGAGAGAGAGAGAGAGAGAGAGAGAGAGAGAGAGAGAAAGTCTTCAAAGTAAAAAATAACGTAGAGATAGGGAGAGAAAGAGTCGCACACGTCTGTCAGAGGTCGCTATACACATATCAGATCAGTCTAAAATCAGACATTTTGATAAGATTTTCTTCCCAAAAATGCCATTAAAGAGGAAGGCAAAATAAATGCCAAAAAAGGGACACAAACAGAAAACATCAAAAGTCCAACAAGGGCAACACGGTAATCGTTCAAAACCTGTTAAAATAACCGGAACAACCCTGGATACAAAGCTAGAGGCCCTCCATTTGAAGGACTTAATTGGAAAAAATCAGCCAAAATTTTGCCAACCTCCAATTTCACCGACCCAAACTTTCCTTCAAAAGGCTTGGAAACATTTAAGGGGTTTAAGTGTTAAAATTTATACCTTAAGGGCAACTCGTAATTACGTCATAGTTGAGGGGGTTTAGAGTAGTTTACCCTAAACTGAATAGGTTTCAATTCATGCATGTATGTGCATGCAGGTACGCTAGAACCCAAATCGTGCTTCCACATGTCTGAGCCAAAGTCTCTTCACTCTCATCACACCGTAGAAGATCCTTCCATCGAGTATTCATCGGAAAACATGGAAACGCTGTCTATATCCTCACCGGATCAAGCTCTCTCTTCCAATTCCTCCAATTCCACACCAGAGTAAGCTTCTACTATTTATCAATGTTGTGTATATATACATGTGTATCTCTTTGTTGGTGCGCGTAACTAAACGTGTTGGATTGATGAGTTGCGCTTGTTTTTGGTAGGGGGATGAGTGTAATGGAGAAGTTCAGGATTGTGAGGAGTGTTGGGGAAGAGTGCATTCACGAGGATGAGTTGCGAAACCTTCTCTCGAATAATCCCGAACCTGTTTGTTACGACGGGTTCGAACCCTCCGGTAGAATGCATATTGCCCAGGTTTGTGATTCACAACTAAATCAATTATCCTTGCATTGTTACCCATTTGAAGAATTTTGATGTTACCTATTTCGGGATCATCGAGCTTTACCCCTGAATGTATGGAAATTTTGTCTTTTTGTTGCTTTTCCGAACTGCAACAAGAAGTTTGGATGATTTTGGTATGATCATATTTGCTAGCTTCTTGTTAAATATGAATGGTAGCATTTTTGTTTTGTTGGTGATCAGGGGATTATGAAGATAATTAGTGTGAACAAGATGACTTCTGCTGGTTGCAGAGTAAAGTTTTGGATTGCAGATTGGTTTGCAAAGATGAACAACAAAATGGGGGGCGACTTAGAGAAAATTAAGGATGTTGGAGACTACATTATTGAGGTTTGGAAAGCTGCGGGTTTGAATCTCCAAGGAGGTAAAGTGGAATTTATATGGTCTTCGAAAGAAATTAACTCTAGGGCAAGTGAATACTGGCCTCTTGTAATGGATATCGCGTCAAGAAACACGCTTTCTAGAATAAAGAGGTAATAGATTTAAGATATGTATGCATTACTTCCTTGTAAGTATCGACTTAGTCTTGTTCATTAAGCTTGAGATCCTATTTGCAGGTGTGCCCCGATTATGGGTCGCGGTGAGGCGGATGAGTTGATGGCAGCCCAGGTTTTCTACCCATGCATGCAGTGTGCTGATATATTTTTCCTTAAGGTGGCTTTATTTCTTACTACACGTGGGCTTATTTATATTGTTCCATTGTTTAAAGTTGGCATTGATACTATCCTTTGATGTATAGTGAAATCTCAGGTCTACTAAGTGATGCCAAAACGCTGGAATGTTTGAGTTTGAACCCATGAAAGAAAAGAAGAAGCAGAAAAGAAAGAAAACCCTAAACTCACTTAAATCTTTATTCTCTATATCGAAAATATCTTATGAAGGTAACAAACCTAGTATTTATAGGCTAGCCACAATGTTTCCAAACTTGAAATAAACTTGTTTCCAAAATAGAAATAAACATTAGATTCCTAAATAACAGAATTGATTCCTAAAGTAAAATATGTCAAAGACTAATAGGTATTAATTCTTCCCTCTGCGCCTCATGTATGAATGGGTGATCTTATGCCTTATGCAATCGTCATCACTAAGTCATGTTTGACTTGAAATTTTGCTTACTATGGAAGAAAACCAACATGCTATGTTGGGAAAATAAAGAGAAATATAGTACGCACTCAACCACTAGCCTTTATATTAATTTGTAACAAAAATACAAATACACAGTCTTTTAGTCTCACACACTCTACATATGCACTTGATAATTTTCCCTACCACTGGTGGTGGGGGCAGGCCCATAAAGGGCTCGCTCACGCTCTCTCTACTCTGCTCCCTTTCTGTTTTCTCTTCTCTGTCCTCACACTTTTCAATGCACTCATACAAGACCTTTATATAGAAAAACTAGAGCTACAATACCAAAAATGTGAAGCCTACTTCTTTGACTTCCTCGCACCATAGTTATCCACAATCTTCCCATTTGCATATTCAATCTTTGAGTCTCAAATTTCCCATGTGGGAAATACAAATCAAGCTTAATTTTCAATATGCTGCACACAGCAGCTATTGCACGAGTAACTTGATAGCTTAATCATGAAGCAGCTTCAGTTTCTAATAACATTATTAGGAAATAGGAATAAAAATCATGGATGATGTAAATACTAATGTTTTGAAACATGCAAATTAATAAAATACTAGATTTGCCCTAATGAGTTTTTGTTTCTTGAAATTGTGGGTGTTATTGCCTCATCTTCTTTGCTGTTTAAAAAAAAAGTCCAATTGTCAATGCTAAATTGCTAACTAATATGTCGTTTTGTTTCTACCAGCGTTTGCAGCTAAACAACCATTCATCTACTTGTCTTAGAGTTTTATAGATTTTTACTCTATTTCTTTCCTTCTTGAAAAGCTCTTATAAAAGTCTATAAAAGTCTATTTTTTGATGATTTTCCTTCATGGGTCAATAATGAGCGAGAGCATGATTTGGTCCCTGAAATGTATATGCTATGGTCTGTACCACTACCTTATAAGGTAATGAGCTGGTTGAAAAATTGGTCTTCGGTAATCAACTGGGTGAAAATCATTTATTTTAGTTTAAATCCAAGGTACCAAGACACTATGCTTTTACTTCCCAGAGTTGCCAAAGTGTACGTTAAGCTGAAAATCGCTGTGGATTGTTTTTGGTTTTTCTTTTCCTCTTTAAGTTAGTCAATGCTACCCTCACCATATTGGCACCCTTGGCTCACAACGTATTGGATACGCCACGTGACATGTCCCTTTAATTAAATTATTTTTTGGAGAGGGACGCTCGGGGGACATGGCATGGACACGTGTGTCCCACATATAAACTCTCTCGTGTGTATCTTTATCTATATATGCATATATGTATGTATGTTGTGGGTGTATATCTAACATATATGTCTGTGTACCAGTATATATATAGTAGTATTAAAGTGTAAATATCTTACATATCAAAAGAAAAGTGTATATATCTATGTATATAAACTATTATTGCATACATATATGATTTATTTTTATATATAATTACTTATTTATTTATTTATTTTGCTGTGTCCCCCACCGGATCCGTGTCCATTTTTTAGAATTCACGTGTTCTATGTCCGTATCCGTATCTGTGTCAGTGTCCGTGCTACATAGCTCACAACCTTATCCCTCTGCCTTTCCTTCTCAACCTTTCCCACCCGTCAGCCACTTAGGGTTGCAAGAAGTGTTTTGGGTGTTTGTTCGCTCAATATTGTGTAGCTCAAATAGGAACGGTGATTTTTGTTATGTAAAAATGGGGTCACACCATGATTCTGATGCCAATTGGTATGTTGACCAACTTGCATCACCTTATTTGGATGTTCCTTTGGGATACCTAGGCTTTGTCACCTTAGGCTTTGTCACCTCATGCGGCCAAGGAATATTCCTTTTGAAGTGATCATGGGTACTCAACCACTCACCTGCCACCAGCAGAACTGCAGTATCAATATTAGTATGCAGGTAATCCTACAGTCTTGAACTACTCAAGAAGGAATAATGGTTTAATTATGTTAGAATGAACTTATGGTGCAGTTATTTTTCAGTACACGTGGTATGTAGGATACTGGGAATGTATTACCAAGATGGTTGTAGGTTCACAAAAATGTTGGATTCATATCAATCGATGGATTCATATCAATCGAGTGTGCTAAGGTTTCTGACTTTCTATTGAAGTCGGGATAAATAAACCTGTATTTTGACAAGATTTTATATGCATCTTATGGTACTGGCTATGACGCCTATGAGCCTAAACGATCATTGCACAATTAGCAGTGGCTAATTCAGGTGTCTTCACTAGGGTATCATTGTAATAGGCTGTGAAATATATGCTGATGGTTTACCTGTACAAAGATATTTTTGATCGGTTTAACCTGTACAAAGATGTTTGATTTGTGCATAATGACTTTGCTGGATAGTTGACAATCTTTTCAATCTGAGCAAGCTGATATCTGTCAATTGGGCATGAACCAGCGGAAAGTGAATGTTCTTGCTAGAGAGTACTGTGATCTAGATAAGAGTAAAAACAAGCCTATCATATTGTCTCACCGTATGTTCCTTTTCTGATGCTTCTGACATCACCTTTTTGTGTATTATCTCTTTGTTGTGATGTGGTGGCTTCCCTTGATTACTGTCATATGCAGACATGCTTCCTGGTTTGAAGGAGGGGCAAGAGAAGATGTCAAAAAGCGATCCATCATCTTCCATCTTTATGGAGGACGAGGAGGTACTATTTTGTGCTACAAAACAATAGTTTAAGGAGTCAGTTTTGTTTGTACTTGATTAGTGGTATGCTTAATTCTGCTTCGAAGTGCCCTGCTCCTTCATTCTTAATGAGAATTTGACTTACTTTTTTGATTTCGACTATCGCTCAATAGAAGTATTTTGTTGCTGCAGGCAGTAGTTAATCTGAAAATAAAGAAGGCGTACTGTCCTCCAATGGTGGTTCAAGGCAACCCCTGTGTGGAGTACATTGAACACATTATCCTCCCATGGTTTCATGAGTTCAAAGTTGAACGTAGTGCTGACAATGGGGGTGAAAAGTGAGTCTCCTCCTCCTCTTGTAGCAGTGATGAGCCTTTTATGCAAGCCTTTTTCGAGTATTGAGATTGATCCACTGGCCTCACTCCACTGCTTTCTCAGATTTACCAATTATAAAACCTTGCTGCTATTTTAAGTTGCTAGATTAATGTAGTTGTCTGGTGCTGCTGATTCTATTTCCTTTGGTATCACTAAATCCTATTTGTTGATGGGATTTGTCTTTTTGCGCCTTCTTGTTTGGAATTCAGGACCTTCAAGAGTTTCGAAGAATTAGTTGCGGACTATGAAAGTGGGAACTTACATCCTGCTGACGTGAAACCGGCTCTATCAAAAGCACTAAATAAGATACTGCAGGTCTTGTACTTCTTTGATGTGCACTCTCCAGCTTACATAGTGTCGATATCATGTTTCCTACTCCTTTTTGGTGTGCTGTTAAGTTTTGTGCTTGATTTTGTTCCTTTTTCCCAACTCTCTTCATCCTGTGTTAAGTTTTTGTTGAGTCTTGTCCTTTGATTTTTTCCTCCTCCTTAACTCTTTTTCATCCTGTGGACATAGTCTAGTTCCTCAAAATTGCATTAGCGCATAATCCCATCTCTATGCAGCAGGATTATTGCATAAGATAGAAAGTTCAATTTGTTTGACCGGATATTGGAGTTGGACTATATGTCCAAGGAAACCGCATATCCGGTGGTTGGTGAAAAGTTTTACAGCCCGGATCCAACAAAATGTGTTATAGGGGTGTAGTATGAGTTATCCCATCACTATAGTCCGAAGGGAGTGTGTATCCTATCGGATCAAATATCCTTTTCACAATTGTTATCGGCCCTACAAAAGGTCCCTTAGTTATGATCAAAAGCTGCATTTGGGTATACCTTCTCCGATGCTATATACTTTATTTTTACACCCACAACTCCATTTTCAAAGAGGAAACTGTGAAAGAAGTTTTGAAACCCCCCATTCCCCAATCACCCATTCCAAAAGTAAACCACAGCTACGAGAATCAGCACCCAAGGCTGAGCTTGTCTAATGATCATGCATGGTGAGTCAGCTGATTGTGGTTCTTGTTTGTCTAATGATCAGTGGTGGATTTTAGATTGGTCAAGGGAACTAGAGGGCAACTGTTGCTATATAAGATTGATTAAGTATTTCATATTTGAGTATGCTTCTTTCTTTTTTTTGGTGAACTGCATATTTGAGTTTGCTGGGCATCAAGGACATGGAGCCAGCCTCTTGTCCATTTTCTTCTCATGATGATATGTTCCTTTTCCTCTGCAGCCTGTACGTGAACATTTTAACATTGATCCTACTGCGAAGGATCTATTGAGAAAAGTGAAGGTATATGAGTTCTTATCTTGCTTCGTTAAGATCATAAATTTCTTCCGTCTTTCTTTCTTGTAAGCTTCTGTTCCTTATCACTTGTGTTTTCTTTTTGTGTCACAGTTATTATGTTGAGTTTATTTTTCGGGTTTATTAAACTTCAATCAAGAGATCATGGAAACTGCCCCTTCAAGAGTAAATAGACAAAACAAATGAGGGCAAAAAAATCAAGAAGACACTTGGAACTTAGTTATGGTAGTTTTTGGTTTTATTTCAGTAGTCTGATTTTTCATTTTTTTATAGCAGCGCTACCAAGTTACAAGCTGATGCGACCATATGGATGCACGCTTTCTGCTATAGGCTTTGTTATCGCAGGTCTTTATCGGAAGTTTCTTTTTTTGGCCACCATATCATCGATTTAATAACTCCTTAATGGAGTACCATGCGCGCACTTGATTTTAGATAGACTCATATGTTCTTTGGAGGGTAAGATCTTGTAGGAGTTTTGATTTCTACCTTTCTGGTTGATTTTGACAACAGCCAAGCCAGAAACCAACGTGCGTGAGTATGAATGGCCACAACTGAAGTAGAAACAGAGCAAAATGCCCAAAATATCTACAACCAGCAGCAAACGAATCCAGTCCAGAAAGTAGAATCAGATAACGAATAATGCTACAGTAACAAAGATTTGCCTTTCGTGAGCAGAGGGAAGTGGAATTGCTAGACTTATAATATTTTTGCAACAAAAAGAATGTCAATTGGTCGGTCTAACAACACAGAATATTCATCATTTCGAGCCAAATCCTCTCTGTTTAAAAATAATGTTAAACGTTAAACTTTGCTTGAAGGGAAAAAAAACCAGATCGGATTTAGATTTTTGAAATAGATATCCGTAATTTCAGATTTGGATTACCAATACTGAATTTGCAAAAAAAATTGAATTCGGATTCGAATTTCAACCATTCGGATCAGATTCGATGTATTGACAAGCCTACTACGAGAGCCAATCTTATGTCCATAGGAGTTGAACCCTAGATCGTGCTCCAAAGAAGCGCTACACAACCATTAGACCAAACCTAAGATTTGATATGCATTCTCTATCCTATCTTATCTTATAAAGGGAGAGCAATTCTGGTGAGGACTCACTTTAAAGCTCGCTCACGTTTTACTCTTCCTAAATCGCTATAAGTAATAACCCGTTTTTGAACTGGGTAATTCCCGAACATAGGGGAATTAGACTGAGCACATAAGAGTGACGTGCCAGGTCGGGGGGACAACACTGTGATGGTGGCCCTGGTCGGCAACACCCCGAGAGGGTGCCTAGAGATATTGCCAGGCAAGGAGCATGGGTGCATGTCTATTATCGTGTACCATAAAGCACAAAGTGTAAACCCTAAGTTAAAACGCCCAAAGCGTTAGGACAGCAGAATGTTCCAGATCATTCTAGAGCACAAATTATTACCTCAACCATGATTTTAGTACCTGGTGAACTCATTTGCTAAAATCATGGTTGATACAAAAAAAACTCATCCAATTAGCTTGATTTACTTAACAACTATTGTTGCTGCCAGTAGCAAGTACAAAGCTGTTCCAGGAACTATGCTCCAATCCTATGCTCCAATCCCAAGTAGACCGAGACTCAAACACGCAACCTCACACTTGGAGGGAATGTGACTTACCGCTGAACTAGCACTTCCTAGTTGCAAGTTATCAACATTCATAATAATATATATACAAACTTAATGATGAGTACGATTGCTAAAATTATTCCATTAATTTTTGAGAAACGGGGTGGCACGTGCCACGTCCCCCCTCTTATGTTCGGCCCCTGCCCTCAACCCTAGTTTGGAAGTTTAACCGCTCATAGATAAGAACAAATCAAATCAATCATGTTCCATAGAAAATAAGAGCTCACGGTATTTGTTTTGCTCCAATCGTGTTCTCCACCTGATCTCCACTGGACGCCGGTGTTCTAAAAAACCTAGCCGACTGGCGAGCCCTTGTCGCCAACTCCAGGCCAATTTCAAGATTGGCCGACGTACAGAACAAGATGGTGATGTGTTTGGAAATATTTTATCGTATCGGAACCATATCTGGCGCCGGCTATTCTTGATTTCCAATCACAACTTAATTGGAACCCACCATTTACAATAATTTGATTAGTGGCTTTGCTTTGACACTTGAGCTTTTTATATTCAACAGGCCGAATTAAATATCTACCTGCAACTTAATTGTCCAATGTAAATGAAACAAAAAATTATAAGCATAGGCCGTTACACGTAATTAAGAACTAACAACATATGATATTGAGCAAGGGCGACAATAGCATTATACCAGCAACCTCACTGGGTTAAAAAAAATGCACTAAAAAATAAAATAAATTTTAGATATAAATTATTATTTAGTATTGTCGGCGCTGGATTACGCGTGCGAGGTCAAAATAAATATTTTCAATTAAATTTGAACCAAATTGTTATAGTTCTAACAAAACAAAATAAGCCCAGACCCCAGTATATAATCCCCATTTAAGGGTAGTGGAGTATTACACATTTAAAATTAGTCTGTTGAACCTTGGTTACAACTTCTATTGGGAAAGCAAATAGAAAATACATTTGGTTAAACTTTAAGGGGGTGTTTGTGAGCCTATTTTTGGCTTTTTATTTCTCCTTTTCAAGTTTTGTATGTTTGGCAGCCCTTTTAAAAACAGATTTTGCAAGAATGAGTTTTTCATTTTGATATTTAGAGAGTTGAAGCCAACAACAGGTCGTCCTTTTTGCATTCTCCAAAATACTATGAAGACTCGTCGTGGAATATCATAATATATAATATGTTAGAGTCTATCTTTTTGTCAAACGATGTAAATGTATATGTATATCTCTCTTCTGCCTAGTTAGAGTTTTTTCTTTTTTTTTTGCATATAGCTTTTCATCATAGATACACTATGTATTTTTGTCAATGCTGGATGAAAATCATTTTGGTTCATACACTGTCCGAGCGAAATTCATTTTGGTTCTCGTTTGGTTTGTGTATGGACCAGTGTTTTCTAGATTATATCTATATTAGTATTGCTGGATGACTTTTAGTGAATGGAGCTTCCTGAGCTTGCCACGTGTCCCCCAATCCTCTGCACTTTTTAAGCAATTAGCAAAGTCGTAAATGGTATTATTTAATTCCTTACCGAGTTAAGCTTTGCTGCCGTAATGATTCTTCTCCAATACAATAACCGAAATGATTCTTTACTTATACATACATATTTTTTGACGACAAAAGGAATGATTTTATTCGTTGAGAAAGGAAACATGTACTTCTCCTTTCCTAATAAAACATGTCATTGACAAAGGAAAAAACTTCTTAATTTCCTAAGAAATTATAATTTCGTAAGGAAAAATAGTCTTATGGTAACATAATCTCTTCAGTCATCCTAAAAGGTCCAATTAACATCCATAATCATGATCAATAGCATCCAAAAGTCTTAACGATATCTATATTACAATACAGAGCGGTTTTACACTTTGTCCCTCTCACAATTGTCCTACGTGGCAGATTGGAGGGCTGTGATTGAATTCTAAAATTCAACTCCAATTGATTTAAGGGACTAAATTACTTTAGTTTAAAATTCAAACCCATGTGGTGAGGATTTCTCTTAGGAATCTAATTGGACGGCCTGGATATAAACTCATTTAATTCAAGGGCTTAGATGGATGATACTTAAGTTTTTTTTACCGAATCAAGGATACCCCAATTCACGTTGTAAACTTTCCATCCCTATAATTTCCTATAAATCCTACAACTGAGAATTATTCAAGACTTATCTTAAAAGGAATTATTTAAGACTTATCGAAAAAGGAATTATTTCCCTACCGATTCTATTCGAGTGTTAACATTAATATTCTCTCTTAATTTTTCCCCTAAAATAAAAATCCTACCTTCTTCTTTTTTTTTTTTTTTTTATCTTAAAAGGAATTATTTAAGACTTATCAAAAAAGGAATTATTTCACTACCGATTCTATTCGAGTGCTAACATTAATATTCCCTTTTAATTTTCCTCCTAAAATAAAATTCCTACCTTCTTCTTCTTTTTTATCTGTCGTGCTCTCAATCATTCTCCCCATCTCTCCCAAACTGTAAAAGTCCTCCATTCTCAATTGTGTCATGACCTTATAGCCTCATTTATGTTCTTTTATTTGTTTGTTAACGAAATCGCGTAAGGGAAGACCAACCAATTTTTTCAATTTCAATGTATGCCTCTTTTTAAAACTTTTTGTACTTTTATGTGTTGGTTACTACTATTTTTTAATTTTGTCATGCTGCACATGTAAATCGCGTAGAGGAAGACAAATCGATTTTTTCAATTTCAAGGAGTGTACACCGATTTCTAACTAATTGTGCACGTAATTTTTTTTTTTTTGAACAGCCTACACGCCTGATTTATCACAATAATTCGTAACTAACATTTTTTCCATCTTCAATGCGTGTACCCACTATTTTCCGTATTTTTCGTAGTTGTGTACACCCACTATTTTTTCCGTAATTGGAACAGTTAATCAAGAGTTGACTTGCGTGTACAGATTGTTCGAGGCGTGGCTTCAGGCACGGGCATGGACTTGCGTAGATTTTGTTTGTTTCCTTGACGATGAGTTTCTGTTATTTGATGAACATGGTTTGATTAGTTGAATTTGCCGGTTGAATTTTGAATTTCAATCTCCGAAGAACCAGAGTTCACGACGCCACCAAGTGATTTGACTAGGTTTTTCTCAGATCTACTTTTACCTCTCTACCGCTGACAATAGTTTTTATCCTTATGCCTTTTTTTTAAACTTTATGTACTTTTATGTGTTGGTTACTACTATTTTTTAATTTTTTCATGCTGCACATGTAAATCGTGTAGAGGAAGACAAATCGATTTTTTCAATTTCAAGGTGTGTACACCGATTTCTAACTAATTGTGCACGTAAATTTTTTTTTTTTTGAACAGCCTACACGCCTGATTTATCACAATAATTCGTAACTAACATTTTTTCCATCCTTGACGCAGCGGAATACACGAGAAACTAGTTGCGTACTAGTTCAAACGGAAATAGGTCTCGAATCCACGAGTTTCTTGAATCCACAAGAAGAAAGAGAATAACTCTGATTTATAATTGATTAAAAGCTGCATAATAATAGAGGTTACATGCCCTTTTATAGGGAAAACTAGCAAACCCTAGCAAAACTTACCTAAAAATAAAGTATCCCGAAAATTGGGGAAACTCCCAAAATTGAAAACTAGAAAGAAAAATAAGATATTCCCAATTGGAAACAACGTAAACGGAATTACACGCTAAGAGTAATTCGAAATCTAATTATTACCTAAAATAGCAAAATTACTAAATTGAAGGCCTAAACGAATGAATTTGGCCGAAATCCACCATCAGTCACGATTAGGGTGGTGAGTCTTGATCGTAACGCGATTCTGCTTCAGCCCACCAAGTTTGGGCCTATTCCGGGCTCGTCGATAAATTGCCGAAATTGGCAATTTTCAATTAAAAGTTGTTTGGACCTCTTAGGCTTTGACCGGTCCAATTGATCATAGAATTGGACCGCTACTTGTTCTACATCAATATTCAATGCGTGTACCCACTATTTTTCGTATTTTTCGTAATTGGAACAGTTAATCAAGAGTTGACTTGCGTGTACAGATTGTTCGAGGCGTGGCTTCAGGCACGGGCACGGACTTGCGTAGGTTTTGTTTGCTTCCTTGACAATGAGTTTCGGTTATTTGATGAACATGGTTTGATTAGTTGAATTTGCAGGTTGAATTTTGAATTTCAATCTCCAAAGAACCAGAGTTCACAACGCCACCGAGTGATTTGATTAGGTTTTTCTCAGATCTGCTTTTACCTCTCTACCGCTGACAATAGTTTTTAACCTTATGCATCTTAAAGTTTTGAACTATTACTATACTACTAATGTTTTGAAACGATGGGAAAAGTTTGGTTTGGCCAACTCCACCACCACTTATGTTTGCTGTTATCACTATCTTAAAGTTCATTTTTTGGGTTCAGATTTCCTTTCAACATGTCTCTTTTTTACAGTATCATAGGATTCACCTTCATTTATTTGATTTGTAAGATTTCTCATGTAAATTTACTCAATCTTTTGTAGGAAGTGTTCAAGAAATTGAATAGGACAAATTGTACATGTGTTGTAAATTTTCTCAATCTTTTGTAGGAAGTGTTCAAGAAATTGAAAAGGAATGATTTTGTTCACATAAAACATCAGATTTGTATTTTTATCATTGTTGTCGTTTTGCTATACCACTATCTTCTCTTCTTTTCTCTACTTTTATTTGTTGGTCAATAAGCTTTCTGTTGGTTGACATTTTTTTTACAGCAAAATCAATTGTGTAGAGGGAAAGACATACAGATTTTTACAGCAAAGGAAAGATTAAAGATTACTTATATGAACGTTCTATAAAAAGCACGTGTATGCATACCTAAAAAGCACGTGTATGCAAATTTTCATCTTGATAAGAACCTCAATACCATTATGATTATAGCCATATGATACTATTTGTTGTTCATCTTTGGTAATTTTATTAATTTGCTCTGGGTTTGGAGAAATTTTTCAGTGTTGAGCAGGTACCACATGTCGTACCCATCGGCACATTCGGACCATTGATAACAATGTTGGATGGATGTGATAAGGCTTTACGAGTACCATGTAAGATACCACGTGATACCCACTTGGCACTAAAAAACTTCTCCTAAATTTGGGATTACTGCGTTCAAAATTTATATCGAGTTTTACACCAATAGTGCTGCTCTTTTTTGACTTTATGTTTTAGGTATGTGAGGATAGTTTATGCAAACCACTGTCAAAGTTACACTCGGCACCAATCCATTTCTCTTACTCATTTTCAACTCCACTGGTATGATTTTCTAAAAGTCGATCTATTTGTTATTGATTACTGATTAATACTATTCTTATTTTGTTTTACACACTCAAGGCAAGAAAAATATTACCGAGCTATATATTTTGTCATTTTTTAAAATTTTTTTCCCCTTTTTATCTTTTAATATAAATCTATGATTCAAAATACTTCTGGAATGGATTTTTTAGTCAATAATCCTTTTTTTTTTTTTCTTTCGCACTGTAAGGATAGATTGAGAATATGACAAACGAACCATGCCTTATAAGTAAAGTACTTTGTGCTATACATTTGTTGTTCCGAATACTGTTTATACCTTTTCATAGGAAGCAGGAAAAATTCGTATAATAACTGATATATATTTTAATTTCTACATAAACGCACATATATTTTTTTTTTGTGAATGACAGGATTACTAGGGTGTTTGTGGTGACAATTTTAATTGTTAGTTTATTATTCAGAAATATTTGGTAAAATTAGATTTTTTAAATTTCGACAGATATGTTAAACAATTAGTGAATTTTGGTATGCAAATAGCTTTTGCTTTAAATTAAAATAAATTGCTTACACTTAAAAAATTTGTCATGTGCATAGCACGGGTTCATAGCCATTTATACAATTGTTCTCAAAATGTATAGTTTACTTTTTAATTTGAAAATGACACAACTTTTTAGTATAAACCAAAAAAGACCAACAATTGGGATGAGAAATTATTTTTGTTTTTGAAAATTAAATCAAACATATAATATATTTTGACTTCAAGATTCACATAAACTCAGTGCACTTGAATTCGTTCCGTGCATAGCACGGGTTTCTTGCTAGTTAACTATTGTTCTAGGCAGCTATTTAGGCAATGTTCATGGCCGACTTATATCTTAAAAAATGAGAACCTAATAATGAGTTGACTTGGAAGGTAATAAAGGCCGGCCGATTCAGTCATCCTGCAAATCAGTTCATGTTTGAGATCAGGAGTTCCAATCACAACCCCATATATAATTTACCTCAAAATCGAAGTTCTATTGCAAGAAGTAGCAATAGGAGGAAAATGGCGGAGGCTGCAGGCCGCAGTACATAAAACTATGTCATTTTGGTTACTTGACATAAACAAGTAATTAAAATGACGTAGTTTTATGTAAACTAAGGAAGTCAAACTGTCTTGTACGTCCGTTGTAAAATAAGTCACGAGTCAACCCTATATAGTAAGTGGTGGAGATCTCCATTGGCGAACGGAGAGGACGCGGATCCCACTATTTGCTACCACAATCCCTGTCAATGAGTTGAATTTGCCATGGTTGGATATTGACAAATTCCAAACTTGTATTTGTATTTTCATTTTGTTTGCTTACCTTTGGATATTTCTCTCTAAACATACTATGTAAAGACTAAATAGTTACTTATTACAATTTACAAAGGCCCACTGAATTTGAGTTTGGTTTCTCTCTTCACTTATTACAAATATGAGTTCTCCAAGCCAGGAAGATGATCCGCAGTTTGTAACTGTGATAGCAGATGAAAAAGAAACGATGAACATTAAGGCGAATAGGACAACCTATCTGTCTAATTTCCTTGGTTACCATGAATATTTCTCACTGGAGGTAAGACAATAGTATTGTTAATGGGTAGATTTTCCTTTTCTTTTTCTTTTTCTTTTCGATAATTCAGGTATTCGGGCCAGATTATGAGCAACTCGAATAATATTAGTGGTCCAATTTCAAAGCTAGAGCAAATTAAGAACCATATGGGCTGACCCCCAAAGGAGTTGATACACCAGAGAGCTTTCGAAGTTGAGATATTAAGAGAAAGCAAACTCTTAAGTCGCAAGTCTCGACCAGGCCAACCCTAGGGGTTATGTGGTAGATTTTCAATTTATTTGCATGGGATAATTAGTACTGTAATCTGCTCTAAGCATTATTACACAAGTGTGAAGTTGCTATCAACTTCTAATTCTCCAGCTAAGATCAATATTCTTCTACAATGGGAGCTCGAGCTAATTGTATCTTCTTCTTCTTCTTCTTCTTCTTCTTCTTCTTCTTCTTCTTCTTCTCTCTCTCTCTCTCTCTCTCTCTCTCTCTCTTATCAACGAAAGTTAGTATTGTTAGAATAGTTAGATTATAAGCGTCTTGAAAGTGGAGTTGAACTCCCGAACTTCTTTCTCCTGACACCTAAGTACAATGCTAACGCCATTGGGCCAAATACCTTTCGGCTTGAGCTAATTGTATCATCCTAGAGCATCAATCATGGGCCCAATAGTGTATTTAAATCATGGCCCAATAGTGTATTTATTTTTACTTTTTTTCCCCTATTTTGGACAACATAAGTGTAGTATTTGATGCACTCAAAATAGCACATGTAGTGAATGTAGTATTTCATGTGCTAAACAACAACAAAATGTTATTTCTTCAACCAAATTTAGCATAGGAAATAAGAATATGCTATTTTAGAGTACAATACTGTGACACTGTTGGGTTAGTGAGGGTTTTCTACTATAATGTGGTATTTAAGTATTGGTAAAACTAAATACCCCAAAAAAACCTTGCACGGTCCCCAATAAATTTCTTCCTATCTCTTTATACTCATTACTGCAAAAAAAACCTCCCTCAAAACTCAAACCGAACAAAGCTAGCATTGCTTTTGCCATAAAAGAATGCTCAAAATGCTTATCTGAGATTCATGGATTTGTGCTAAAGGACTAATAGAAAGCTGTTTTTTTCCTTACTATTTCAGATGTGGAGAGGAGCAATAACAGAGCTAGTAGCTACTGCAACCATTATTTTCGCACTAACTGGCTCTGTCATCTCATGCTTGGAGTCCACTGGATCAGACCCAAACCTCACGGTAGCATTCGCAGTTTTCGTAGTCGGCTTTCTCTTCCTCCTGGTCACCATTCCTCTCTCTGGAGGCCACATGAACCCCGCATTCACCTACATAGCCTTGCTTAAGGGCATCATAACTTGTTCACGCGCATCAGCCTACGTATTAGCGCAATGCCTTGGATCCACCATCGGTTTCTTATTGCTCAAGGCCGTCATAAGCCACCAAGCGGTGCGAAAATACTCGTTGGGAGGCTGCCTGATTAGAGATCGAACTGTGCCTTCATCGGACTTGAGCCCGACGAGTGCACTTGTAATGGAGTTCTCATGCACATTTGCGGTGCTATATGTTGGTGTGACGGTGGCATTAGACAAGAGGAGGTCCAAAGAGTTGGGCCTGCCCATGCTTTGTGCTATTATTGCTGCGATCTGGGCTCTTGCAGTGTTTGTGTCCATAACTATAACGGGGCAGATTGGATATGGTGGTGTGGGCCTCAATCCAGCAAGATGTTTGGGGGCAGCTTTGGTGGAAGGTGGGCAATTATGGTATGGGCATTGGGTGTTTTGGGTTGGGCCATTTCTTGCTTGCACTATTTATCATGTGCTCTCTTTAACTTTTCCAAGTACGTAAGGCTACTAATGAACTGAGCCGTTCTCGAATTGCCAAGACTTGACTCAATATGGGTTTGTTGGAGTTCGATTTTTACATTAAATGAAGTGAACCTGAACCTTAATTAGAGCCTCAATAGATGAGCCAAACCTAAACATCAAAATATGCGGGTCAATTAAGAGAACAATTATGTCTGGAGTTGACCTTCAATGGTCTTTTTTGATAACTTTGGTGTCCGGGTTAATTTATGCACATTTCCATTTTAATTGGGAGAGCAATCCCACATTCCACTAGCGAGGGACCAGAAGAAGCAAGAGCATGTCTTCGTATGGTCTACGTCACATACTAGACTAGTTATTCTTTTGTTTTGTTGTGTTTTTGGAGATAAGTTTTTGAGGTAAAAAAAGTAATATAGAGTTGCATATTTTTTCATCTTTAGTTAAATTTTTTCAACACTATAACAAACTTTTTTTTAATAAATCCTCTAAATTAATCTTGTGTGTTCAGTTATAAACAAAGTTGTAGAACCTACAACTTCTAACTTTTCCACTAGAAAAAACTTTCCTGCAAAATAGAGATCCGCCCAAATGGAAGGAATTTAAGTTTTCCTACAAGATTCTTTATCAAGAGAACACGTACAGAAAAAAAAGAATTCATTTTCTTTTACTTCTCCTCACTTCACTTTTCCTGAGAACCCTTTGTCACGCAACATACACAACATTCACGGTGAACGGAGTCATGAGCCTCCTCACTTAAGAGTTGTGTAGCATTAGCGAGAGCTTGTCAACAGAGGCATAGAAGAGGGCGGACAACGACGCTAGTAACTCAGCATCTCTAGCGAAAGTGTTGTGCCGAAACCCAAAGTTCAAATATAAACACACCAACAAGAAAACAAGACACAAGGATTTACGTAGTTTCCCCCAGGCACGAAGCTCTAGAGGTATGTCCATGGGGAAAGAACAATAGGATTCACTAAAAATAAGGAGAAATAAACAGAGCCGGCTATACCTATAACTCTCACTTGAAGCATCCACACGATATCTAGGAACAAATCTCTGAGGTGCGACCTACAGAGCATCAAACGTTTCACACATACAAAAGAGACAACTACAAACCCTAGATATCTCAAATTCCAACTCAAGACTAAACCAATGAAACAATTGAGAAACCCTAACACACTACGGGGAACCCCATGGGGGCTCCCTCAAATGGATTCACTCAAGAAGTCCAACCCTAATAGCCCCCAAGGCCTCTATTTATAAGAAAGTACAAAAAATTAGTTCTAAACCCTCTTAAAAAATGCGTAGCCACACACATTCAGCGCCCGAGGTCCGGACCTTGGTACCCTTGGTTCGGACCAACGTAGCTGTAACCAAGGTTCGAACCAACGAAGCTGTGAACATCTTCACACAGAATTTTATACCTGTCTTCTAATGTCTTGAATTCAATGCCTTTTGATAGTCAAACACCTAAATCCATGGCAATTCAATCAAACCAACAAGTTCAAAGTAAGGAAATTAAAGCAAGGAGACAAGACACGCAATATACGTGGAAACTACTTAGGGTCTAATACCCTAAGCATAAAACCACTGCCTTACTCTACTTCTATTTCATAATTCAAAAGGTTTACAAGAGTTCAAAGATAAAAAAATTTACCCACAAGCACCTTGCTTTTCCTAACTCCAACTCTTGATGTAGCACCCCGTGCCCTTCTTGAATTCATGAACCCACGAGAATCACCATCTCGATCTCCGCTTCACCACGGCTCCGGTTCACCCGGCCAAGTAGACTTGAAGGCATGCAAACATGACTAATGATAAAAATTCGATTTTTGAAAAAGTTTTTGGGAAACTAACTCAATCTAGAGCCGATCCATAGAAGGGAAAGCACTAGAAAGAGTAAAGATGATTAGGGAAGCCCAAATCATCTCAAGAACAGATATAGCACACAAGGGAAAAAGAGTGAAGGAGGGGGGAACACTTTCTCTCTCTAAAGTGGCTAATTTTCTCTCAAGTCTCTCTCCAAAAAGTGCAAGAAAAATGGCTTAGATATGTGTAATTTTCGTGACCTCAATGATACCTAATGAGAAGAGGACATGTGTACAATAGAGGGTGCTCTCAGGAGCGCCAGCTGACGCGTGCTAATGCTTACCCAACCCTCTTCAAAGATTGGACAGTCAAGATCTTAACATATGTACTAAGATGGCTTAATCTCAGGAGCATCAGCAGACGAGTGCTAACGCTACCCAGCCCCTCTTCAAAAACTTGGACGGCCAAGATCTTAACACATGTTCAAAGATGGCAATCAAACAGACACGGCAGTAGATGCTTGGTAACGCTAGGATGCTGACTCTATAATGCCTTAACCAAAAACATGAGTTTTTATTCAAATGCCAATGCACTCTCCTAAGACATGAAATGGGAGCTTGAATCATGAAAATTGAAAGCCGAATTTGTGAAACTAAATGCAAATGTTCGATGCATGAATATACCTTTCTGTAAGAGCATCAAAAGACTTGGTGCGGCATCAATCTTGACAATGAAACTTGAAAGCACAAGAGTGGAGTATCTAGACTCAAACTCTAAGAACTCTACCACCCAATCCCATTACAAACAAAAATGGTTTGACAAACCCGGAAATTGCCAATAAACCTAACATATATTTCCAACAGAAAGAGGTCCCCCAAAAGAGTTATTTCTGTTTTATAGTCGGAATGGAACAGTTTGTAGATAAAAGAGTTGTTGTGAGAAAAGCGTTCTGATTTGGGTTTCCACCGTAAGAGAAAGGGTTAAACTCAAAATGGGTACAAAAAAAGGTATGGCATTGGAGAGATTCTCTAGCATTTTTAATCAAATTTTGAGTTTGGGTAGAAAAAAGGGGAAGGATTGGAGAGTCAGCTGATTGTGGTTCTTGTTTGAGACCTCATCAAGAATTTCAATCATGCTAACAAAGTTACAAAATGATGCGACCATAGGATGAACGCATTTTGCTATAGGCATTCTTATTGCAGGTCATTATGGCAAGTTTCATTTTTTGCAACAATGTCATCTAATAACGCCTTAATGGAGTACCATGCACTTGATTTTAGATAGACTCATCTGTTTTTTTGGAGTGTAAGATCTTGAATAATTTATGACGGAATTTGGCAATTGTGTGACCTTTTCTTTTTTAGCCAGAACGTTAGCATATGTTAGATAAACTACGAGGTAGGTCTTTCAATGGACCAAATCCAATGCAGATCTAATCCTAATCCAATAACATCTAAATGGTGTCAGAGAAAAAGAAGTTTTAAATTTAATGGGAAGTTTTTCAACCATTTTTTATTGGAAGTTTGTGCTTTTTTTTAACAATCGTATCTGAATATGTGATTTTTCAGTTTGTTCTTCAAATTTGAGTAGGTTACAATACAATAACTAATATTATTGTTTTCACAAGATAGATTCAACAATTAATTGATTTACTCCGTACATAGCACAAATTCAATGCTAGTATTACTAATTCAGTCGCGCCCTTTTTTAGTAAACCAATTTATTCATCTTCTCAAAAATTGGAATTAAGTAGTTTTATTTGGTGAACTAGGCTCTAACATATATTCCATCCGTCCCAAATAAGTACAAGAATTTATGTAAAAGGGACTAACATTTTAGGATAGCCCAAAATGAAACACTGGACCAACATCTAAGAGCAGAGAGAGTACAATTTTTTGGGGCAAATGTAATGAGAAGTGTATGAACCCCAACACAATGTGCGGTGAAAAACAGGATGCCGATTCTATGTTCATGGAGCACCGTCATTTACTAATAGAACCGAAATCAACTCATTTTGGCAAAATAATCTAGCCAAATTATTTAAAACGGGCGCAGGATACTAACAGAACCAAAACCACGGTACAAGGTAGCCAAAAAAAAAGGGGTAAATTACACTGACCTCCCCTGAGGTTTCTGACTTGTACACTGACCATCCCTACTTTATCTGAAATAGCACTGGCCTCCCCTGAGTTTTATATTTTAGTATCAAAAGCACCCTTCTATTACTTGGCCATTAGTGACAGTAATGGAAATTGACGAGGTAAGCCATTAACCTTTGTTGAATTCCCAAAATAGCCCTTGACACTAATTACAATCTAAATGCAAAAAACGCTCTCTTTTTTCTAAATAATGTAATCATGCATGAATACTCAGTATATAATTTATTGGTGGGCAATTTCTATCAATAAAAATAGTAATATCTTTTATCAAATAGACATGTCTTTTAATTCAATTTTTTTTTTTTTTTAACAAATGGACATGTGTCCAAGTTCATAAATTTTACATAAAATAAGAGTATAAGTAAGTCATTTTTAGCTTGGGGTATAAATTTTGTCAAGGAGGAACTCCTTGGCAACCTGCTGTGCATCACTTGGGTACTGATTTTTCTACTAACACGGTAGAAAATTTGCCATTTTGTACATCACAAAACCACAAGTTCCAGCTCATGTTCCGTATATCATCCATAAGCTTAAGTACATATAAACTAAACAACATAAAAACAAAAGATTACATAGCTTCCAAGCTACAAACTAGAGGAGCCTAGATTACAAAAATAACAAAAGATACATGAGCTCCTGAACTTGCCAGATGATACACCAAAAAAAGAGGCCATTTCAAAGTTCCAAAGTCAAATTTGCTAAAACAAGGCCATTGCCATATGTGCATATATAACCCAAAAAAAGGGTCAGTATTAACATCCTATCCAACCCCTACCATTGTTGTGCATGTGACCCAAAAGTTTTAAAGTCAAACTTATCCCACCCATACCAGCTAAACTATGAACCAGAGGTACCCATCAACAAAATAACAAAAGAATGAGCACCTGTAGTTGCCGTATGTGCATATTAACCAAAAAAGAGGCTATTTTCAACATCCTTGCCACTTAACTGTTTCTGCATGTGACCCAAAAGTCCCAAACTAGACTTCCCAGAAGTATCCCTCACATACCCAGAGAGTGCAGCATATGGCATGTGTAGGAAGCCCATTGTTTACAACAAAAAAAATAACTTGGCCACAAATAACCAAAAGTTTCTGCTACTTGCTTGACCAACCAGAAAATATAGATGTGGTGTGATCATGACTAGGTCCCATTAACAAAAAAAAAAACCACAACAACAACAACAAAAAAATACCCAAAGCAAAAGTGTCTGGTGTGTGCCCAACCAACCAAAAAGATAGATGTGCTATGAGCATGACTAGGTTACGCATATAAAAAAAAAAAAAACTCATAGCAGCAGGTAAAAAATCCACAACAGCAACTCAAAAAACCCACGGCAGCAGGTCATCAAAATGTTCCCTTCACTTATCTTGTGCGTAAACCCTCTTGTCTCCCCCTCTAACAACACACCAGATGCCACCAAAAAAACAAAAAAGGCCATCTGCATCAAAAGTAAATTAATAGTGTTAGCCCACTATTTAGGCTAACCACATTACTATGGTACATAAGACAAAAAAAACCCCAGTACCTGGTGTAAATTTAATCTCGGTTAGGGTCACCAAGTCTGGAGCTCTGTCCAGAAGCCATTTCTCTCTGTAATATGTGGAAACAATTATAAGTAAATAAAGTTAAACTTAGTAGTAACAAGAAGTCACCAAAATTGGACCATACCTCAAAGAGATTCTGATTCCAAAATTGGCCCTCAATGAAACAGCTAATTTTTTTGCAATCCAGGTGGAGTTGGCCTCCACACTTTTACTTCCACTAAGACAAGTATGTTCTCCATTATATGACTTAATCATATAGGTAACCCCATCAGGAAGTGGAGAAGCATGAACTCTCCAATTGCAATCAAGTGCAGCACATTCACACGTGACTCTAGATTTCTCATTTTTTAGCCTAACAATAGTGCACCCTTCTTGAATGGTGTAGTCCCTAAGTGCTTCCCTAAACTTGTCCACATTTTCAAACAACAATCCCTTTGCAAGCTTGATCTTGCCATGCTCACCTACATGGAATTCTACTCCATATTTACTTGGATCAAAGGCCTTAGTTGTAGGACCAAAAGTACCCAAGTCATCATCAGAGCTGGAGGTATCCCTAGCATCATCCTCACATTGATAATCAGACATTCCATCACTACCACTAGCTACTTCACTATCAATTTCATTATCCAAGTCATAGATTGGATCGTCACTATCATCACTCCACTCAACCTCCTCTTTACTAAGGTCAACTACGTTCTCCTCAAAATCATCATCTGTAGAACTAATAGGTTCAACATGTAAAACCTCATCAACTGTTGGAATCACATTGGAAGGACATGCATCTAAAGGATTTGTACGAAATGCAGTAATTAGTGGACCTAGAACATCACTCAACTCTACATACAAGTCAATTTGACATGTATGTGCAAACAATTTGAACATTTCAAGGACATCTAGGTCACCCCCCACTACCATTTTCTCAAAGGTCCCGGGTAGTTGACAGTAAAGTGTAATAGATGCACCCCTATTTGGTGGTACTTGACTCAAGGGACCTTCGAACATTGTCTAACAAGTCCATATAAGAGTTTCTGTTTGGATCAATGTTTTTTACTTTACTCGTCCTCCCACAGAAGTGAACATCAACATCAAAGGAAACTTCTCCAGCCATGGCTGCATTGTACCCAAAAAAAAAAATCGATGTAAGAAACAAAAGCAACCAATTTTTATAGTAAAAGCTGAAGTCAATTTTCGAATGAGATGAAAGCCCCAAATTTGATGAACACTTAGATATATGTTTAGCCGTTCAAAAAAAAAAAAAAAAAGATATATGTTTTGTCAAAAAAAAAAAAAAATCTTGAAAAGCCTATTGAAATCGACCAAGACAATAACCTTAATTCAATTGAAATTCGATTAAGAACCAGATTCATACCAAGAGAGTGTCAATCACGAGCCAAGAACACTCTATTTTGCCTCTTCTTTGCCGAAATTGACTAAAAACCAGACAATGAAGCTTCTTTTCTTTGATTCATGAGTAGCCGTGATTCATTTAGTGTCTTTGAGTAACTGCATGAAAACCCCAACTCCTCCTTTTATAATCCCTCACCCGTATGGATTAGGCTTCAATTTACCTCTACTTGCATAGAATTGGCGCCAATTAACCCTTCTCACTTTCACAAGATTTGGCGCGAATTTACCTTCTGCATTTCGCGCCATCTCGAGAAGTACAGTACGTACACCAGTAGCAGACGCTGTGGAAGGAGAACCACACGTATCTCTTCTCGTTTCTCACCCCTCTCACTCTTTCAGTACGTCTGGTTTGGTAATTCTCCCTAAAGAAACGTAACTAGATCAAGAAAGCATAAGTCTGGTGTAAAGAGCAGTGCCCAAATCCTAGACTGCCCCTCTCTGTTAACGCCATTGGGGGGAGACATTTGACAGGGGAGGCTAGTGCTATTTCAGATAAAGTAAGGGTGGTCAGTGTACAAGTTAGAAACCTCAGGGGAGGTCAGTGTAGTTTACCCAAAAAAAGGAAAACCGCTTGCAATTCCACGTCAGAAAACACATGGAATACCCAACGACCACATTTACCAATTTGCTTCCAAGTCCCATTCATAACCTCCTCTTCATCTTATCTTCCTATCCCCAACAAACTCCTCACTCTTACTCTCACTCCTCTCCCCCTCTCTCTAAACTTCCATGGAGGTTTCTTTCACTGCAAAAACTCACAGTCTATCCGTAACTTCGCTGCCTTCCGCTTCATCTTCCTCTTGCTCGCCTTCTCTCCGCCCCGTTCGGAGAGAATTCCTCGGCTGCGGCCACAATTTGAGGTCACCGTCTGGCCTTCTTCGCTCACACAGGAAATTATGCAAGGAAGAACTTGGTCGAATGCAAATTCGATCGCCTCGGTTTCTCGTCAGAGCTTCTCTGGATTCCCAATCGTCTCTCCTAGTTGTCACCGTCGTCACTTTTTCTGCCCTCACTCTTGTTTCTTTGAATTTCTCCGAAAGAAAGAAGAGGAAGAATGTCGGTGAGGTAAGTTGATTTACACTAGTTTTCTATTCCCAATCCCATGTATCCGAATTGTTTGTGTGACTGAGATTGCTTCTATTTTATTGTCAAAGATGAACTCAGCTGCGAATAACTCTGCATGCCCACTATGGTTTTGAACAAATTCAGCACCCGCCCAACCAAGAGTTCCGGGGAAAATGTTTTTGTAGCCAAACTTTAGTTGGTACTACTGTGCTTTCTAAAATGAATAGGAATATACGAGATTGTAAGCTTTTATAATTATATATAGATGATGATCTCTTAGTAACTAAATAGTTTGACTGGATATTCCGAATTACCGAACAAAAAAAAAAGAATAGTTTGACTGGAACACACACATATATTTTTAACCCTCCCCAAATAAAAGTCCGTTGGGATAGTCCCTTAATTAGTGTTTATTTTGGAAAGTTAATGGCTTAATTAGTGTTTATTTTGAAACAGTCCTTTCAGCCCAGTGAACGGACGATGATAGAAGTACTCTTTTATCGGTAAGAATGCTCTTTGACCGGTAAGAATGCACTCTTACCGGTCAAAAAGATCTCTTATCATCCGCCCATTGGGCTGACGGTAGAATTTTCTATCTTGAAAAGTTGATAGGCAAAGAGTTAAATGGGTGAAAGTGTAGCATAATTTTGGAAAGTGGAGGTTAAAGTTGATGTGAGAGGTGTAATGATGATTTTCCTTTAATAAGTTGGAATAACAAAGCTGGGCACTTAAAAAGGGATGGAGAGAGTATATTATAATAATGTTTTTGGTATTTTTTTCAGTTTATATTGAGATAATTAATATCACCTTTTATATGTTACTCTCTCCGTCCCTATCTCAGTGGTTCTTAAGAAAAGACAGTGTAAGATTTGAATAAAAAAAAAGTATTTTCGTGCATAATTTTTTCAGTTTCTTTGCATCAAATTAAAGATCACAATTGGTGCAATGAAATTATATAAATCATGCACGGAAATACTTATTTTTTGATGAGATAATGGCATGCTATTTCGTAGGGGAATCTTAAAAGGGATAGAGGAAGTACAATTTTTCTTAATGTTCACCCACCCAACCTTGAAATATTGTGCCGGTCCCTGCTATTGTAAAGTCATTCGATTAAAAGACACTGATGTTTAAGTTGTTGATTCTTTGTTGCTTTTCAACGTTGCCTAGTAATCTAGATTGTGGAGTTCGCTTCAGTTGATTCACAACAAGAATTAGGAGTGGGCAATCTATGAAGCATTGATACTCCCCCCAAAAAAGGGAAATACAAAAAAGAAACTGTATGCATGTTCGATACGTCTATAATGTATGCACAACTGTTTTTAAACTATTTCAGTTTTAGATATGTCATGGACAAGAAGGACATGGAAAGTATACGGAAAGGATACCTTTGGATATGGCAGGGCCTAAAATATGATTTATGAAGATTTTTTGTGGCCCAAAGTGTAAAATTGGAAAATTTGATAGAAATGGGAAAGGGAAACTTAGACTTTGACCTTATTTAAGAGTTTGACATTCATCAAGGCATAAAAACGATTTTAAATTGTTATTAGCTTGGTTTTAGTTTGGGTTTTTGCATCCACAAGGTGTGTTGGATGCTTGATATTCACTGCTGAATGAAGGTGTTCTTGCAGTCTTGCTTATGTTTTTGCTTTCTTGCAAGCTACAATGTACTCAATACTAGGAGCGGCCCAGGATAAAGCTTGAAGCAACTGCCTAATGTTCATGCATTTGTTTTAGGTGTCAAGTCCACTACTTGTGATTTCTCAACAAGTCAGACGTATCATGGACAGTTATATTAAGAATCAGAAATTGAGTCTGGACCTTGAAACAATGATGTCGGGCGATGAAAGAAAATATGCAGTGAAGGAAGTGTGTGAAAGGAAAATGGAGGATGAAGAACAACCCTTTCTGCCCCATCTCAAGGAAACTGCTTTGGTGCATCAAGAAACTCTCATCGTTAATGCAGCAGAGTCTTCTCCTTCAAATATTATTGCTTCTAGCGCAAGTGGTTCTATGTCCTCAATTGAATCTAGACTTACAGGTGTATCCTTACCAATTTACTTGCAATCAAAAATAGGCCTGCCAGAGCCACTTCCTTGCACAGCAGAATCCCGTAAATTGAAGTTTGAGGAGTGTCCACAGGAAACTGAGCTTGCATCAGAGTTGCCTGCACTAATTGTTAAGAACCAGTCAAGTTCTCCAAGTGCTCTTGTGAATTCTGCATGTATGGAGGTGAATCAGCATAAAAGACCAATGTCTGAACTTGCTGAAGTGGGTGAAATCATCAGCGACGGTGGTGAAGGGCTTTACAAATTTTATGAGGCAAATCAATCTGCTGTGAAATCTATACCAAACTTGAATGGTGTGAAAACATTATCTTCTCGTGTCACTCTTCAAGATAACAAGAGATCCTCTTCTCTAAAGAGGAGATCTACAATTAATGGAGTGAAATTATCAGAAGATGTCTTTAGTGATACTGCAGGTTTGGTGCATATCAATCTTTTTCTGATCATACTTCAGTTTAGCCGTGGTTAACACAACTCTTCTTCTTGTCTTGCTCTGTCTAATGATTCTTAAGGCTGTTTCTAACTAGTACTATGTTTGTTCTGACTTTACAGAAATTAATTTTACCTCATCAGAGAGTACAGAAGAGAAGACACTTCTTGCACAGTATAAAGCTGGCGCTACCACCAAAAGTACAGACTCTGGGAAAAGCAGGGGGTTCCCCCGTAAGGAGAGAAAAAGTCTACGACAAGATGGACGCCAATATTCTCCCCAGCCTTCTCAGCCAAATGGGGTGCATGTCAATGCTCGACATGATCCTCCTCCACAGATGAGCACTTATATGCGTTTGCTGAAAGATGGGAGGTAATTTTCTCTCACGCTTAAAAAATGAAACTATATGTGCTTGTCACCTTGAAAAATTTACCACAAGATCAGATGCCTTTGGACGAAAAGTTTTATCTCAAAGAGATATTCATTTTGAGAAGCTTTATGGCATATAACTTAAGCATCGATAATTTAAATGTCCAAAGCATTTCTTTTACAACCCTCCATTTTAATGCCTAGAATCTCAAAGCTCGTCTTTGACCCGATTTTGGGCTTACTAGGTTAGTCGACTGCTTAGAATTGCTTGAAGATATGGAAAGAAAGGGGTTGTTGGATATGGACAAGGCAAGGCTTTTTCCTCCTTTCACCTTGGACTTAATCCTGTGTCTTGTGATTTTGCTTGCGTGTCGTTGTCGCTAATCTATCAAATAATCTTGTTTCAGGTTTATCATGCGGGGTTCTTCAAAAAATGCCAAAGCTTAAGGGCTGTTAAAGAGGCTTTTCGTTTCACCAATCTGATCCCAAATCCAACCCTGAGTACATTTAATATGCTAATGTCTGTCTGTACAACTTCCCAAGATTCAGAGGGTATATTTGTGTAATCTGCTGTCTATTAGGCCTTCCATGGATAGCTTATCGTATCCTATATGAGATACTGACATGTTTCAAAATTTTGAATGTCCTCATTGTACAATCAGGAGCTTTTGAGGTTATGAAACTTGTCCAGGATGCTGGGCTAGAAGCTGATTGTAAACTTTTCACTACTCTGATATCAACTTGTGCAAAAAGTGGAAAAGTTGATCCAATGTTCGAAGTACGGTTGCATCCTTTCTGCTATCTTCTTGTTTCTAATATTGTGAACCATATTTGGCCTCGATGGTTGTTCACCAGTTAGGGTGCCTCTGTTTTGGCTGAATTTCCATTATCTTAGTTTACTGCTTTGTCATTTATGGGTTTTGTTCTAATGCTGCACAATGGCATCAGTTGGCAGTCTTGGGACTATCATCTGTTTTTTTTTTTTTTTTGTGTGTGTGTGTGTTTTCCTTCTTATATGCAACTTTCAACAACTTTCTAAGGATTCATGTTCATTTGGGATTGAGGTTGTTTCTTTTTGTTGGCTGTAAGATTACAGAATGGCAGGGTGGTTGGTGCATCCTTTACTTCCTACGTTACTTCCTACATACTGCCTAAAACGAAAATATTTTCAGATTTGACATTCTGCTATCCTATGTTTTGAAACTTATTGATTTGTCACCTAGGTGTTTCATGAAATGGTCAATACTGGAGTGGAACCTAATCTTCATACCTATGGGGCACTTATAGATGGTTGTGCTAGGGCTGGTCAAGTCGCCAAGGCATTTGGTGCTTATGGCATATTGAGGTCTAAGGTATGATTACACTACTGAGTCGTAGTATTTTTCCTCTTTCATAACTTAACCCCCAAGCTTCTAAGTCTTGCCTTTATTTGTCAATTATAGTTGCAAGGATGAAGGTGGAGTTGAATCCTTTAGTTTTGCATTGGAATCTTACATGTCTTCATACTGATTACATCTTGTGTGCAGTAGAAAGTGAAGCCAGACCGAGTTATTTTTAATGCTCTCATCACAGCATGTGGTCAATCAGGTGCGGTTGATCGTGCGTTTGATGTCTTATCAGAAATGACAACTGATATACATCCAATAGACCCCGATCACATTACTATTGGTGCTTTGATGAAGGCATGTGCAAATGCTGGCCAGGTGAGATTCACCATGTGTTCCCTTACAGACAGCTATACCAGTTTTGTTACAATACAACCATTTCAAATCTTACATCTTCTTCTCATGCCACATCTATATTAACAATTTACAATGGAATGCTCTAGGTTGATCGGGCACGAGAAGTATATAACATGCTTCATCAATATAAAATCAAGGGCACTCCAGAGGTTTACACAATTGCTGTTAATAGTTGCAGTCAGACTGGTGATTGGGAGTTTGCCTGCAGAGTGTACAGTGACATGACAAGAAATGGTGTCACCCCCGATGAGGTTAGTCTTTCAACACCAGAAGGATAACTTTTTGACAGTTTCATTTGTGCCATTATAGCATTCAACAGCATACCCATGAGATTTTAGAGCGGTTGTAGGTTGTGCTGTTATGGAGACCGACAATCCCTCCCTCAGATGACTCTCTAGTGATTGTACCCATAAAATCCTGTCAATAAAACCACTTGCCAGAACGAATCTGAACATTTCCACTATAACCAGATGATTTGGGACGAGCAATTTGGAACGAATCTGAACATTGCTAGTCAATCAGTCGAAGCTGCGTGTTCAGATTATAATCCGTACTATAGGATATACCATGGCCAAAGAGACAAATTGATTGGTGGCGAATCCTACATTAGTGATTGACTAGCAAATAGTTACTGAGTAATCCTATAGTACGGATTATAAAACTAGCAAATAGTTACTGAGTAATCCTATATTGACTAGCAAAGAGTACTTATGGATAAAACTGGAATTTTTACATATTTTGATAGTTGTTTTTAGAAATAGGACCAACATTTTGGGATCCCAAAATAGAAAGGTGGACCAGCAATTATTTGGGATGGGGGAAGTATAACATTATGGTCCGCAGATGACTAAACGAATTGCTAGTTCGCTCGACCATATTTGTAACGAGTCTGACGACAAATGTTTGCTCGAGAAAAAGAAAAACTTTAGAATGAAGCTCTCTCTCTCTCTCTCTCTCAGAGAAATTGTCCATAATATGGGTGATTATGTAGTGTATTTGTGTTGTGAGTGCAAACAGCCTACTTTAAGTTTTTTATGTTTTATATACAGATGTTTCTCAGTTCACTGATAGATGTTGCTGGGCATGCTGGGAAGTTGGATGCTGCCTTTGAAGTCCTACGAGAAGCCAGGAAACATGGGAAACATCCTGGAACCATATCATATAGCTCTTTAATGGGAGCATGTAGCAATGTATGTCCTGTCTGCTCATTTATAAATTTTATTGTATGTTTACTGACAGACGCTTTCAAAAAAAAAAAAAAAAGAAGTTTACTGAGATGCTGTTTCTTTGTTTCACCTCATTGACCTCAACCGTGTCCTCACTATACATGCATTACCTAGCAGGCTAGGACTAGTTATTGCCTTGTCTCCTTAAAATTGCCTTGCATTCATGTTTGCATATAATATCATTCCTCATAAAACTTCCACCGTCTTCTTTTGCCCTCAAGTTTGGGTGAAGTAAAAGCTCCATTCTTTTGTGGATGATATTCTTCCTCTTGAGCTTTTCCATACTTTGGGTTCCACATGTATGTGGGGTCATGCTGATGTGCATGTTGTGACCCCTCTCACACTGTCAAGCTAAACAACAACGCTTTGTTGGTTCGACGAGGTCATCCTTGACATTGTGCTCTTGGTCTAGCTCTGGCTCAATGGAATCGAGTTTTTTGTAGTGGAGAGAATTGATTGGTTGGCTAGATCACAGTTACCTGCTTTGGAAGCTTAGTGCGAAGCCGAAGTTCCAGATATGCACAGAGAAGAATTTCTGGTCCAATACATGTCTTGGGAGATGTAAAGAAAATTGTCTTTGGTAGTGATATTATTTATCAATGGTAACTTAGTAGGATTCCTCTTAGTAGTCTATAGATTAGATGTTCAACATTGTAATCGATAGGATTAATTAGAACTCAATAGTTTGAGAATTCAGGTTGTGGCCATTGTGTGTGTCTTCATTCCCAATCCCCTTCTTTTTCAGTGTTACCTAAGTCACATTTTGACAAGTTTAGTAATTTGCATGGGTGGTCCATATTTAAGTGAGACTTGCTGACAAAGAAAAGTTTGTGTCCAATTCATCTTCTTTAATTTCTCATGTCATAGAGAACTTATGAGATTCACAATCCATCTCAGGCAAAAAACTGGCAGAAGGCACTGGAGCTATATGAGGAAATTAAGTCCATTAAAATGAGGCCAACAGTTTCAACAATGAATGCCTTAATCACGGCCTTGTGTAAGTGTAAAATGTACATCAAACGCTCCCTTTATTGAGTATGTCTGTTGGTTCTAGAAGCACCTCCGTTTGGTACTTTTTTGCGGAACTCATGCACATTATTGTTGAAAACTTCATGTCGTCTTTTGTCCAAATGTTGTATATCTTATTAGATGGCACACAAACTTATCCAGTGTTTCAATGGAGAGATGTTGCAGTACATTAGCTTCCAAAACTGGTATCATAATGTGAGCTATAAATGACATTGCGTGATATAAATTGATGATTCCGTTTCCCATAAATTTCCACACTCAACTTGCCTTCTGGGTTCTATCAGCAGAGTGAAAGATGCAAGACTATCATCGAAATTGTGAATAATTCTTGAAGTCCAATTCAAATAGCCCATGGTTTAGGAACTTTTGAATTTTGGACATTAAGCATTAGAGAGTTTGACTCAATAAGTGGTGGATATTTTGGCATTACACATCTCTTTTCATCAGTTTAGTAGAATTGTTCTAATGTTTGAAATAAAAAGTTTAGAATGAAATTATATACAAAATGTATTAGAGTGATTGAAAACGAAAAAATCATGGAAAAAAAAAATTATATGGAAAAAAGCCAAAACGAAAGAGTGGGGAATTCAGTGAGGGCTCGGGTCCCCACTGGGCCTTTACTCCCTCCGCCACTGGGGGGGGATACTAGGTAATTTAATAATGTATTGTGGAAGTTTTGCTTCCATTTGTATGATTCAAAACAATTTGATAAAACACATAACTTCACTGCAGGTGATGGAGATCAACTGCAGAAGGCTATGGAGGTTTTTTCTGAGATGGAGAGAATGGGCTTGTGCCCAAACACCATCACATACTCCATTTTAGTAGTGGCAAGTGAAAAGTAATTGCTCTAGTTTTATTTATCCTCTTCGGCTTGTTGTATTAATTTATTGACATTTTGGCATTGATCTAGCTTTGAATTTTTCTCTCTTGTTTAACTCCTGTTTAGGAAGGATGATGTGGAAACTGGCGTCATGCTCCTTTCTCAAGCCAAAAAGGATGGTGTCACCCTTAACCTTGTTATGTCCAGGTGTCTAATAGGTAGGAATTAAAGGTTTGCCTATCAGATTGTTTCTCTGTCATTCTCTCATGAAAAGAAAGCTTTTCAAAATCCAAGTGTTTAGCTTTGATTTTGAATCCCTTCTTCTTCACCGTCTTTCTATCATAAGTGGAGGATGTTAGTTTTTTGTTCTTTCTACCATAGAACTTTATTCATCATTGCATCAGGTCCAGCATCCAGCTATTTTTGTTATTTTTAGATTGTTAGCGACCAACTCATCTAAAAGCTTATGCTATTTGAAATAGGGGTAAGTTCATTGTATATATTCTCAACATGCCTCCATAACAGATTAAACACGTGCAAATATTTTAATAACTAGGTAGGCAGTGAGCTTGGAGCACTTTGATACCATATTAGTTTGTTAACTACCAACTCATTCTACAAGCTTAAGCTATTAGAAAGAGAGGTAACTTTATTATTTATGTTCCCAACAAATTCTGTTAGTTAAATGAATAGACCCAAACTGGTCTGACCCACCAGAAAATGGTAATTGAAGTGCACTTTAAAAGTTGAAGTCTGCCCAGTTCTATTTAGAGCATGATCACACATTGAAATTTTCTCAGTTATGAGCACCATAAGAGAGGGTATCTAGAACAATGCCTGCTATTTACTGGGAAAATGGGCATTGGGAACTTTTTGGGTGTTAAAGTTTAATTTGTTTGTTTTCTTGAAACGGTTGCATGTTCTGTTGTCTCACACCCTCGCTTAAGGTTCCTAAACTGGCTTCATTTTGCTGGCTTGATCCTGTAGTTGTATTTTTTTCAGCTTCATGGGAAGTTTTCACAGCTTTTTTACTTCTTGTATAGACCCCTTCTTTGTTCTCTATACCGGTTTATGTTCTTTTGTCTGAAATTTAGGTATGCATTAAAACATACTCTGCTTGCAGCTTTGTGCTCCAGGAGGTTTGAGAAGGCTTGTGCACTTGGTGAGCGTGTCTTTTCTTTCGTCTCTGGATGGCCTCAAATTGACAGTAAATGGTAGGTGCTTCTTCTAAATATGAAATTTCCTTGTAAATGTGTTTTTGAATAACGAAAGTATACCACGTAATAAATAGATTCCTGGCAGAGGTTGGTTTATTTCAGTGATTACTTAATTGAGAAAACATTCTTTCCACCATTGGCGGAAACAAATGTGTCCTCCAAATCAATCACAACAGCCCGGTGTAATAGTACACAATCACGTGGACCGCTGTGATTGATTTGGTGGAAACATTTGTTTCCACCGCCAGCGGAAATAACTTATTCTCTACTTGATTCTTTGCTTTTCATTGGGGGTCTTCCTATCCTCCGCTATTAAGCGGAGGATAATATGCAAATAATGACAAACAAGTTCGAATATGCAAATAATGACAAACAAGTTCGGATATCTATACACATTTCACAGATGTCAATGTACTTTCACGGATATCAGTACACTCTTCTCGGATGTCGGTACACTTTGTATACATTATCCACCGCCGTAAGGTTTGAGGCTAGCATTTTCGTTTTGTTGGACATCTCACTGCCAAGGTAGTAATCTTTATAGATCCTGATAGCAATTCCATTGATGTCCCACTTTATAAATCACAGCAAAAGAGACCGGATAACTAGAAGGATGAAGAAAGCTAATTCAAAACGTTCACAAGTTTTGGAAATCCTTGACAGCATCACTTATTTTTCTCTGAAATACCAAAGGTTCTGGTGTTTGCCTGCTTCTCGAATTAGAATTGTGTCCTACGTTTTGCCCAATTTTTGAAGCCTTTTGGAACACTTGTAGATATCTTTTCTTAGAATCAGGAATGAGAAATACTAAATGAAGCTGGTCTTGTCAGCAATTAGTTGCTTTGCCAGATATGACGTTAGTTACTTTGCCATGATATGAATCGAGACTCCATTGATTGTAGTTTCAGTAACCATTTTCTTTCCTTTTCTATTTTTTGTGGCAAGTTTTCAGAGTTCTCTCTTTATTCAAGTCTGAATTTATATCTTATTGTGTAATGTAGTCTCCCTGCTAATTGATGGTTCAAGATCCTTAATCCATCTGCAGGGCATGGTTGGCCTTAACGGTCTATAGGCAAACAATTGCAGCTGGTGTTGTACCTACTGTGGAAATATTTTCACAAGTCTTGGGTTGCTTGCAACTTCCACATGATGCTTCCTTGAGAAATAGGCTAATTGATAATCTAGGAGTCAGTACTGATTCGCCTAAAAGGTCAAGCCTTTACTCATTGGTCAATGGTTTTGGAGAGTATGATCCTCGGGCTTTCTCATTGTTCGAGGTTAGTGGACTAGTAATCTTACTTCATTGGGTTTTCTAGCCACTGTTTTTTGAAGAAATTAGCTGATAGATAACTGGACTTCAGGAAGCTGCTTCCCGTGGAATTATACCATTTGTATCCTTCAAAGAAAGTACAATAGTAGTTGATGTAAGAGAGTTACAGGTTCATACAGCCAAGGTAAAAAAAATTCTTTTCACTTCCTCTTGAACTGATATCTTAATATTACAGACCACAGAATTTCATCATATCCACAACTACAAGTGCATTTAAATTTTGGTACTTCTTGTTCTTGCCTTTAGCTCTTAACTTGGTAAATCGAGTTGGGCTTCTCTCTTTATTTTGGAGGTTGTATACCCTATGTAACTTTGATGTAAGTTTTAGTAATGACCGACAAAACTTCTAGCCCTGGATTTTTTTCTGGAATGATTTCTCGTTTGGGTTCCTTCTTCTGTGCTCGCTTCTCATGCCATGAGTTCATTTATTCAGCAGTGACAGGAACGTATACTACATAATAGGTATAATATAAATCAGCAACTATCAGTCTATCACCATCTCTCTTTCATATTCGTAAAAGACATTCTACTGCTGATCATATTATCCTGTTGCTGATTCTTCTCCATAACTGGCCAGGTATACCTATTAACAGTTTTGAAGGGCCTCAAGAATCAGTTTGCTGCTGGTAACACTGTCAACGCTAATTTTGCTTTCCTTCAGTTAGACATGACTTTACCATTGGGGCAAAAGTACTGCATGGGCACCATAAATGAACTTGGTTCTCTCCCTCTTTTTGAAAAATTGTTCTTCTTGGGGTCTTTGGTAACTACACCAGGACAATTGAAACAAGCCTTTCAAGCTGTTTAATCATTGTCTGTCATGTCAGGGTTACCTGGGGAATGTAGAAAAAGTTGTGGATGATACTGTGCGTTTGAAAGTATGGTTGTGACTTTCTACCTTCAGTTTTCCATTTTGTGATCTTGTGCAGGTGCAAAGTTGCCCAATATAGTCATTTTACTGCCTACAGAGAGGAAACAAATTCAGTCTCCAACGGGCGAGAAAGTAATTAGTGTTGCAGGAAGGTGAGATGTGCTTGCTTTTTGCAACTTACCTTATTTTGGAACTTGGGTGATTTGAACCATACATATTTCTAGAGATGCAGCAGATTCCGCAAGAGTTTACGTTTGATACTTCAGCCTCGATAACTAATAGCACCTTGCATATTTTGATGACCACAATTTGGAATAGACGGAACAATTAGCAATGAAGGAATGAGGATTTTCTCAGATATTAAAACCTAGAAAATTCCAAGCGATCTTCCTATTCTTCTCTCAATGTCAGTTGGGACATTAGGTGTTTCTATCTATGCTGGACCACTTATCAGTGGTGGTCAGGAATGTTAGACACGCATGGACAATGCAACATATATACCTTACTCTTTTCATTCCAAGCTTTTTAACCTAGGTATTCTTGGGCATAATTACGATTTCTGGGTATAAAAAATGGAAAGTACGGGGGGGGAATTCCAGGATGAAGAAGATACCTCTATATTCATGCTTGTTTGAATACTGCAAATTTGTAATATGTACTATGGGTGTTCAGGAATCAGATTTTTTCACCACTTTCCATTAATTTTTTAGAAGTAATGAGTTTGATATTGTTGTGAACGTTTGATTCATCTTGGTGCGCAGGATAGGTCAGGCAATTGCAGCAATGTTGAGGAGGCTGGGACTAGCTTACCAAGGGAACGAATCATACGGGAAAATCCGTATCTTCGGTATTGTTGTGAAAAAGTGGTTACAGCCAAAACTTGCTTATCCTTTTGGCGGCAAAGGAATAGGCTTGGGTGCAGTAACACCATCAATCCTTTCATCCCAGTCACGGTTGGGTAAAGGAATCCGTGATCAGCAGCGTAACATTAGAACTGGAAATCTGTTCTTGGATTAATGGCCGACAGCCCAACATACGCATTTCCTCTATCTTTTTGCTCCAATAGTGACTCGAATTAGTCTGTAGAGCAGCAATAGGAGGTGAGCAGGAGCAACGTATACGAAACCCTTCAGCATCCATGCTCAGATGATAAAACGGAGGTGGTTTGTTCCGGTACTACTAGGACAGTTGTTATTCACCAAGGAATATGGCCATGGGAAAACAATGTTGCGAAAGTTTGAGCATGCCACCTCCATTTTTTGAGTTTGCCAGTACCCACGGTTGTATTTATCATTCTTTACGAGTAACATTATGGGTGAATAATGTCGAACGTCATGATTGCATCGTTATAATGACTTTACAATGGTGATTACCTACTACTAGCTTTATGGGTACGAAGGTTATAGATGTGATCAGGGTTTTAAATCATGGTATCGGGAAGTGTAGTTGTATCAGTGAGACAGCCATATTTCAGTCCATACCGGATAGTATCGGTAGGTATTGGCCGATACATAGGTAAATAACTTGCGTAACGGCCGATACGATACATAACAGCTTTTATTTAAAGCCCTGGATGTGAAACTGAGAGTACCTTAAAGATACCATACCCTATTTAAAGCCCTGGATGAACGTAGAACAGACTTTTTTTTTGACTATTTTTATTGGACTAGTTTAACAAAACCAGATGAAATTGAATGCTTTTTGTCTATATATTGTGATTAAGTTGTGTGTAATCGACCGTGCAATTTTGTATTCTGTTTGTTGCTTGCAGACTCTACCTATTGGCCGAATAATCAAGTCTCAACCACATCACCCAAATGCCTACGTTCAAGTTATTGCCATTAAATTACATACATATAGGCAGGGGCGGAGCCAGAATTTTAAGTTAGCGGGGTCAAAAATTAGATCTATATGGAAGTTATTTTTTCTATTTTCTTTTCCAATGAAATAATTAAATTAAGAGGTTAACTATAACATCGATATACAATGATGCATGTATTTTTACTTTATAATTGGTCCCAATAACTTATTATATTTCAAAAGTAATGTATGATAGCCTCATTTATAATACTATCAACTCTGAAAAAGAAGAAAAAAATTACTTGAAACTTCTATGAATTTTAAGCAAGTTGGGGCAATTTATGAAATTTTTGAGGGGTCAAAATTGCATAAACTATCAAAAATTCTTGATGAGAAATTAAAGTGAGAGGAGTCAAATAATTCCTGTGTCCCTTTATGGCTCCACCAATGCATTTAGGTCTATGTGAGCACGCACGTGCACTATTCAAGTTATATTTTTTAGCTCAGGTCGATCGAGGCGTATATCGAGGGCACAATAGTCTGTCTATTGCGACACAAGGGATATGGGAGCCGTCTCCTTAGCTTTGATAGTTTTTAACAAAGTTGAAAATCAAACAGTCTAAAATTGTAAGTGTCACCTATAAATATAGTGCTTCTAAAATTTGAATTCATATAGTTTGGAGTAATAAAAAAAATGGGGAGTGTGGTGTGTGCATGGGGCATAGCTGGTTGCAGGGGTGGAGCCAGAATTTTAGAGAAGTGTGGTCAAAATTTGAACTATGTGCGAGTTACTTTTTCGACTTGCCAGAAAGAAACAATTAGATAACAAGGTAATTAAAGAGTAGACATATATTAATAATTAAATGTAGCTTCGAGTTACAATTGACCCCGACGATTTTTAATATTTGGGAAACGATGCATGATAACCTCATTTGTAATGCTATTAAAAATATCTTTCTCAATACCATAAACAACCAAACTATCAAAAATATCTTTCTCAAACGGAACCCTCGCGAAGGAGGAAGGACCCAACCCCCAGAAGATCGTCTTTTTTTTTTCTTTTTCTTTCTCCAAAGAAGAGTAAAATTTGGTTTGCTGGATAAAGTAAGGCCAAATAACAACATAAAAGGAAGATACTATTTGCCACTCCTTTTTTACTCATGTACCAAAAGTGTATATGGGCTGGGACAAAAAAACAACAATTTAAAGAGTGATCAATTAGCAATTTTTGGATGTTTATTTGTAATATCCCTATATAGATTTGAAGTTCAGAGTGGTCAAGTGATCACTTTTGTCTTCACTTCCCTCCTCTCTCAATGCATTTCTTTCCCTATTGTACTGTTTTCATTTTTTGCTCCTTTGGGATTAATGAAATCTTTCTTCGCTTTTCAAAAAAAAAATCTTCAGAGACAGAGGTGGTCAAGTCAACAAATTTGAGAGACAAAGCTATGTTCAATTCATCATTAATCGTACTTTTAGCTTTCTTAGACCTACCCATTTTTGCTTTAGGCCCCGAAAATTCAGGACTTGTTCTACGAGGAACCCAATTGCATGGGGATTAAGGCAGCGTCATGACATTAAAGTGGTTGCTCTCATCCAATAGTTTCAAAATGTAACAAGTCTTTGAGACCAATTATAAAGCAATTTAGATTTATCCGTGTATAACCTTATAATTAACCTTTTAATTTAATTATTTTTTAGATTACTTTAAAAAATATCTTGTATATGATAATTTTTTACCCCACTAAACAAAATTTGTGACTCTATCCCGCTTCAACCCCTTATTTTGTAGGCTCACCCAGGCATACAATTATGTTTGAAACCATTTATCTCTAAACTGATACATTGACGAAGCGAATGTGCTTTTGTTTTTTTTTCAAAGGAAAAAGACTATGGTTGTGTTTGGTTAGATAGTTTAGTTTAGTTTTGATGATGTCAGCAGGTGTAATGAGTGGAGAGAGATAGAGAGAAACGAGGGAAATGTTGATGTCATCAAAACTAAAACTAAAACTAAAACTAAAACTAAACAGGGAAACGAACAAGGCCTACGATTTTCAATATACAGGACGAAGTGCAATTTTGTTCACGTATCTACCCATATTTTTAAGAAATATCTATGGTAGCGGGATGTACATATTAATTGACTCGAAATTATTATTGTAGGCCAAGTTGGGCCATCATAAAGAGAACTCAAAGGGGTTCTCTGGGTGACTGGTGAATGTTGGAAAGGATTGTGGGCCAAGATGGGCTTTCATAAACAGAACTCAAAAGAGTTTCCGGGATGGTTGGTGAGTGTGGGAAAGGATTGTGGGCCAAGATGGGCTATCATAAAGAGAATGGTCTCCAAGTGGTTGGTGAGTGTGGGAAACGGGACCCTGTAATGCGTTGTCCTGTAGGGTGGCTCTCTATACGGCACATCTGGACCGTTTTTGAACAGTTCAAATTCAAATAAAACTCCTCCATGTAAGAGGTAACTCTTTCCTACAAGAGTTTTATTTTAATTTGGGCTGTCGATTGTAGAGATGGATGGTCCAAATGTGCCCTACAGGGTTGACTTACCGGACCCCAGGCCCGTGAGTGTGCTCCTCACACATTATCCAAGGTATAATTCTTTGGGTCGGGTCAAAATAAAGTAATTTCTTGTGAATTCTCTAGTTCTGACGTGAATGGTCAGCCTTTGACCAGACTCGGGAGGAGACTAGTCAAGGTGCACGTTAGCAGTGTTAGCCCTTATGTTTGCCCACATACTATTATTCCTACAAAATAAAAAGACATACAAGTCTTTAAAAAAAATTAAGATTACATTGTGCTTTTTTAGCTTGAATTATATCAAAATATTACAATCAAAACGTAAACCCGATTATAGTGTTTTATGATTAGCATGATGTGATTCAAAGAAAAAATCTCTTGGTGCATTTTTTGAATCAAATTCTTTCATTAATTCATCGTGCTTTAACTTATCCAAGTAATCTTCAATTGAGATCATAACCAATTCATGCACTTAATCTTTACCGTGGCATGGTACGTAGTCTGACCTCAACATAAAAAACTCTTCTCCGCCAACAAAATTAGATAATCAACCCGTACTATTTGGAAATCACCATCTTCACAATAAGACCTCAAAAAATCAAAGATGTCCAATTGATTTTGTTACTTCTCTCGGTAATATTATTTTCAAATGTCTTAGTTCTTGCAGTAACTCATCCCCATAAATATTATCATGTTGGTTGTGTTCCAAAAATATTAGTGAAGAGCAATTTTGCGTTAAAAAACAAAACTGAGAGATTGCTTCATATATTTCATATTGATCAAACTATCCTTAAGTGATATAAGAGCTTGATTTATAATATAGAGAAATAAATAATTCTAAAATTATCTTCTTCTTTTTTACAAATGTATCTTTCTTCGTAAGCTCAGAGGCAAAGGTGAACTTATGTTATGACAAGTAGGGTCAACTGAGAGCGTCTCTAAACAGTGGAGTTGCTATTGGACAACTATTGCCATAATATAGTAACGAATAGTGTCAAATTGCCACTATAACAACATTGATCCAATGGTGCAAAACTGCAAATGCTATTTCTTTTATTTTCAAAAAAAAAAAAAATCAACTTGAATTGCTATAAGTGGGTCCCATGATGAGAGATATAGAGACAATGTGACATGCTAAATTATAACCATAGATGTATCTTCTGCTATATATGACACAACATATAGTTATAGGTAAATATAACACCATTGGAGAAGAGAATTTGGAGCTTCATACTATAATATAAATATAGAAATACATATAGTGCCATTAGAGATGCTCTAATCCCACTGAGTTGGAAATTACCCTTGGATAGCTATACATTTTGAATATTTTGGTAAATTCGCTCCATTTATTTTCCTTTACCCAAAAAAAAAAAAGTCTCTCTCTGACCCAGAGTTTTCTCTCTCTCCGAAAGCACTTGTGGATGATTGCACTTTGGAGTCTCTCCTCTCGTCTGTGTTTCATGTACAAACCCACCATTCTGACCTATGATGAGTATGATGACATAAAAGAAGTACAAAAGTCCCCCCCTCCCCTCCGGGAAAGCTAGCAAAGCAATACCACCATAATTGACTAAAAAACAAAAATAAAAATAAAAAGAAAGCATGATTGCCTCCAATTTGGAAGCTGTAAACCTGAATTAGTCAGGGGTAAAATTGAAAAAGTGAAATTTGCGCTCCCTCCACTATTTTGTTTGCTTTGTTGCGTACTTGCGTAAGTCATGTCATTGTCATTTAAACCTTAACAAATATAAGGTGTGTCTGAGAATATTTTCCCAAAATTATTGACACCGTTGAAGAGTACTCATTGAAATATTTTGAACGAAGCAAAAAAAAAAATCAAGAAATTATTTCGATGAGTATTTTTATTAGGGTTCAAAATGGCACGATCTCCCGTAGGAAGCAAACATAATGCGATGAATGAAGTATTATATGTAAGTTTTTGTTCAAGTTTCAGATAGGATCGATTATGACTTTTTGAGAGCGGAAAGGAACCTTTTTTCAAATTAGACCTGTAACGAATTGGGGGATTGTGCTGTCCATGTTGTTTCAATCTGGGCCGTCCGTGCTCGGCAATAGACGGCTCAGATTTGTTTGGTAGCGGACGGTTCGGATGTGTTAGGACAAGATGTGATCCAAGCCATCCATCGTCGAGCACGGACGGCCCAGATCGGACAACATGCATGCTGCATGCACCCCGTGTCCGACCTTTAATACCTTTAATATAGTTCACAAATAAAAAATTTGGAAAAGTAAAATCATCAAAGAAATTTGTATTACACGTATTTGAAAATATAAGTAAAACACATTAATTATCATTCCATTAAAGCTAGCTCGTCAAACAAATTACTACATAAATCTTGACTCAAGTGCCATAAAATTGGAACCAAGGCGTGTAGTGAGGGAACTCATTATACATGTGCAATGAGCTCCCTCGGCCTTTCGATCGGCGACCAACAGTCTAGATAAATTAGTGTTAAATTAAATGTAAAATTCCCTTTTAAAATGTAAGATAATCCAGACAGTTGGTCGCCGACGGATGATCAAAGGAACTCAATACACATATGTTCTAAGCCCCCTCACTACAGAGCCCCCAGGTCCACCCCTGTCCAACTAACTTACTGCAATACGTAAGTTAGCTGGACACCCGTCGTTGCCATATCCGAGGAAAAAAAAAAAAAAAAGGTAGAAGGGTGTGGCTTCCTTGATTTTGTCGGTTCAGTGCATTATTGTTACAGTATTCTGAAAATAAAGGCTCAACAACTTCCCAAAATTTAATTGCTGTGGCAAGCTGGAATGGAACAATGTGGTGGTGGTTGACTTCTTATTCTTAACACGTGTTCCATTTACCTAGAGGTCAGAGTTAACTCTTACCACTAAGCGACAGCGTTAATAAATATATCTGAACTATTGATTATCGAGATAAGACGGTTATGATGTGGGTCTACACCCTCTAGCGCCCCCGATTTCATCTAGAGGAAGAAGGATGTTGAAACCAGGGGGTTCAGTGACAAATACAAATTTTCTCAAATAATGGAGGGAATAGACAACGAGAGAACAGGTCCAACTGAACATGTTCAGGTTTCATATGCTTTAGTTGATTTGTTTGAACCCTTGGTCAATTATTAGCGTTAAGATTTAGTTGAGAAAAAATATAGGCACACGTAGTTTGAGTCTAATTCCATCATATTGCCAGAAAAGTATTTTAACAGAGGTATTGTTGCTATGGTTCGGACCGATAAATGAGTCAAATTGTTGCTATGGTTCGGACCGATAAACGAGTCAAATGAACCGAGTAATGGATTGTTGTTTGAAAGCTTAACTAGGTATGGAAATATGATCAAGTTTCATTTGGGATAGCTGATTTGAAACCAACTTTGATCCAGTCGATCTCGAGTAGCCTTAATTGTTCTCAAAATAATTAGTCGACAGGTTTGTACAAATTTCAAAGTTGTTCCAGTTTGATTTTCTTAGATTAATATTTGATTTAGATTTTTAAAGAGAGTCGAATACAAGCTCAAGTTTCTAAGCATGCCTTATACGATGGCTTCTGGACCTTCTGGTTTTACTACCGAGTCATGGTTTCAGAATGCTATAATGTCCTTCAGTTCCTCTGATGCAACGGAATTCACTAGAGATTAGTTAGCGTACTAATCCAAACGCGATATGCACTCGAATCCACTAATATTCTTGAATCCACAAAAAAAGCGATGAAACTTAGGGTTGCTTATTGAATAGTAATGGAGATTACAACCACTCTTATAGAGAAACCTTAGCAAACATTACTAAAAAATAAAGTATCCCAGAAATTAGAAAAACTACTAAAATTGAAAATTAGAAAGAAAAATAAGACTTTTCCAATTGGAAGCTCTTGCCGTTTTAGGAAATGTTTAGAATTTTAATTAATCTTAGCGTATAATTCCGGTTTAGTTGATTCCCAACTAACAACTTTGCGCATGGTGAGTCTTGACCGCACTACAATTCTACTTCAGCCCACTAATTTTGGGCCGATTCCGGGATTGTCGATAATAAGCTGCCAATTTAGGCAGATGTCAATTAAAAGTTGTTTGGGCCCTCGACACTTTAACCGGCTTTGATCATAGATTGAGCCTCCACTTGTTATACATCATTCTAGATTCGCTGAGGTACAAAGGTACTTCTATTTTAGGGTTAAAACTTTATGAGAACAGTTACTTTGTGCATATATTCTCCTAATTTTGGTTTGTCTCCGGACTTCACTCGCCAATACCCATCGCTTGGGGACTAAAAACAAGCGATGCCTTTAAACAGATACATACGCAACTTGTATTCGTAAAATCAGATACAATGCCCACAACAATGACCACAAAAGGTATGTACAAACTAAGAACAAAGAGACAAATAGAGTCATATCACATTATTGGCTAGCATGCAAAGTTGGGACCCCCTGGACCCATTTACTAGACAAGTAGGTTGCCGCTTTTTGCATTATTGATACAGTGGAGGAATATTATATAGAGCAGCAATGGTCGAGAGCTCTCTCACATTGACATGGAATTCACATGTTTTCAGTGGGATCCACTCATAAGAAAGATTCATGGGTGGTCCTCGACACCGTCATGTGATGCTCCAACTGTAAAGTGAAGTTTTATATCGTCTACGTCCCAAAATAATATGAAGTACATAAATGTGAGGGCATCCTCACTTCATAAGCTAGCTTTGGAGTTGAGTTTTATCCAAGACCGTGTAACATGGTATTAGAGCTGGTTACCATAGATTAGTAGGGTGTGTGTCTCTGGTTTGCAAGTAGCAGGTGCCGCCGAGTGAGCACGCTGCGCGTGAGGGAGGGTGTGAATCGAAGTCGCACATCGCTTGGGTACCAAAGTAATTTGAAATGTATAAGCGTAAGGACACCCTCACTTCATGAACTAGCTTTTGGGGTCGAGTTCTACCCAGGACTGTATAACATGGTATCAAAGCTCAGTACCAGAGCTGGTAGGGTGCGTGTCTCTCGCCTAAACATGGCAAGTGTCGCCGAATGAGCGAAGTCTCACATCGCCTGCGTACCGAAGTAATATGAAGTATATAAGCATGAGGGCATCCTCATTTCATGAGCTAGCTTTGGGGTTGAGTTCTACCCAAGACCGTGTAACACCAATACTCTACTCCACAAATTCAAGTGGGACTAAGGACTGTGTTTTTACTCCATATAAAGTTTGTGGTAGAGGAGGGTGTTGAAGCACCACGTGGCGGTGCCAAGACCACTGAATAATTGTTTCGGTGGATATAGACTATTGATAAATAGACTAAAGAGGCTGGTCCCCAGACTAACACCTGCGACAAATGCAACGATTTGTTTATGAAGAGCCAAAAGTCAGCATATCCTTTTCGATCTCTAAATGTTTTGACCCGAGTATTGTTGTCCACAAGTATGTTATTTAGACATTACTATAAATTAATCAGTCGAAAGTGTCTGTTTCTTTGTGTGGTGTATCTTGCAGAGAGGGAGTGGATCCTCTCCAAAAAGTTCGAGTCGAATGGTGTTCATAGTAGGCGAGTAGGATCCACATGATAAGTTATCTACTCGCCTAAAAGATTAAGCTGTTAGAAAATAAGACCGACAATGTATGTTAAGTTATCTCACACTCTCTCTAACCTACAACTCCGTCTTTTTTTTTGGGGGGTAATTACATAAAACTCCGTCTTGCACGTGAAAATGCAAATTTTCAAAGGTATAATGTAACATAATACAAAGGGGAGAATCCGAGTGCAAACGGAGAATCAATGCAAATAGAGAGACTTGAATCCAAGACCTCTCGTAACCAGAGCTTTAATACCATACGAGTATTAATTTACCTACTCTCTCAAAAGTTTAAGCCGTTAGGGAATGAGCCCAATGATGGATATCAAGCTATTTAACAACACAAACATAAGCCGTTGGGAAGTGGTTTGTTTTGGGCTGGCGTCGTGTGGCTTTTTGGGGTTCTTTTGGTTTTGGAGGCTTCGGCTAGCGTCGTGTGGCTTTTTGGGGGTTTGCTTTTGGTTTTGGAGGCTTTGGTTTTTGGAGGCTGGCATCGGGTGTTCGTTTTGGTTGCTTTTTGTGGTTCTTTGTTTTGGTTGTTTCTTTCATTTAACCTCGGTTGGATGTCCTCTCCCCCTTCTCGATGTACCTTTATCGAGTTTCATTTATAACATTTTATTTTGCGATAAAAAAAAAAAAAAAACAACAACAACACTACCACAAACATATCTTTTCGGTAAGACATTTTTGTTTTTTAGTAAGGCAAAATTTTATAGCACCAGAACACTCAAAACAATACAACAAATCCACTTGGGAAACCAAGACAAGAGAAAAACAACCAACCTTACAACCACCTAGCTAGCTAGCAAGAACAGACTCAAAAACCAGCTAAACTCAATGACTCAATGAGAATTCCATAGCGCACGGTAACATACTTTTCCATTGTGAGAAAATTGTTCGAGTGTCCGTGACAGTTACTGGAGGGATTCCCAATGAAGAGATGCCATCGTTATATTGACATTCAAAGTCTATGTTCACTGATTCCAGGAGCATGATCTCTACGAATTCGCACTAAAAGCATATTGAGGTTTGTAATCATACACTCTTTGTTGTTTTGTGGAAAAACTTCTTCAGTTACTTTCCAGAAAAATTTTGGGTGTGGAAGTATAACAAGAAAACTGGGCAACATGTTTTTTTTGCTTTTTCTACACTGGAAGTGGAGGATCTACTGGTCAAGACCACTGTGCTAGTGTGTGTGTGTGTGTGTGTTTTGTTTTGACTTGATCTCTGCACTTTCCATTGAAGTTGAGATGGGTTGTGATTTGGGATCAATTTTTTAAATTGCAGTATCGGAAAAACGTAACGGTATCAGTGATAAAGTCATATATAGGCCGATACGTAAGCAATCCCATTACCTAACAACCTTTCTTTTAGAAAGCTTTTGAGTTAAACCCCTTTACAAATCAGCTAGCTACTACTTCTTATCAGTTCCGTTGCTTGACCGTTGTACTGATTAACATGTTATCGTGTAGTACCTTCAGTTTCAGCATTTCATTCACTACTATCATCATTACTGATTAACTTGACCATAATATTGCCAATAACTGATTGAAACTTCAGGACTGCGCATAATATTTAAATCAATCTGGTGATGGCTTAATCTTATCGTTAATCACGAGTTTGTTCATCTTCTACTAATGTGTAGTTTCTGAGCTGCAGCATTTTGGAGGCTTTGGAACGTAGAATGGAAGAGAGTCCATGGACCATTTTCTGTGGGAATTCAGTGTGCTCATATGAACTTGGAAGCAACTACAAATCTAGCCTTTCGCCCATCATCAATCCATATTCCTGCATCAACAATGCTTTGGTCATTTCTGTTGACATTCTTGTCATATTGATCTGCTCATTTACGTTCATCTATAAACCATCCTCAAGCAACATCCTAGACTTACCAGACTCTCAACGCTACTTCACATTGCGAATTTCTTCAGCCATTCTCAATGTTGGCTTGGGGTTGGTTTATTTTGGATTAGGTATTTGGATAGTTGTTGAGAAATTGATATCAGTTGATAACGTAATACCTCTGCACTGTTGGCTAACGGTGTTATTCCAGGGGTTCACATTGTCATTTCTGGGTATAACTGTGAGCCTCCGGCGGTCTCAACATATCATGACCATAAGGCTTTGCTCTGTGCTTGCCTTCTTGTTTTCAGGATTTCTCTGCATTCCATCACTTTGGGTATCTATTGTGGACAAAGTGGTCTCAGTAAAGTGTGTGCTAGATGTGTTATCTTTTCCTGCAGCAATTCTATTGCTCTTATCTGCATTTGGGGAACGAAAGTATCCAGAAACCAACATTGATGCATTCTATGAACCTCTACAAGGTGAATCAGCTGATAGTGGGGATGAAAACATTACTCCTTTCTCCAAGGCTGGATGTCTAAGCAAACTATCGTTTTGGTGGTTGAACCCATTACTTAAAAAGGGTAGGGAGAAAGTTCTTGAGAACAAAGACATTCCAAAGTTGAGGCACGAGGATCGAGCTGAGACATGTTACTTGGAATTTATGGAGAAGCAAAGCAAACAGAGAGAAAAAGGAACACCAAATCCTTCAGTTTTGAAAACAATATTTCTCTGGCAGTGGAAAGCTATTTTAATTTCTGGGTTTTTTGCGTTGATCAAGGTACTCACACTGGCTACTGGTCCATTGTTTCTGAAAGCTTTCATTTTGGTTGCAGAAGGAGAAGAATCGTTTAAATACGAGGGATATGCACTAACTGCAGGCCTCTTTCTTGGGAAATTCTTCGAGTCACTGTCAGAGAGGCAATTGAACTTTAGAACTAGACTAATTGGGCTCCAAATAAGGTCATTCCTAATTGCAGCAATTTATCAGAAGCAACTGAAACTCTCAAATGCGGCAAAGACAACTCATTCTCCTGCTCAGATAACAAATTATGTCACGGTGGATGCTTACAGAATTGGTGAATTCCCATATTGGTTTCATCAGATATGGACAACAGGACTTCAGATATGCCTTGCATTTTTAATCATATACTACGCTATGGGGACTGCAGCTATTGTAGCGGTGGTAGTGATGGTATTGACTGTGTTTGGAAATTATCCAGCAGCCAAAATACAGCATAAGCATTTGACAAAGCTTATGGTGGCACAAGACAGGAGGCTCAAGGCTATCGCGGAGGCACTGACAAACATGAAAGTGTTAAAATTGTATGCTTGGGAGACTCATTTCAAGAATATGGTAGAAGAGGTAAGGAGAGAAGAATCAAACTATATATTGGCAGTTTTGTTACAAAGAGGGTACAATCTGGTTCTATTTTGGCTCTCCCCGGTCATCGTGTCAACTGCTACCTTTTGGGCTTGCTACTTACTTGGGATTCCTCTCACTATCAGTAATGTATTCACATTTCTCGCAACTTTCCGCATTCTTCAAGAGCCCATAAGGTTGATCCCTGATGTTGCGGTGGCCTTTATTGAAGCAAAGGTTTCCTTCTCTCGAGTAGTGAAGTTTCTCGATGCACCTGAGTTGGAGAATAGATATAGCAAGAAAAATTTTGATGCAAAGGGACTCAACCAGTCTATATTGATCAATACCAGCAGAATTTCATGGGATTCTAGTTCTTTAAAGGCAACTCTAACTGATATAAATTTGGTGGTTCAACGAGGTGAGAAGATAGCTATATGTGGAGAGGTTGGCTCGGGTAAATCGACCCTCATATCCACAATTCTTGGGGAGGTTCCAGACATCAATGGCACGGTGAGTCTTCAATTAAATTATGTCCTTTTGAACCCGGAAATTCAGTAAAGTATGAATCAGCTGTCGTATATGTGTGCACACATATTGGATAGGCTACAATGATCAATTAAGGATGTCATTTGTTTTGCAAAGAAAGCTTGGTCCCACATTGAAATTTAGAAAAATTGCACTCAGCATGTAAGTGGGAGACTCAACTTTTAAACTATTAACTTTTAGAAAATTATGAACCATTGAGATAGGAATAGAAGATTTCTTGATCTCTTATCTCTGCATATCTGTAGCTTGCCAGCATATTTAACCTATTTCAAGAAAATTCCCGAGCAGTTTTAACTTCTCGTTAATTTGGTTACAACGATGAAACCTCTAAATTCCAGTCAGATACTTTATCAACCTGTATGCTTTCTGCTTCATTTTCCAGGTACAAGTAAACGGAAAAATCGCCTATGTTTCTCAGACAGCATGGATCCAAACTGGGACTATACAAGAAAGTATCCTCTTTGGGTCCGCCGTGGATCAACATAGGTACCAAGAAGTGCTGGAGAAGTGTTCCCTGAAAAAGGATCTAGAGATGCTTCCGTTTGGCGATCGCACTATAATTGGGGAACGGGGTGTTAATCTCAGTGGTGGGCAGAAGCAGCGGATTCAACTTGCACGTGCATTATATCAAGATGCAGATATATATCTCTTGGATGATCCATTCAGTGCTGTTGATGCTCATACTGCAACAAGTTTATTCAATGTGATAACAATTCTTTGAAATGTGATATTTTTACTTATACTTTCATACTTTTTCAGAGAGGAAACTAACATTAACTATGGCCAGGAATATGTCATGGGAGCTCTGGCAAGAAAAACGGTCTTACTCGTCACCCACCAAGTTGATTTCCTTCCAGCATTCGATTCTATCTTGGTTAGGATTTCAATAGTTTGCATTTTCTGCATATTTCTTTTGCTAATATTAATGTACATGTGGGTTCAGATATCTTTTAGCTAATACTGCATAAACGGTTCGTTCTGGCCTTTGGTTTTGTCAACAGTTACTGTCTGAAGGGAAGATTGTGGAAGTAGCTACCTATGATCAGTTGCTAGCTTCTAGTCAGCAATTTCAGACCCTTGTCAATGCTCATAAAGTCACTACCGGTTCTGAGTTGCAATCAGACTATGGTTTTCAGAAACCTAAAACTCCTAAAGAAGAGATCCAGAAAATTAATACTGAGCAACATCGAACAGAATCATTGGGAGACCAGTTAATCAAGGAAGAAGAAAGAGAAACAGGAGATACAGGTCTCAAGCCTTACATGCAGTATCTAAATCACAGCAAAGGGTTCTTGTACCTCTCCCTTTTGATTATCTTTCACTGTGGCTTTATAATTGGGCAGTTTGCACAGAATCTGTGGTTTGCCTTAGATTTGCAGGACTCTAGCGTAAGCACATTGGAGCTGGTATTAGTATACACATTGATAGGGTGTAGCATGCCGATAGTCTTGCTCCCAAGATCCTATTCTATAGTTGCTTTAGGTACTAAGACTTCGGAATCTATTTTTTCCAAGTTAATGACCTCTCTCTTCCGAGCACCAATCTCATTCTATGATTCCACACCACTGGGAAGGATACTAAGTCGGGTAAGAATCTTTACGATATACAACTTTAATGCAAATAATGCTTGAAGGAATTTAAGAAACTATTTTTTTTTCTGCATAGGTTATTTCTGATATGACGATGTGGACCAATTTTTTTTTTTTTCTGCATAGGTTACTTCTGATATGAGGATTGTAGACCTTGAATTGGCGTTCATATTCGCCATAAGTACAGGGACCACCATGAACACATATTTTAGCTTTGGAGTATTGGCTTTCCTTACATGGCCAATCTTGTTTGTCATCTTGCCTATGGTTTATATAACCATCATCTTACAGGTAATACAACAAAGCAAGTGCTTCTATGTTTTTTCTCACATTCTAAAACAACAAACCGGTTGATGAAATGTTTCATCTTCACAAATAGAGATTCTACTTTGCTTCTTCCAAAGAGCTGATGCGAATAGAGGGCACAACCAAGTCTTCAGTTTCTAGCCATCTTGCTGAAGCCGTTGCTGGAGCAGTGACCATCAGGGCTTTTGGCGAGGAAGACCGGTTCTTTACAGAGAGTTTGCAATTTATTGATGCAAACGCGAGTGCATTCTTCCACAATTTTTCAGCAAACGAGTGGTTGATCCAACGACTAGAAATCCTGTGCGCAGTTGTTCTGTCGTGCTCAGCGCTTGGCATATCTTTGCTTCAAAATGATGCTTCTAAATCAGGTCAGAGATCATTATACTCTTTACAGCTTTTTCTACCTGATACTATAACAAGAGTGCTTTAAATTCACCTAAGTCATATCTTACAATGTTGTAGGACTACACTGATGAATGATTTTGTTGTCTGTTGAACAAATTGGTTGTTGACATTCTGATGCCAGGGTTTATTGGAATGGCTCTATCATATGGTCTTTCACTAAACATATACGTCGTTTTGTCGGTCCAAAGCGAGGGCACGAGGTCAAATTCAATTATTGCAATAGAAAGGCTAGAACAATACATGCATATACCTAGTGAAGCCCCCGAAATAATAGAAGGCAATCGCCCTGCCCTGAACTGGCCGGTAGTTGGTAAAGTTGAGATCTGTGATTTGAAGGTAAAAATACCATTGAAGTAATTTTTTTGCAAAGCTGAAACTTATTTACAATAGTGTGCTAAAGAACAAAATGGTATCAAACAGGTTAGATATCGACCAAATTCTCCTCTGGTACTTCGAGGGATAAGTTGCATATTTGAAGGAGGTGACAAAATCGGAATTGTTGGCAGGACTGGAAGTGGGAAAACAACTCTTATCAGTGCCTTGTTCCGCTTGGTCGAACCTACAGATGGAAAGATCATTATAGATGATCTTGATATAAGTACAATTGGGCTTCATGACCTGAGATCACACTTTGGGGTCATTCCACAAGATCCAACTCTCTTTAGTGGGTCTGCTAGATATAATCTTGACCCCTTAACGGAGCATACAGATCAGGAAATATGGGAGGTAAGGTTTCTGTGGGATACCAGAACTAGTTATATAATAAATACAAATTTTCTACTGTTCTACTAAGCCAAGATGCAAACTACAATTCCAGTGGTTTACATGCTCTTATATTGGTAGACAAATGAATCGCGCGTAAATATTACATACCATCTGTTTTTCCAGTAAAGGGATTCTAGTCCCCCTTGATATATAAATGTGGCTTCTGGGAACATTAGCTCTATAGAAGGGTTCTCTTGAACAAAATGGCTTCTTTTTCTTCTTCTGGAAACTTCCAAAGAAAAAACCAGTAACTGTCTTGTGCTGTTTTTTAATTCCATTCATTGCATCATAGAAAGGACCTTTTAGAAATAGTAAGCAGTTTACTATAATGGCATCAAACTTTCTAATTTGCTTTGGCTAATTGATACCATTTCCAACGATGCGAGGAAGGTTCTTGAAAAATGTCAGCTTCGGGAGGTGGTTCAAGAGAAAGAAGAGGGCTTGTCCTCCTTGGGTAAGTAGCAGTTGTAGAGAATATTGACACAGAAAATCTTTGGGCTAAAATAAAAAAGTTTGTACAATGCAGTTCTGCAAGATGGGTCAAATTGGAGCATGGGACAAAGGCAGTTATTCTGTTTGGGACGAGCATTACTGAAGAGAAGGAAGATACTAGTACTTGATGAAGCCACTGCCTCAATCGACAATGCAACAGATTCTGTAATCCAGAAAACAATCAGAACAGAATTTGCAAATTGTACTGTGATCACAGTGGCTCATAGAATACCAACTGTTATGGACTGCACAAGGGTGCTTTCCATGAGAGATGGTGAGTTAGTTTTAATATTCTGATCCCATGAATGATTTTTTGTTACTCAAAAAGGACGAACTCAATTGAAGATTTTGTTCTCTTTTTCTCCTCCTTTGTTTGCATTTACAGGACAAGTAGTGGAGTACGATGAGCCGATGAAGCTTATGACTAAAGAGGGCTCACTGTTTGGGCAACTTGTTAAGGAATATTGGTCACATTCTAGAAATGTCAGTGAGGATTTGGAAGAATAGTAGCAAGATTAAGCTTGGAAGGTGCCTCCATTTATGTGAAGTTCTGATTAAGGTTTCGTTTTTTTGTGGGAGCTATCTAATGCTAATCCCGATGTTGATAGTTTGTTGTCTGGATGTTTTGGCTTTTTGGGTTTTGCTACTTCGGTTGGGTTTTCTCTGTTGGGTGTCAGTTTGCTTGGTGCCTTGTTTTGTTGGCTTCCGTTTTTGGGTTGTCTCTGCTTTGTTTGTTGCTTCAGGTTGCGTAGGTTCTCTTTTCTGATGCCAAGGGTTTTTTTATGCTACTGGTTTTGCTTCTGTGATCAAGAGTTTTGGTTGTCTAGGGTGTTTTTTTATGTTCTTTGGCTCGTATCTTACCATCGATGTAGTGTTTTTTTTTTCTTTTTGGTACTTGGCGTTCTTAGTCTTGGGCCCGTTTAATCTTTGTAATTTGTTTTTAAGAAGTAATAAATTTTTTGCCTATAAAAAAATAGTAGCAAGATTACTGGTAATTTTTTACTCAAGTTATTCTGTAGTTTACTGTTATGATCGACATTATTGCTATATATTTACGGTATTTTATAGTATATAAACTCGGAAAGATGTCCACTTATAACCTTTTTTACATGTATGTATGTGCGATTCATAAAGATGTTTGGTAAAATGTGAAGGGCGGATCTGGCGCAACGGTAAAGCTGCACCATTTTGGCCTGTAGGTCACGAGTTTGATTATGGGAAACAGCTTGCACGGGTAAGACCTCGTACGTCAACCCTTCCCCAGATCCCGCATATACAGGAGCTTCGTGCATTGGGTACGCCGTTTTGGCGACATGTACAAATTGCATTAATTTTATGAAGATACAAATCCACATTTATTATCTAGTACTACTTGTGATTATTGCAACTCAAATGATCCACCATTTGCAAGCAGTGCCAATCACATTCACTAATTTCATTTTCACTACAGTTCAGTAATCCCAAGTGCCATCTACCACTCTGATGCTTATTACAAAAAGGTAATATAGCATGACATTATATAATCTACGCGTTGCAAGTCACGTTTCTCTATGGTACACAATGTCACTTCCTCTTACCACTCTACAAAATAGACTTTGGGTGCAATGTCGAATGCCATGAAAAAACTTAAGTGTGGTTCTAAACACAAATTTGTTTTAAGAAAGATGGTGGAACTCAGTCCGATTACAACTTCTATTAGTCTCAACCATTCAGCTATGTATGACTTCTTACACTCCGGGAAGTACTACGGATAAGCCTGCTGGATGAGACTCTACATCTGGGTTCCAACGCAGATTTATCAAGGGCAAAAGTTTTTTCTAGTGCACTGCAGATTTATCATTTTACCAAAAATTAATTTCTGTTGTTAGTTTAATTGGCGATTCCCATACTTTGACAAAATCATTGGGACTAGATTTTCTTCTTTTTCTATTTGGGTTTGGGAGGTAGAGTTTTACTATTAAGTCTAGATACTCCATCCGGTGGTTCAAGATTTGAGAAGGTGGCTTTACCTGTGCCAATGCCGTGCAAAATAATTCGAGCTCTATCTGAAAAGGTATGTGCATTTCATTTTGCATTTTGTTCATAGTTTTTCCATGCATCAATTGAGTTTGTGTCTAAGATTTTATTGAGAAACTCATGCTTTTCATTCTTAGTCATAAGACTTCGATTTTTGTTTTTGGATGTTGAGACGACCATTTTTTTTTTCTAAGGCATGAAGGGGCTGTGTATTTCCAGAGAGTGGCCTTTGTCAAGCGCCTCATAGGCTCGTAGGAACAAGCGCGCCTCTCGATGTTGTAAGGACCAGAGACTAGCATTTGTCGAGCGCCTCTGGAGCGCATGTGCGACTCTCCTTAAAAGGAGAAGCGCTTTTGGAGTGCCTCTGATGCCTATAGCGCCTCCTTGGTGCCTCTAGTCCTTCCTCAGATTTTTGGAGCGCCTCCGTAGCGCTCTGAGGCGCTTTGCGTGTTTTAGCCTACGTGTCACTCTCCTATTGGTGTTTTGAAGGTTTCATACATGACACTATAAATACATCTTTTCCTCTCATTTACCAGCCCACTTTATAGAGAGAAAACTGGTTTGTCGTTTTCGTACAAAAAATATAATTTATAAAACAGGGAATTAACTATTATTCCGAAGAACAGTGGGTAAGTCCGAGATCGTCCACGGAGAGTAAAAAACTAAGTTACGGTACTTTCAACTAATTTCTAATTTAATTCAAAAATAAAATGGATGATTGGATTTGATTTGATTAAGCTAAAATTTAAATAAAAAGTGATTGCGGTTTGAAAACAAGTGAGAGAAGGGACTAGGGTTTCCGATTCAACCTCCCCTTGTAATATAATTATGCGAAATCTGGGGTTTCATTCAACTAATAACCAAACAACCGTAGGGTAGCAAATCCTATCGATAATCCCCAAAAATATTAACAAGATTCGTACTCCGTATAGGCTATCTCAACACGGCACGGATCGTCTCACCGGACTTAACGGGCGGCACGATCCGTCTCACGTCGTATAGTCTATCTTAGAAACTATCCTGAAGCATTGTTAACTATTGTATGACCGTATTTAATAACGCGCGTATAAATACATTATGAAAATTGGAAGGATAAAAACTTCATAAGAAATTATGAATCATCCGAGTCATACAATCAAAAGTTGCATAAAAACCCAAGAAATCTAAACAATTATATTACTCGGAGAGGCATCCTCGTTACCCGAATCGAATAGTTTAGCCGCTTATGGAGTTAGAACAAATAAACTTGAAATAAACGAACTCCATTGAAACAGATTTAAGTCACACAAAGGAATGAAAGATTAAAACCCCAGCCGTAGTCTTGAAAATCTGAAACCGAATTGAAGCCGCAGCTGTGTGGGTTCTCTGTATTGCTCCGTGATCTCCTGCTCGCCAAGAAATCTCTTATGTGCTACCCCGTGTCCGTTGTTATGCGTGAAAAGGTCCGCAGCTTCGTGATCAGCCCAAACCCTTTCGTTCCTGCTGCCTTTATAATGCTCCTTGACGGACCTTAATTATGATAAGGCCAGCATAAGGCCTCTCCAAATTGAAATCAATGGGCCTCAATTTAAATTACTTGTTATCCCAATAATTGGACGCCCAGTTGGAACTAGGAAATTATGACCCACTTGCAAATCTAATTCACAACCCACGTACTTGCACATATTGGTTTTATGCTGCAAATCTCCATATAGGAATTTGATTCAATGCTTCTCACTTTTGTAATCCATACTAAACTTGGTCCCAACTCTCAATTAGTAATTTGATCCGCACCGGTTTTGCTTCCGCACCAAAGTAAATATGATGTTGCGCTTTTATCTCCAAATCGCATCCAATGCCTTCAAAAGTTCTAAAACGATAAAACGAGTATCAAACTCCAAATAATAAATTAAGGATGATTCTATTCGCAGCCCATTTTCCCTCAATACAACCCACCCAAAATAAATGCCAAAACCTTCCTTGTGAAAAGACCATTTAGCCCCTCAAATTACTTCATACCAACCCACCCCACTTTCTCCCAATTGCTACATACCAGCCCACTTCTTCTTCTTCCTTTCTCCTCCATCGTGTTCCCTCCTACCCCAATCGAAAAAAAATCTCTCCTCCTCCTCCAATCGAAAACAACCTAGCCATTAACCCTCAATATCCTCCTATGCCCCTCATCTTTCATCTCTATCAATGGAAAACCTTGTTGAATCAATGGGGGTTGAAGAGCTCCAAAGAGTAATGGAGCAACTTACAACTCCAAGTCCACCAATGGATGCACAAATACAGACCGAGAGTAACCCGGACATGAAGATTTTCGAGCAAAAAACGACCCAAGAGTAACCCATTGCTTTTTCGATTTTTCAGCCGTTGTTCGTTTGAAACGGTACACACAGTCCCGAAAATCGCAATACATTTCGGTAGTTAATACCCGAAATTTACCTATAAAACCGGGAGTTTATATCCGAAATTGGTGATGGTAGTTGTATCCGCAATTTTGGACATAATTCAGCAGTTTGTATCCGAATTATGGGTATAATTTCGGGAGTTAATATCTGAACCTCAAACTCCAGAGAGCAAAAATTGGTGATGGTAGTTAATATCCGTAGTTTTGGACATAATTCAGCAGTTTGTATCCGAATTATGGGTATAATTTCGGGAGTTAATATCCGAATGTGCGAAAACCAGAATTTATCAAGTCTTCCGTTCAAACCAACAAATCAAGAATTTATCGAAACCCAATCTGATTGAAACCCAAAATACGAAAGGCAGAGGGGAGATAGAGGGGGGAAGAGAGGAGATAGAATCATAGTTTGGCGAACCCAGAATCGAGCAGTTCCGTCGCCGACAATTCCGGACCACCGCCGCCTTCTACCGTCCACGGTTTCTCTCGCCAGGAATGGCGAAATGGAAGAGATGGAGAGTCTAATGGAGGTGGTCTGCGAGAGAGAGAGAGAGAGAGAGAGAGAGAGAGATGGAGGTCTGTATCGATTTGGGAGGTCGATCGGTTTAGGGAGGTTGGAGGACGATCGGTTTGAGGGAGGAAGGAGAAGAAAAATACCCAAGGGCAATTTGGGAAATTTTATGGGTTATGTGAAGCAAAAATTAAAATTTGCCACATCAGCAGGGTTTTTTTTTAGCAAATGGGCTGTATGAAGTCTAAAATGGGCTGCGAATAGAAGCACCCTAAATTAAAAGAGCGTAACAACGATAATTAGGGGCCGCCAACGGGCACATTTGCACCCCTATCAAAAACCCTTCCCTCTTATATCCTTGTGTGTTTGGTGCATTTTTAATGATCTAAATCTTGTGTTTGATCATTTTTCACTCTAGTGCAATCTCCTCATACTCCATGGATAGACTTCAGATTGTTTCTTTTTATTAAAAATCTTCATAAAAATCATATCTTTCATACACCATGTTTAGTTGAAATCTACGTGGCCGGATGATCTAGAGCCATCTTTGATACGGAGATCGAGGGGTGTTGGACTCGAGGAGGCTATGGAATCAAGAAGGGGCTCGAGGAGCTAAATCAAGGTGTGGAGTTAGGTCTAGCTTGGACAAGTTGGTAATTCCTAATCCTGTAACTCTTGATTTAACCTTTAGATTTATAGCAGTTCGTAGATTAGACCGTGATTTTATGCTTAGGGTATTTTAGACCCTAAGTAGTTTTCACGTATATTCTTGTGTTTGTGTTCTTTCGATTATTGTTATTATTGCTCATATTGCAATTTCAATTGTTCCACTATGGAAAATGATTAATTGGATTAAAATTGAAATAGTTAATTTTTAACTGGCCCCCGGACTTGCAGTGCTTCGCATAATTTCATCCGTGGTAAATGCTCAGTTTACATTTCATAGTTTAAGGGATGACGTGGATGATATTAACTTTGTCTTGTCCAACTGGGTAACTAATATTCTTAACCTGGCTATACCAGCCTCATTCCAATATCATAAGGACTTCACTTGTGTTTTTTAGGTCCCCGGAACATGGACAGTGAGTTTGGTCACCCAGGATTAGTCAAAATATAAGCTGGCTCAGATACCTGAGTTATAAAAAAAAATCTCCCAAACTCCATTTGGTGTCATTTGTAGGCTAATGTAGCCCAAAGTGGTAGGGCTTGATGTTTTCCAACTAACATACAAAGACAATTTGGCCTATCTACTGCTACCAATTCATGGGATGGTGAGAAGTAAGGCAAAACCTCCTTCACTTGTGAAAAACTGACTTCTTCTCCACTTTCCTCCCTCCCATTTCATAGTCCCCACAAAAAGACGTGCAATTTTCAGATAAAAAAAATAAGTACTTCCGTTCATAATTTTTTGAATTTTTTCACACCAAACCAAATTAGAGAACTGTTGAACATATGGTGCATTTTAATTTGAAAATATCATGTTGGTGATGGTTTTAGCAAGAAAAGAGCTGGATCACTATTTGGTTGAGAGTTTTAAGAAGAATTTTTTGAGAAATATTTTTGAGATAGTGTTTGGATGGGTTTTTTAAAAAAGTAATAATTAGAGAGATGTGTAATAATTGGAGAGAGATAGAAAGAGAAATGAAAATAATGATTGGAGAGAGTGGTATGAGTAGAGAGAGAAATGTGATTAATGATTGGAGACATGAGAGATAGGGAAAAAATCTTTTTAGAAATTTTTTTGGAAATGTAAAGTGAACAAAGTGAGATTTATGTCCTTATCAATGATGCTCCATTGAGATTGGAATATGCTTGGGATGTGACCGGCACCTTCTCTGAACCCAGATACAAGCCTAGCATAAACAATTCAGCTGAGAAATGGACAACCAAAAACTGCAAAATCCATAGAAAATAAAATTCACAGCCATGAAGCTTTTGCCTTTAAATGTAAGAAACTGTCATTAGTCTCTAGTTATAAAATTCTGGTGGACATTTTTTCTCTGTTCTCATGTCTGAATCTTTTTATGCTAACAAAGGAAAATAATGTCGTACACAGCAATGGTAATAACAGCTTTACAAAATTGTGTTTTGTCAAAATGTGCTAACAAGTGTCTTCTATCAAAGAATCATGATCCACCCAATCGAGAAGCGAGATCAACGAAAATCTCTTCTTTGCAGGGAATGGTAAGACCACCCATTGGGTGAAAGAACCCAAATTCTTCCTCAGATTGACTTAGCAAGTCTTGAAATGAAGAGTTGTTCAAGTACGATATCGGGATCACAAAGCGCTTCTTTTCACTCTCTCCAACATAAACTGCAAAATGACCTTTGGGAACATCTGATAATGATGATGATGAAGCTGCCTTGTGTACGGCTTGCAATGAAGACCGGCGAAGGAATTGTTTGGCATGCATAATCCGAGGCATACGAATACCCATTGTTTTTCAGTTGGTATATCACAGTTAAAAAACACGAAAAAGAAGTGAAGGGTGGGCAGGAAGTAGAAGCTCTATAAAACTGAAGAATTTGTTGTGTTGGTTTTAGACAAACTGATATTATTATATATAGATGATCAATGGTATGTGGGAAAATGTATGAAATCTAGAATGAGTGGTGAAGGGAAATTAAGAATGGGGGTCTACTGAGAAACATTACCACATGAACAATCACATGGTTTTGCTTTCTTACTCAGCCATCACATGAATTTGCATTAATAGTTAGGCCCAACTGTAAGTCAGTTGGCTGTCATCACACTCCCCACCACAATTTTTGTGACAAAACCTACAAAAGGGTCCCCCTTAAACCTCAGAGATAAATTGGTTGGACTAGAAGTGCCTGCAACATCCAACTCCACACATTTCCTTTTACTACAAATTTCAATATGTACAAGGGTATGGAATCAGTGCCAAACATGTTCAGTTCGACAACAACATAGCAAGGATATTTTCAACTCAAATTTCACATGAGGTATGCATAGAACTCCTAATATGCATTAAAATATTTAAGACAGCTGCTAAACACCACTTTAAGCAAGAAAATATAAATTAGACATAACGAATTTTCTATGTTCCCTCATACGTCCCCGTATCGTTGAATTCAACACGTAGACACGTATCCGCGACCGAGATCCGTACATAATGACATTATCACATAAGTATACGATGTCGAATTTAGTACATGTTGAGAAGCTGAGCCATCATTGTTCGAAATCTGTGATGATCATTGTATTGTCCTGACTATATCTACCAGCAAGCAGTGGTATACATGTCCATCAAACAACAAACAAAGAAGAAACAAAGGATTGGTCTACAAAGGGGCCTATTCAAGAACATTGCCTACTAACAGCATATAACAAGTTCACATGCCAGATAGATATAGGCTTCTTTGATGGATGGCCTTAATAAATCAGAACAAAAATCACAGTCAAGTAAGTTTACTAGGGAGGCAAATGCATATGATGCCTCTTTATCAATGTTCTTCTGTATACCTCTACTCATGGCATCCACAACACTCCTAGGTAAAATAACTAATCAAAAAAAGCTTTTTCATATTTAGCTAGTTGCTTTTTTGCCTTCTACCAAGTCTTCTTCAGCCCTTTTTTTTATTATTATTTCTCACTAGGTAAAGTAGCTAAATTTTGAGTTTGGTGAGTCTCTTGCCATGCTCTCAGAGTTCTTCGCGACTATCTACTTTGTCCCTTTTTTAAAAGTTTTTTGCTTATATTTGGTGGATTTATTCACCCACCACAATGGATTTCTCAACTTTGTCCCTAAGCTTTCCTACTCAAGTCATCGTGACATTTTCTTTGGACCAAGTCTACTGCCTGAGTTTGAAATTTGAATCCCAGTGGTGGGGTAAGCAGTACACTACCAACAGAACACATTCCAACTCCATTGTACCCACCCTTCATTTCAAATGGGAAGACACAACCATGTGATGATCCCTTGTGAATTTTCTGTCCTACCAACCTTGACCTCTCAAATTCATATGGCTGCATACATACCCTTCTCCCTCTGTCTCTCTCTGTCTATCTGCCTGTCTATATATATATATATGTTAGTCTATGGCTAGATAAAGTACTAACACAGATCTTCAAATTTTCTTCTATCAACGCCCTCTTTGTTTTTCAAAATCCCATTAAGATTCTTTCTTTCTCCGCAACAAAATATCATGGGAATCCGATTTCTTGGTACTCTTAAGGCCAAGGCCCTTCTTCGACGTTCTATTTTTCCTGCAAGCCAAACAGCCCAAAATGTTGCACATATTCCGAAAGGCTATTTAGCAGTTTATGTTGGAGAATTTCAGAAGAAACGATTTTTGGTTCCAATATCATACTAGGACCAACCTCTATTTCAAGAGTTGCTACACAAAGCTGAAGAAGAATTTGGGTTTAGTTATCCTATGGGTGGTCTCACTATTCCCTGCAGGGAAGATGCCTTCCTCAATCTTACTTCTGTTTTGAATGGATTATGAGAGTGGAAGGACAGAGAAAGTTCTGGCAATTCCTTCATGGCAGATGCTGTTGTAGATTAGGAACATCCAATTCATGTACAGGAATTTCTTTTTGTTTTTTTCTGTATGAGATGGTGATGGGAAAAGAGATTATTCAATTTATATGAGAAATTATAAAATGAATTTCTTGTTCTATTTATTGTGAAACATCTCTACATCAACAGCAATCTCCATCATCCTTGAGGAAGAACTAAAAACATTTTACTAATCGACGAATACTCACATTCTAAGATAGGTGATGAGTATTCGTCGATTAGTTTTGAGTTTTTAGGTTCTTTGACAAATTGATATGGGAGCTTCTTAAGGCCCAAAGAAACGATAGAACTCCTAAAAATACGCGTATTATTTCTTGATGAGCTAATATGCAAGAAATCCATAGGACATTGAAAGTATACCAGACCTGAAACAAAGAAAATTCGAGTCCACCATTCCATTCGTTTACCGGTTGAACTTGAGTGATGCCCTCTTCAATAGAGCAGCTCATTGGCTCAACTCCAATTCTCTAAATATGAACAAGCCATCATTCCAGCATTTGAGATCTTCCAATTCCTTCACTTGCTTCATTCTTGCAATGGGAATTTTTTGTTGCGTCGTAGTCAAGCTTAGTGGAGCACAAATGATTAGGATGAACGATGAAATTGGTTTTTGGTAATAGAATCGGGTGAGGACATGCACACATATGCAAAATCAGTCGATCTGTTACCGATTTAAGTCGCAGCCTCTATCCAACTACAACCAACATCTTTCTCCAACCTTGTCTCTTTCATCACCTTCCTCAACTACCCAATCTCACTCCACATGTCATACCTTGCATACACATTCAATAGTAAAACGTAAATTCCCATATTTTGAAGATCCAATTCAAGGGCCCTTTTAGCCGACAATTTAGCCAACAATTTAGCCAAATCGGCATTCCTCCATTTGTTGCAAGCACTAAGCAGGGCTCCCCACATGGAAACCATGCAATGACCATTTGCTCAATATGGCATCTCATTTACCACCTTCCACGCCCTTCAAAACTCACCAGCTCGACAAAACAAATCAATTAAGCAACTATAGAGCTCTGGGGTTGAATCCAATCCAAATCACAAACCATAGAGTCAAAAACTCTATCCCTAGATTCACTTGGCCCTTGTGACCAAAAGCAGAGTTGATTGTCACAAATGCCACCGCACAGGGCGGACCTGACACAGTAGTGAAGTTGCCCCATTGCGGCCTGTAGATCACAAATTCGTGCGCTGAGTAAGCTGTTTTGGGGACATGTACAAATTGCATTAATTTTATGAAGATACAAGTCCACATTCATTATCTAGTACTACTTGTGATTATTGCAACTCAAATGGTCCACCATTTGCAAGCAGTGCCAATCACATTCACTAATTTCATTTTCGCTACAGTTCAGTAATCCCAAGTGCCATCTACCACACTGATGCTTATTAAAAAAGGTAATATAGCATGACATTATAATCTCCACGTTGCAAGTCACACTTCCTCTACAACACAACGTCACTCCCTATCACCGTTCTACAAAATAGACTTTGGGTGCGATGTTGAATGCCATGAAAAAACTTAAGAATAGTTCTAAACACAAATTGGTTTTTAAAAAGATGGTGGAACGCTGTCAGATTACAACTTCTATTAGTCTCAAAACTCTCAACCATTCAGCTATGTATGACTTCTTACGCTCCGGGAAGTACAAGTAAGCCTGCTGGATGAGACGCAATATCTGGGTTCCAAGGGAGATTTATCAAGGGGAAAAGAAGTAGTTTTTCTAGCGCACTGCAGATTTGTCTTTTTACAAAAGATCAATTTCCGTAGTAAATGTTCATTTTACATTTCCACAATTGGAATGACTTAGATGATATTTTAGCTTTGTCTTGTCCAACTGGCTACCTAATGTTCTTAACATGGCTATACAAGCCTCATTCCTATACCATAGGACTTCACTTGTGTTTTTTAGGTCCCGCGTGTGAACGGTGGGTTTGAACCCCTAGGATTAGTCGGCGCGTAATCTGGCCCAGATACCTGAGTTTTGAGTATTTTGTCTCTCAAATTACATTTGGTGTCGTTTGGAGGCTAATGTAGCCCAAAGTGGTTGGGATTGATGTTTTCCAACAAACATACAAAGACAATTTGGCCTATCTACTGCTACCAATTCATGTGATGGTGTAAGATAAAACCATGTGATCCTTCATGTGCTTTGATAAACAAGAGGAGAAAATGTATATTCTATTCCATGAATAATACTGTACAAAAGGTCCTCTATTTATACAGGGAGAGGAGACCTAGTTATGGAAATGAAATCAACCTAATTACAATCAATGATTTACACAATCAGAATCAATTACAATTAGGATATTATTCTAGCAATCACGTTTTGATTCTGTCAAGATATTAGCCAAGATATTATTCTAACATCCCCCCTCAAACTCAAGGTGGTAATGCAGAAGCCAACTTGAGTTTGTTTACCAAATCATGAAAACATCCAGGAGGATGAGCCTTAGTGAAAATATCCGCAGTCTGGTCGGCCGAGGAAACGGAGAGAAGACGAATGCTACCTCGAACAACATGTTGTCGTACAAAGTGGCAATCAATCTCAATATGTTTAGTGCGATCGTGAAACACATCATTGCGTGCAATTTGAATAGCACTCTCATTGTCACAACAAAGTGAAGTGGGAGTTGAATGAATGACACCCATATCAGCAAGAAGCCAACGTAGCCATATTAACTCCTGAGTAGTATCAGCAAGAGCACGATACTCAGCTTCAGTACTAGATCGAGAAACAAGAGTTTGCTTCTTACTGCGCCAAGAAATAAGAGAATCACCGAGAAAGAAGCAGTAGCCTGTGGTAGATCGGCGATCAGTGGGATCACCAGCCCAATCAGCATCAGAGTACGCCCGGAGTTCAAGAGAGGAATTTGCTGAATAGTATAAGCCATGAAAGAGAGTGCCTTTGACATATCGAAGAATCCGAAGAAGAGCCGAAAAATGGGTGGATCGAGGGGCAGACATAAACTGGCTAACTTGATGAACAGCGTAGGCAATGTCAGGCCTGGTGACAGTAAGATACACAAGACTACCAACCAATTGTCGATACAGAGTGGCATTAGAGAGTGGTGTGCCATCGAGGGGAGTGAGTCGAGTGTTAGGCTCAAGAGGGGTGGAAACAGTCTTGCTATCAGTAATACCAGCACAAGTAAGGAGATCAGATGCATACTTAGCTTCAGAGAGATAGTAACCATTAGACGTAGATGAGATTTCAAGACCTAAGAAGTAGCTTAGAGTACCCAGATCCTTCATCTCAAATTGCTTGTTAAGAAAGAGTTTGAGATCGGAAATACCCACAGTATCGTCGCCTGTAATAATCATGTCATCAACATAGAGAAGAAGAAGAATAATACCACGTGTAGACTTTCGGATGAAGAGCGCAGAATCATATTGGCTAGAGGAGAAGCCAAAAGTGTGGATAGTCGTACTGAATTTAGAGATCCATGCTCGGGGAGCCTGTTTGAGACCATAGAGTGCTCAACGAAGTTTACAGACCTTGTGACTATCATGGACATATCCAGGAGGAGGTTGCATATACACTTCCTCAAGAAGATCACCATTAAGAAATGCATTCTTGACATCCATTTGATGTAGGCCCCACTTATGAAATGTAGCGACAGCAAGTAAACTGCGAACAGAGGTGAGACGAGCAACAGGAGCAAAGGTCTCTTCATAATCAATGCCATATTCTTGTGTGAAGCCTTTTGCCACCAGTCGAGCTTTATAGCGATCAATAGAGCCATCAGAGTGAGTCTTGATTTTGTACACCCACTTGGAGCCAATGGCAGTTTTGCCAGGAGGAAGATCAACCATATCCCATGTGTGTGTTTTTGCCAAAGCCTGTAACTCATCTGCCATTGCTTGCTGCCAAAGAGGATTAGTACTAGCCTCATGGTAGGAGTGAGGTTCATGATGAGAAAGAATAGCGGAAAAGCAGTGATAATCACGAAGATGAACAGGTATCTCTCTTACCCTTTCAGAGCGACGAGGAGGGGGAGTAACATCCGGAGCAGGAGAAGATGGGGAAGAGTCAATATGCTCTAATTGAGGAGAGGCAGGGGCAAGGTCAGCAGAAGGGACATCCTCTTCGGGCGAAGCCGTCAAAGAATTCTCGGAGATAGGACCTGCATCAAACTCATCTGGAAATAACTCAATGGAAGAATTAGTGAAAAATGAAGTGATATCCGGAGAAGGTAGAGAGAATTTTGACGAGGAAAACATTTTGTGCTCCCAGAAGATAACATGGCGAGAAATACGAAGTCTTTTTGAAATGGGATCCCAACACCGATAACCTTTATGTTCAATTCCATAGCCCAGGAAACAACAAAGGCGAGCTCAAGGTTCTAACTTGGTACGTTCATGAGCCTGGAGTAGAACGAAACAAGCACAACCAAACACACGAAGATGACTGTAGGTAGGAGAGATACCATGCAAGCGCTCGTATGGTGATTGGTTATGGGTGACAGGTGAAGGAATGCGATTGATGACATAGATAGCAGTGAGAGCTGCTTCCCCCCAAAAACGTTCAGGACAGGAGGCAGAGAGGAGAAGGGCACGAACTGTATCTAAGATATGTCTGTGTTTACGCTCAGCACGACCATTTTGTTGAGAAGTGCCAGAACAGGACCGATGAGGGATTGTACCATGCTGACGAAGACAAGCGAGAAATTGTGAATCTCTATATTCCATAGCATTATCAGAACGAAAGATTTTGATGGACCGAGAAAATTGTGTCTGAATCATAGAAGCAAAGTCAGAATATAGTTGTGGCAATTCTGATCTTTTCTTAAAGAGATATATCCAAGTAAAGCGAGTATAATCATCCACAAAAATGACAAAATACTTGGACCCCCCCCCCCCCCCCCCATAGTAATATTGGGAGAAGGTCCCCAAACGTCAGAGTGTACTAAATCAAAAGGAGCAGAGGAAACAGAGTCATTTTTATTAAAAGGTAATGCAGGTTGTTTTGCGAGTTGACATGATAAACAATCAACATTTTCCGTAGCAACAGTGCCCAATTGACCACTAGAGACTGAGGAATTTAAACGACCAAAAGACACATGACCCAACCGTGAATGCCATAGGCTTAGGGAAGGAGTGGAGGAAGTAGAAGCGACCGAACGAACAGGAGGTGTGAACCGAGAGGGAAGACGAAGGTTGATGAGTTCGAATAGTCGTCCAGTTTTACGGCCTATCCCAAGGATCTGTCCCATCTGCGAATCCTGCACCTGACAACCAGTAGGAGAAAAAAGAATATTAAGTCCAAGTTCACAAAGTTGGCCAACAGAAATTAGATTTAAAGTGAGAGAGGGAACGAGATATGTATCAGAAAGAGATAGATTGGATGTAGAAACTTGGCCTACATGACTAACACGCATGCTAGATCCATCAGCCGTATGAATAGCAGGTATACAAGAGGAAGATGACTTGGTGGAGAATATAGTATCATCAGAAGTCATGTGGTTGCAACAGGCAGAATCGAAAAACCAAGAAGAGATACCTGATGTAGTAGAAAGAGCAGTGGGAGGAGGTGTACCAGAACTGGAGATAACTTGTTTGACGATGGCCTCAATATCAGAAATAGATATAGGAGAAACAGATGTGTCTAAGGTAGAAGAAGAGGTGGCATCGGCAGCAACAGCTGCAGTATGAGATGTAGGTTTGTATCGATGACCAGATTTAGAAGAGCCACTTTTGGACCAATTACTGCCAGAATTGTAGGATGATTTGTTCGCATTTCATGGACAATCAGACTGATAATGGCCAGGCCCAGGCTTATGACAATGCTTGCAAACACGAATAGGGCAATGGAGTAAGGTATGATCCCGACTATGACAATAAGTGCACGAGTCAGACTGCTGCACAGATTGGGTTTTTCTGGATGAAAGAGTGGCAAGTACTGTGTCCTGATGCGGAGTTTTGATGGTACCGAGTCGAGTCTCCTCTGATAAAAGCTCAGAAATAGCCTGTTCCAAGGTAGGAAGCGGACTGCGATGTAAAAGAGAAGCACGAACAGGCTCAAAATCTGGAGTAAGAGCCATAAGAAAAAGAATGAGTCGTTGTTGATCCTTATGATTGGTGAACCTCTGAGCATCAATTGTACAAGACCACGTTGGCTCAGAGAGAGCTAACTGATCCCATACACAATAGACCTGAGACAAAAAATCATTAATAGATTGGCCGGGCTCCTGGCGTAGACGATGAAGATTACTGAGAAGTTGATATTGATGAGCAAGACCAGTAGTGTTGTAACGCTCTTTCAGAAAATCCCAAATGGCCTTGGCGGGACCATCGTGATTCTGAAATCGGCCAAATTGTAAGCTAAGAGAGGTGACAGAGGTATTGCGAAACCACGTAATCATCATATGATTCTTGCTATCCCAGTCCTCTAAACGTTCCGCAAATTTGGGTTGTGTTTCAGTGTCCTCTTTTGTAGGCTTGACAATCTCCCCAGTGATAATACGCCAGAGTTTTCGGCCTTTGATAAAGCTGGACATAGCTTGGGCCCAAAGAACATAGTTGGCGCCATCAAGAGTGATAGAGATGGGTTGCGCAGCATCCAATCGCTCCATGAGAAGGTGTTTCTTCGGGAAATTAGGTAGAAAACGAGGAGGTGTTTCTTCGGGAAATTAGGAACGGGTAATAATAAAAAATAAACTGAGAAAATTAGTGGCTGATTTTGAGAATTCGGTGGCTGATTTCTGGCGGTGGGAATTTGATTAATGTTTGGGTAATGGTGGGTACCAAGGTGAGATCCAGAGAGTTGAATTAGTAGGTGGCAGAAAAGAAAAGAAGGTTCAATCTTTGCTTGAATGGGATCAATGATTTGACTAGTGGGTCGGCAGAAAGATGGGTTATGTTGATCGTGTTGCGGAAGCGAAGTGATAGTAATGAGAAAGCTAGGTTAGGGAAACCATAGCTCTGATACCATGATAAACAAGAGGAGAAAATGTATATTCTATTCCATGAATAATACTGTACAAAAGGTCCTCTATTTATACAGGGAGAGGAGACCTAGTTATGGAAATGAAATCAACCTAATTACAATCAATGATTTAAACAATCAATGATTTACACAATCAGAATCAATTACAATTAGGATATTATTCTAGCAATCACGTTTTGATTCTGTCAAGATATTAGCCAAGATATTATTCTAACATGCTTAATGTCTCTCCTTAGACGCCTTTGCTAATCTCCCTTACACCACCCATTCTTGATTTCATGCGATTTCCTTCGTATCTTGAGCTCTGTACAAGCATATCAGTGTATCTAAAGCCCGCACAAGCGTCAAATCCTTCACTTGTGAAAAACTGACTTCTTTTGCACTTCCCTCCGTCCCATTTTGATAGTCCCCAACAAAAAGACGTGTAATTTTCAAATAAAAAAATGAAGTACTTCCGTACATAATTTTTTGAATTTTTTCACACCAAAATAGAGAACTGTTGAACATATGTTGCATTTTAATTTGGAAATACCATGTTGGTGATGGTTTTAGCAAGAAAAGAGCTGGATCACTATTTGTGTCCTTATCAATGATGCTCCATTGAGATTGGAATATGCTTGGGATGTGACCGGCACCATCACCAAACCCAGATCCAAGCATAGCACAAACAATTCAGCAGAGAAATGGACAAACAAAAACTGCAAAATCCATAGAAAATAAAATTCACAGCCATGAAGCTTTTGCCTTTAAATGTGAGAAACTGTCATTAGTCTCAATAGTTATAAAATTCTGGTGGAATTTTTTCTCTTTTCACATATCTGAATCTTTTTATGCTAACAAAGGAAAGTAATGTCGTACACAGCAATGGTAATAACAGCTTTACAAAATTGTGTTTTGTCAAAATGTGCTAACAAGTGTCCTCTATCAAAGAATCATGATCCACCCAAACGAGAAGCGAGATCAACGAAAATCTCTTCTTTGCAGGGAATGGTAAGACCACCCATTGGGTGAAAGAACCCAAATTCTTCCTCTGATTGACTTAGCAAGTCTTGAAATGAAGGGTTGTTCAAGTACGATATCGGGATCACAAAGCGCTTCTTTTCACTCTCTCCAACATACACTGCAAAATGACCTTTAGGAACATCTGATGATGGTGATGATGATGATGATGACGATGATGATGATGATGATGAAGCTGCTTTGTGTACTGCTTGCAATGAAGACCGGCGAAGGAATTGTTTGGCATGCATAATCCGAGGCATACGAATAGCCATTGTTTCCAGTTGGTATATTACAGTTAACAAACAAGAAAAAGAAGTGAAGGGTGGGCAGAACAAGTAGAAGCTCTACAAAACAGAAGAATTTGTTGTGTTGGTTTTAGACACACTGATATGCTTATATATACATGATATGTGGGAAAATGTATGAAATCTAGAACGAGTGGTGAAGGGAAATTAAGAATGGGGTCTACTGAGAAACATTACCACATGAACAATCACATGGTTTTGCTTTCTTACTCAGCCATCACATGAATTTACATTAATAGTTTTGCCGAACTGTAGGTCAGTTGGCTACAAATCACATTCCCTACCACAATTTTTGTGACAAAACCTACAAAAGGGTCCCCCTTAAAACTCAAGGATATAAATTGGTTGGACTAGAAGTGTCTGCAACACCCAACTCCTCACATTTCCTTTTACTACGAATTTCAATATGTATAAAGCACCCGGGTCGGACACTCAACAACCAGATAAGGGTATGGAATCCGTATCAAACATGTTCAGTTGGACAACAACATAGCAAGGATTTCTTCAACGCAAATTTCGCATGAGGTATGCATAGAACTCCTACTAATACGTATTAAAATATTTAAGACAACTGCTAAACACCATCTTAAGCAAGAAAATATAAATTAGACAAAGAATTTTCTATATTCTCGCATATGTCCCCGTATCGTTGAATTCAAAATTAGATGAATTCAACACATTGACACGTATCCGCAACCGAGATCCATATGTAACGACATTGTCACATAATTATACAATGTTGAATTTAGTACATGTTGAGAAGATGAGCCACCATTGTTCGAAATCTGTCCTGATCATTGTATTGTCCTGATAGATCTACCAGCAAGCAGTGGTACACTCCTGTACCCCACAACTTAGTTTCAAAGCAGTGGATTGGATTCATAGAAAGCTGTCCATCAAACAACAAACAAAGAAGAAACGAAGGATTGGTCTATGAAGGGACCTATTCAAGAACATTGCCTACTAACAGCATTTAACAAGTTCACATGCCAGATGGATATAGACTTCTTTGATGGATGGCCTTCATAAATGAAAACAAAAATCACAGTCAAGTAAGTTTACTAGGGAGGCAAATGCATATGATGCCTCTTTATCAATGTTCTTCGGTATACTCAGGGCGTCCACAACAGTCCTAGGTAAAATAACTAGTAAAAAATAGCTTGTTTATATTTAGCTAGTTGCTTTTTTGCCTTCTACCGAGTCTTCTTGACCGTTTTTTTTTTTAATTTCTCACTAGGTAAAGTGGCTAAATTTTGAGTTTGGTGAGTCTCTTGCCCATGCTCTCAGGGTTCTTCACGACTATCTACTATTTGGTTAGTTATTTTTTTTAATTTTTTTTGTAGTTTTTTGTTAATATTTGGTGTATTTATTCATCCACCACAATGGATGTCTCAACTTTGTCCCTAACCTTTCCTATTCAATTCATCGTGACATTTTCTTTAGTGGTGGGGGCAAGCAGTACACTACCAACAGAACACATTCCAACTCCATTGTACCCACCCTTCATTTTAAATGGGAAGACACAACCATGTGATGATCCCTTGTGAATTTTCTGTCCTACCAACCTTTAACTCTCACATTCATATGGCTGCACACATACCCTTCTCCCTCTGTCTCTCTATGTCTATCTGCCTGTCTATATATATCTGTTAGTCTAGGGCTAGATAAAGTACTAACACAGATCTTCACATTTTCTTCTATAAACGCCTCTTTGTTTTTCAAAATCCCATTAAGATTGTTTCTTTCTCCCCAACAAAATATTATGGGAATCCGATTTCTTGGCACTCTTAAGGCCAAGGCCCTTCTTCGACGTTCTATTTTTCCTGCAAGCCAAACAGCCCAAAATGTTGCACATATTCCGAAAGGCTATTTAGCAGTTTATGTAGGAGAATTTCAGAAGAAAAGATTTTTGGTTCCAATATCATACTTGGACCAACCTCTATTTCAAGAGTTGCTACACAAAGCTGAAGAAGAATTTGGGTTTAGTCATCCTATGGGTGGTCTCACTATTCCCTGCAGGGAAGATACATTCCTCAATCTTACTTCTGTTTTGAATGGATTATGAGAGTGGAAGGACAGACAAAGTTCTGGCAATTGATGTTGTTGTAGATTAGGAACATCCAATTCATGTACAGGAAATTCTTTTTCTTTTTTTTTTTGTATGAGATGGTGATGGGAAAAAAGATTATTCAATTTATATGAGAAATTATAAAAATAATTTCTTGTTCTATTTTTTGTGAAACATCTCTATATCAACAGCAATCTCCATCATCCTTGAGGAAGGACTAAAAACATTATACTAATCGACGAATACTCACATTCTAAGGTTGGTGATGAGTATTCGTGGATTAGTTTTGAGTTTTTAGGTTCTTTGTCAAGGATTATTTGAACGAATTAATATGTGAGCCTCTTAAGGCCCAAAGAAACAATAGAACTCCTAAAAGTAGGTGTATACTTGATGAGCTAGTATACAAGAAATGAGAAATCCAAGGGACAATGGAGTATAACAGACCTGAAACAAAGAAAATGCAAGTCCACCATACCAATCGTTTACCGGTTGAACTTGAGTGATGCCCTCTTCAGTAGAGCAGCTCATTGGCTCTACTCCAAGTCTCTAAATATGAACAAACCAACATTCCAGCATTTGAGATCTTCCAATTCCTTCACTTGCTTCATTCTTGCAAAGGGAAATTTTTTATGCCTCGTAGTCACAAATGATTAGGATGAACGATGAAAGTGGTTTTTGGTAATAGAATCGGGTGAGGACATGCACGCATACACAAAATCAGTCTATCTGTTACCAATTTAAGTTGCAACCTCTATCTAACTACAACGAACATCTTTCTCCAGCCCAATCTCACTCCACATGTCGTACCTTGCGTACACTTTCAATAGTAAAAGGTAAATTCCCATATTTTGAGGATCCAATTAAAGGACCCTTTTAGCAGACAATTTAGCCAAATCGACATTCCTCTGTTTATACACATGATTTGCTTAAAATAAGATATTTTATACGTCACTATTAATCTAGATCATATTATTATTGTTTTGCACAAAATAAATAGGGCCCCAATTTGTAAGTTCGCCGGCCCCACAATCTATAGGGCCGGCCGCGACTATGCAAGAAACTCCTCTTGTATGCATGAAATGCTCCAAGGCACCTTGAAAACCCAATTTCTTGGAGAAACTACAGAAATATCCGGACAATTTTAAATATTTCAGGGTATCCTGTGTCCTTGAGATGGAGATTAGATGACTACGACACTTGTATCCTCTCCCGTAATCATAGGTAAGCATTTCATGTCAAAATAGTACAGGTTGAGAAGAGAAACAACCATTGTTTGGAAGCTGTCATCACTCATCATCGTTGTATTATTCTTGTAAATACACAAGCAAGCAGCGGTATACTCCTTGTACCCCACAACTTGGTTTAAAAGCACTGTACTAGATTCAAAGAAATTGTCCTGATGATCCATCAAAAAAAAAAAACCAAAAAATGAAGAATTTGGTTTTTGGGTAACAAAGCGGCCTAATAAACAACATTGTCTACTAGCAGCATATAACAAGTTCACATGCTAGGTTGACACCTGCTGTCAATCTTGCAATCCCCTCATTTGGGTCTCTTTAGTTTTTCCACTTGAATAAATGGCTAGCCATAATAAATGGAAACAAAAATCAAAGTCATGGTAAGTTGTCTAGGAAGGCAAATGCATATGATGCCTCTCTTTCAATGTTCTTCAATAAATCCCTTCTCAGAGTTAATCACCACTGTCTGCAATGGTTTGTCTGAACTTTATTCCTAATCAAATCTACAACGCAAAGAGGTGGGGTAAGCAGTGCTACACTACCAACAGAACACATTCCAACTCCATTGTCCCCTCCCTTCATTTCAATTGGGAAGACAAAACCATGTGATGATCCCTCATGAATTTTCTCTCCCACCTACCTTTCCCTAACACATTCGCATGACTACACAAATTTCCATTCTCTCTCCTCTATCTCTCTCTATCTGTCACTCTATATATCTGTGTCAGTATAGGGTTTAACAAAATACCAACACCAGTCATTACATTTTCTTCTGCCTACGCCTCTTTGTTCTTCTAAATCTCATTTAGACTTTCCTTCTTTATCCCCTACAAAAATCATGGGAATCCAATTTTTTGGTACTCTTCAGGCTAAGGCCCTTCTTCGGCGATCTTTTTTTCATGCCAGCCACACAACCCCCAAAGTTTCACATATTCCAAAGGGGTACTTAGCAGTTTATGTCGGTGAGGCATAGAAGAAAAGATTTTTGGTTCCAATATCATACGTAAACCAACCTTTGTTCCAAGAGTTGCTACATAAAGCTGAAGAAGAATTCGGGTTTAGTCATTCTATGGGTGGTCTCACTATTCCCTGCAAGGAAGATACCTTCCTCAATCTTACTTCTGTTTTGAATGGATTATGAGAGTGTAAGGACGGAGAAACCTCTCTCAATAGAGTATTCGTGACAGACGCTTTTGTAGATTAGGAACATCCAATTCATGTACATCAAATTGCTTTTTTTCTGTATGAGAAGTTTCTGATGGGAAAAAGAGACAATTCAATTTATATGAGATATTACAAATAGAATTTCTTTTTTCACTCATTGTGCAATATTTCAATATCAAAAGCTATCTCCATCATCCTTGAGAAATAAGCTGAAACCTGAAATTAATCCACAAATGCTCATCACCAATCTTAGAATGTGAGAAATTATGTCAACGAATAGATGTCTTATTTCTTGATGAGAAAAGGCATATCAAATCCACAAGACATTGGAAGTATAACAGATCTGAAACAAGGAAAATGTGAGTCCATCATACCAATTCGTGTCCTGGCTAAACTTGAGTGATGCTGTCTTCAATAGAGCACGTCATTGGCTCTACTCCGAAGTCTCTAAAGAAAACATCATTCCAGCATTTGAAATCTTCCATTTCCTTCACTTGCTTCATTCTTACAAAGTTTTGTTGGCTCATAGTCAAGTTCAGTGGAGCACAAGTGATTTGGAAGGAGGACAGAATTGATGACCCTTTTTTTTAATTGGCAAGGACAGATTTGGTGATTCGGTCATAGAATCCGGCAAGGACATAACAAGCATAAGCAAAGTCGGTCAACCTTGTACCAATTTAACTCGCAATCTCTATCCGACTACAACCAACATCTTTCTCCAGCCTTCTTTCTTACATCATCTTTAACTCGCAATCTCTATCCGACTACAACCAACATCTTTCTCCAGCCTTCTTTCTTACATCATCTCCCTCAACTGCCCAATCTCACTCCACATGTCGTTCCTTTCCTACATATTGGATAGTAAAATGTAAATCCCCACATTTTGAGGATCCAATTCAAGGGCCCTACTAGCAGCCAATTGAGCCAAATTGATATTCCCACATTCATAGCAGGCTCTATGCAAGGCTCCCCACATGGAAACCGTGCAACAACCATTTACTTGATATGGCATTTCATTTACCACCTTCCATGCCTTTTCCAACTCACCAGCTCAACAAAACAAATCAATTAGGCTCCTATAGTGCTCTTGGGTTGGATCCAATCCAAAATCACAAATCATAGATTAAAATACTTGATCCCGAGATTCACTTGCCTGTGTGACCACAAGCCAAAATGACTATCATAAGTGCCACCCCATCTGGTTTGATCCCTTGCATCAGCATCTCTCTGAATCACTTTCTTAAAATGGCCATTTCTTCCTTATACACTGATTTGAACACATGGATATGCGACTGCGCCTGTTACACCAAATTCAACAGCTTTGATATCAGATGAAGCTGTTATAGAGCTACACAGAGCGTAGTAGTCTATGCCAAACCCATTAATATGGATAAAGCCGGAAAGGCAAATGTTTCTAGAGCGGGAAAAGGCCACCCTTTTCGACAAAAATCCAATATCAAAGCATCTATTCTAATAGATAAAGGGGGAGCACCACTTTGGTGTCCTCCAAAATTGAGATTGTGTATACTTTTCTATCCCCAAACTAACCCTGCAAAATGTAACTGAATAAGAGTTGAATAGATAACTGCCCAGGGGTAAAAAAAAAGTAAAACAATCCACGCCAAGGGCAACCCATGCACATAACCAATTCAGTTCCATCTTCCACAACGTAAATTACTTTGGCCTCAACTGCCGTACCCACGTTCATATTCACTTTCAACCCGTCACCTCCTCTCTCTTTTGTTCCACAAATCACAATCAGACCATTTCCTCCTTTATTTCCCCCACAAAAGCAAAGTCCTGCCACACGGCTCCTTCCTACCGTAAGTAATTTTCCCTTCTCTCTTTGTTTGTTTCTTCTTTCTTAACCGGCTTTGTTTCTTTGTTTTTTCATTTCAATTGTCACAGGAGTAGTTTATTTCAATTGTTACTTGAGTATTTTTATTTCAATTGTATTTGTAGATATTTGAATCTGAAATTTCTCAATATCGTAGTAATTCCCATTCAAACCTGTCAGAGGCTACGTTTAGTATTTCATATATTCACGTTTTCTTTTCTTTTACTATAGGATCCTGTCTATTTGTTACATGCACGATCTTTATGAAATTCTCTCTGTCTTATTTCACCTAAGTTTTTTTGTTTTTGGTCACATTTTTTTTTTCAGCACAAACATGAAAAAAATTCATACACGCACAGTATAAAAACAAAGTGGGTTGATCTCTTTCTTAGAGAATGTAGTGGAGCTACTTTAGTTTCGACGATTTATTCCTATAGTTGAATGGATGGAGAGCATTGTATTTTAAGTACTTGCAGATAAAAAGAGAAAATGTTTTTTTTTTTGGGTGAGCAACTTAAACAAAACTTGCTTTTTTGGCTCCGACGATGTATCCCGTAGTTGGGCTCCTTAAAAAAAAAAAAAAAAAAAAAACCCTCTATTTTTTCTAAACTTAATTATCTAAGAGAAAATGTCAGAGACTCAAAGAATTTGGGAAGAGCCCAAAACAAAACGCAAATAGAAATAGAAAATTATAGGTGAATGCAAAATATAAAATTATTATTTTTGCTTTGGGATAATAGTGAAAATGAGTGTAGTATGATGGATGAAACATAAACGGAAAATCAGGTAATTATTTATTGATCATAGTACGTCTTATTATCGCATTAGAAAATGACCTGCTTATATAATTTTATAATCACACAATTAAACTCTGACATTGTATTCTTTTTCAAATTTACGACTTCAAAATCTATGCAGTTAATAAAGTTAGGCTTTTACTGTACAAAATGGCCGTTCTCCATTACATCTAACACGATTGATTTGCAAAATTTGATAGAAGAGTGCGCTTAGGTACAAAAAAATCACGGAAAAAGGGCAGCGACGGCGGCGTTAGCATAGTAATATATATTACTATTGAACGATAAGCCAGATATTTCTATGCATACGTTTTTGCCAAAGTTCGACTTGCACACGCATTGCGTGTGCCCCAGCCTCTAGTCAAAGTTAAAGGGAGGGGAGAAGAAGCAGGAAGGTGAAGTTAAGAAAAGAAAGACGAGGGAGGAAATAATAGCAATCATCTCTTCTTCTTTCCTTGTATTTCTTTCTTTTCAATATACCAACTTCCAAAGCATCCAGGTACAATTCCTCATCTCCAGCGCCAGAGCTCCATAACTGAACAGAACACTAAACGCGTGTTTACAATTCACGTCTTGTAAGGGCGTGCTTTGTAAACACGTTTCCAGGTCGAATTAGGCTCACCTTAATTTTCGAGTTAATCTGTCTTAACCCACGGTGAAAGCGTGAAACGGAAACACGTTTTGGGAATAAAATTAAAAAACACGCATTTTAAATAATAAAGTTTAAAAAAAACGTAAATCAATTAATGGGCCGACGATGGTGAAGAATTTGGCGGGAGTTTGAAGGTATGTAAAAATGAGTTGGGTTTGGAGGCCTGGAGAGACAAATAGTAAGCCTGCTCTAAGTAGGTGTGCATAATGTGTTAAAATGGCTCCTAAACTTTCCAACCATAAAATACTGAGATGGTTGCAATAAAGTCCAATACGTAATGTTTCCTCTCAAAGTATACGGTTTGCTCGCTTGTGAGGTTTAAATGTCAAAATGGAGGTCAAAAAAGACTTTTTACAATTTAAATATTTTTCCCGGCGAAAGTTCAGTAGGTTAAGGTAGCCAATGAGGGTCCAACTTCAATAAAATGCATGGGAGTATATCGAGCCTACTACTATTAGGCTACTATCACTCGAGTTGCTGACTTTTTACAACGTAAGTTGCGGAGGGGAAATCTCAGTTCCTATTCTCTAGCTTGAGTAGAAGGAGGGAAAAAAAAAAAAAAAAGAGGAGAGAGTAAAACAAAAATGAACACAAGACAGAAATCTTCCTATTATGCTTATAAGCAAAACAAAAATCTCCACAAACTTGTGTCCAAACTCATTCGATGCATGAGAGCTCTCCACATGGGGATCAGACAATTTCCAACACGGTTGTGTTCAGATTTGCGTTTTAAAGTTGTGTGCGTATCATTGCTCTAAGAGAAATTATATTCAAGAATCCTAGATCATGGATCTCTATTGCGCCAAAAACACTATCACTATTGAACTTGTAAAGTTTGATCAACATTTTGGAAAAAGGGCTAAATTTTTTACACCGGCAGTGTAAACCATAGATTTTCCACCACCATCATTATGGGTGCCACCATGCAATTTTTGTTGATCTGAATCATTCATCTTTTAGAGCCTGCAAAGTAATATATCCTTACAAAAAATCAACCTAATTAGACATCTAATTCAAAATTTTAATTTTGATTTATATAATGAAGGGTAATAGAGAGTTTAACTTCAAAATTTCAAAATTTCAAAATTATTGACCGTCCATTTTATAAAACAAAATTTATTTTTTCATATATCTATCGATGTCCGATGAAGTTGATTTTTTGTAGGGGTACTCTACTCTGTGTGAAATACAAGATAAACAATTCAGATTATAATAATAAATGCACGGTGGAGCTCACAATGGGCGATGGTGGAAAACCTATCGTTTCCACCGCCGATATAAAGAATTTTACCTCTTTGGGAAAATGGAAGGGAGTACCATTGGCATCTCATTTAGGAGGTGAAAATTCAGTTTTGCCCTCCAATAGTCCAATTTGACAATTGGAAAAAACCCACAAAACCATAACGCCTCACAAATGCAAGCAAAACATAAAAGCATCAACTGATAAACGGACTGGAGAATCCATGGAAACACATACAGAGAAAAATCAATGCCATGAAGCTTTTGCTTTTAAATGTCAAAAAATGTCAATAGTTTTTACTTATACAATGCCGGCAAACATTTTTTCGCCCTTCTCAAGACAGGATTTTTTTGGGTTAACAATGGCATACAAATAGCCTTGTACACAGAAATGGTTAATTAGTGCTTTACACAGAAAATTCTATTTGTCAAAGTATACTATCAAGGAATCAAAGATCCACCCAATCGAGAAGCGAGATCGATGAAGATGTCTTCTCTGCATGGAATAGTCAGACCACCCATTGGATGATCAAACCCAAATTCTTCCTCAGCTTGACTTAACAAGTCTTGAAATGAAGGATTGTTCAAGAATGATATTGGGATCACAAAGCGCTTCTTTTCGCTCTCTCCAACATAAACTGCAAAATGGCCCTTTGGAACATCTGTTGCTGCTGCGGATACTGCTTTGTTTGCAGCTGTCAATGAAGACCAGCGAAGGACATGTTTGGCATAAATAATCAGAGGCATCCGAATAGCCATTGTTTTCTATTGGAATATCCCACTTAACAAAGAAGAAAAAGGTGTGAAGAATGTGCAGAACAAGTAGAAGTTTTACACTAGTGAAAAATTTAAAGCTTTTGCTGTTTTGGTTTTAGACTCACTGATATATGCTTATATGTAGATGATCAATGTAGGTGGTAAAATGTATGAACTAAAGAATGACAGGTAAAGGGGAGTTGGGGCTGGGGTCATAGTCTACTGAGAAACATTACCACATGAACAATCACATGGTTTTGCTTTCTTACTTAGCCATCACATGAATTTGCATTAATAGATAGGCCAAACTATAAGACCACATTTTTTTTGTGACAAGGCCTACAAAAGGGTCCCCCTTAAAACTCAAAGATATATCCAGTTGGAATAAAATTTAGAAGTGCATTTGAATCCAACTCCTCTCATTTCCTTTTACTATGAGTTGGTATGCATCATTCAAAATGTACAAATTACCCATATTGGACATTTGGCACTCGGATAAGAGATGGAATCAGTGTAAGACAAGTTTACTTCGACAATAACTAAGCAAGCATATTTTCTACTCAAATTTCTCGATAGCTAAGCATGGAACTCCTATAATATGCATGAAAATGTCTTAGATGACTCAACACCATTAAACTAGAAAATCAAAACGAAATATAAGGATTTTGATTATTCGAGCATGTCCCCATATCCTTCAAATCAAAATTAGATGAATCAGATATTTGGACACGTATCCGCACGCGAATTTAGTAATATAAGTATTAAATGTCGAATTTAGTACATGTTGAGAACATGAGCCAACATTGTTTGAAATCTATCTTCATCATTATTCTTGTAGATAAACCAGTTGTATGCTCATTGTACACAAACTTGGTTTCAAAGTCGGATTGCATTCACAGAAATTGTTCTGATGATCCATCCAACAACACAAAAACAAGAAATAAAGGATTTGCTTTTGGGTAACAAGTGATCAGGAGAAGTCTTGACTGGGACCTATTTAAAAAACATTGTCTACTAAAAGCATATAACAAGTTCACATGCTAAGTTGATATAGGCATCTGTTGCAACCCCCTCAGTGGGTCCTCTTTTGTTTTTCCAGTTGAATTGATGGTTGGCCATAACAAATGGAAACAAACAATCAAAGTAATTGAAGTTGTATTGTGGAGGCAAATGCATGTGATGCCTCTTTGTCAATGTTCTTTGTAGGCCCCTTTCGCAACAAGAATACCAACTTATCTAGATATGATTAAGGATTACAGTTGTGAAAAACATCGTAAGAGGTTAATTTTGTCAAACCATGAAGCTCAGTATAACTGGAACAAAACAATGACGAATTTCCTCAAGTAACCAAAAAGAGAAATCTGTTTTCAGTAGATTCATTTATACTACCTTTTGAGGAATTGGACACAGATTTCAAAAATAGCAAAGAAACACTAACACTTTTACACTACAGGAGGGCCAGATTTTACTCCTGCAATGGTCAACAATACGGCACTGCAATGCCTTAAAACTCACCAAACAAACCAACCAATGAGCATCAGTACGTATTGAATGGCAAACATTCGTCAACAACAATATAAACCTGAAGCCTGTATCTTCGAAAATAAATAAATAAACCTGAAGCCTTTGCCTTTTGGAAGGACATTTTGGTGCTGCATCATAGAATCATGCGTCCTCAGGTGCTGCATCATACAATCCTGATGCCTAGGGGGCTGCATATACCTTGAAATGGACATTTCATAATAATCAGTGCAAAGGGTGAAAAAAAAAAGGAGCAATTGAGAGCTATTGTGGGGTAAGCACTTCACTACCAACAGCACACATTCCAACTCCATTGTCCCCTCCCTTTATTTCAATTGGGAGGACATAACCATGTGATGATCACTAGGGAATTTTCTCTCCTACCAACCTTTCCCTATCACATTCATATGGCTGCATACATACCCTTCTCTCTCTGTTTCTCTATCTCTATCTGCCTCTCTATATATATGTATTAGTATAGGGCTTAGCTAACTACCAACACAAGTCTTCACATTTTCTTCTGTCAAAGCCCTCTTTGTTCTTCAAAACCCATTAAGACTCTTTCTTACTCCCCCATAGAAAATCATGGGAATCAGATTTCTTGGTACTCTTCAGGCTAAGGCACTTCTTCGCCGATCTATTTTTCCAGCAACCCAAAAAGCTCCAAATGTTGCGCATATCCCTAAAGGCTATTTAGCAGTTTATGTTGGGGAATTCCAGAAGAAAAGATTTTTGGTTCCAATATCGTACTTGAACCAACCTTTATTTCAAGAGTTGCTACAAAAAGCTGAAGAAGAATTTGGGTTTAGTCATCCTATGGGTGGTCTCACTATTCCTTGCAGGGAAGATACCTTCCTCAATCTTACTTCTATTTTGAACGAAGTGTGAGAGTGGAAGGTTGGAGAAAGCTCTGGCAATAGAGTATTCATTACAAACGCTTTTCGAGATTAGGAACATCCAATTCCTGTACATGAAATTCTTTGTTTTCTGTATGAGAAGTTTGTGATGGGAAAAAGCGATAATTCAATTTATATGACATATTAGAAATAGAAATTCTTGTTCTATGTAGTGTGCAACATCTCAATATCAACAAAAATATCCATCATCCATGAGAAAGAACCTAAAAACACTATACTAATCCACAAATACTCATCACCAATCTTAGAATTAAAAAACAATAATTTATAATTGTTCGGACTAAAAAATCTCTTACATTGTGATGAGTATTCGTGGACTAGTTTTATGATTTTGGGTTTCTTCTAAGGGATTATGTGAGCAAATCGATATGAGAGCTTCTTAAGGCCCAAATAGACAACACAAACTCGTACAAATAGGTGAATATTATTTCTTGATGAGCTAAGGTTTATAAAATTCACTAGACATTCACAAGCAGGGCCAGCCCAGGCCGAAAACTTAAGAAATGAGGGGCACACTCATGATTTTCACTACTAGGCTTGACTAGGAGTCTTTTAAGCCCAATAGGATAATAAACTATAAAGCCCAAAATGTCTAAATGATGAGTTCTTTATTTATATGGGATCCTCAGGTAGTGACTTCTCCAAGTTGGGCAATGTGGGAGTACCAGTTTTTGCCACAAACACAAAAAAGAGCAAACAAACACTCTATACGATTGCTTTCCACTCTATTAAATAGTAGCTTATTTTTAAAGTTGATTATGCTAGAGCCTTAGACATGTATGGAACCATTAAATACATGGCATGTACGTTATTTTGTTGCATCTGATTTTCACAATAAAACTAAGATTAGCTCATTTCAATATCTTTAATTCTAGTGTACCTGATTTTGTTTCTTGTAACAAAACATTTTCTGTGGGGCTATCTCAGCTCCTAAAAAAATGATTCTAACCATTCTTTTTTTAAGGGTTACTCTAAAAATCAGCTCAATCGTATATGGGGTGAGTATTCTTTTCCAACATTTGTAGTGCAAAATTGAGTAACTCATCCTGAGAATTCTGAAAAAAAAAAAAAAAAAAAAAAAAAAACCATTACCAATGTTCAATTGTGTTGATTTTTTACCAGATCCTATAAAAATTCACTATCTTTTATAGTAAAAGTAATAAACAACTATCAACTTTCACTTACTTTGAATGAAAATGACATTTTTTATCCATAGCTTTTTTTTTTTAATCTTTTACAGTAAAAGTAACAGACAATAGTAGCTAATTTTTTTATGTATATGAATTTATATTTATTGATTAATGTGTTGTGTATGAGACTATCAGTGCATCATTTTTTTTTTTTTTGAGCGGTTGTTGTGTGTGCATCAGTGTATCATGTATGACAGTGACAATACTTTTTTATAATCGACTCACTTTTATAGCTTATTTTTTTCAAAAAAATTGGCATAAAGGCCAAGTTTGAAGCATTAAAGGGTGTTTAATCTTGCCTAACTTATTTTAATGCCTCTAATACATTAATGTGAAATTTTTTAGGGTTCAAGGACAAAACTAGACAAAAATACCCTTAATGATAAAAAAAAATTACAAAAGGAAAGCCCACATACACGTTTTCCCTTTTCTGCAAGTAACCCGTGAGGCTTGACAGCTACTACATTCGTGTGGGTATTTTGAGAAAATTTTGGGTGCAGATTGGGTAGGGACACGTGGTGTCCGGCACCCAATCCGAGCTGTCCAAACACGTTTTGGACGGCTCAAATTTGAGGGTGTCATTTTTGTAATTTTTAGGAGCAAATTTACCCCATCAAATCTGAGCCGTCCAAAATGTGTTTGGACGGCTCAGATTGGGTGTCGGGCACCACATGTCCCTACCCAATCCGCATACAAATTTTTCTCAGGTATTTGAGACAGGCCTTGAAAGTCCTTTGCTGCTACTCTGACCCGTCACACTCTCTCTCTCTCTCTCTCTCTCTCTCTCTCTCTCTCTCTCTCTCTTATGCGTGTGGGTCTTGAGTGGAACAAAATTAATTTTGTTTCTTTAATTTTGGGAATGGTTCAATTTTTGGGTTCAATTTTACGGGTTTAGGCTCTTTGGGGTAGGTTATAGTGGGTTTAGGTATTTTTGGGTTTAGGCACTTAGAGTGCACTTCCAATTATAGGGTTTTAGTGGTTTAGGCACTTTCATAGGGTACCATAAGGTTTTAAGCACTTTGATAGGGTACTCTAGGGTTTAGGTTTAGGGTGCACTTTCCAATTATAGGGTTTTAGTTGTTTAGGCACTTTCATAGGGTACTCTAGGGATTTAGGCACTTTCATAGGGTACCCTAGGGTTTAGGTTTAGGCATTTCATTAGGTTTGGGGGTTTAGGCACTTTCATAGGGTTTGAGAGGATTAGGCACTTTATGGGCTAGCGGGGGCATTTTTGGAATGTATAGGTGATTTGTCCTCTTGGCATTAAAGAATTAGTTTGGCCAATTCTATTCGCAACCGTGGAACGGCTAAATTCAACCCACTAACATTTAATCAATAGTAGACAAAAATACCCTTACGTAAAAAGACTTTTTTGTCCTTAAATGAGTGGGATGCATATAGCACAAACCAACTAAAACACAACCACACAATTTTCTACACCTATCTACAACCCTCATCTTATCTTCCCCATCTGCCAGGAAAAAAAAAAAACCGAGTTCTTCTTCTTCCTCCATACCCTAGGGCCAACTCAGCCACTATTATCATCTTCTCTTCTTCTACACCTCTCACCTCAAACCCTAACATACATTCACTCCCTTTTCCCTCAATGGAGAACCCAATGTAGTAAACAATGGAAGGTTCTTCCCCTTCCATTGACCCACTACTCTGATATTTTGAAATGGAAGAACACCAATGAGGCTCAAATCTTCGATTTCAAACAGCACGGAAGTCGACAAGGAAATTTATGGGAAGAAAATGATGCTTTGGGAGGCAAAAGCACCACAGAGATAAGACCCAGATTTTAATTTTTCGTTTTTGGTCGTCCATTATTCAGATACCCAGTATTGAATTTTAACAATGTGTTCGGATTTTAAAATTTGAAAGATATACTTTAATTCGGATTTTAAAACATGAATGATATTGTTTGAAACCAGTAGATTTAATTTCCGCCGTATGCTTCATTTTGTTTAATCCGAATTTGTTTTAAATATTCATAAATTAAAATGTGAACTAAACCAATTACTTCAAGTTTAAAAATCCGAATATGGGAAAACATGGGATGTGTAGATTTACATCAATTATTTATGTCCGGAACATAGTAAAGAATTAAACTTTTAAAATTTGAATTTGTAACATGTGTTCAATTATTAAAACTTGAATTTTTTAATGTTGGTTGGTGTTTCCCACTGATGATGCCTTAAAAGAGTGGATAAAAAGTATCGGTAAATAATACAGTTATGTCATTATCCTCGAAGCAGACGTCATTGTTGGTGGATATGTTAACAACTCTTGCTAAACCTAGACAAATCCTAACTTCCATTAAACATAAAGATCCTAGCAATGCACCACAATCAAAACAATCAAAACCGTCTACAGAGTCATTGAGACACAAAGACATCCTTTAAATTTTGAATTTGTGACATATGTTCTATTGTTAAAACTTGAGTTTTAGCTAACAATTCATGTTTTTTGTACCGAAATGTTTGCTGATTTTTTTCATATATATATATATTTTTTTTGTTCAGTGCGATGCTTCAACACACGATAGCCACCAAGACCAAGAAAAGTACCGGTGAAGAACACGGTCATTACTTCATTCTTACAAATTGAAATGGGTCCCTCATTCATTGCATTAAAAAACCCGAAATCAATATATGAAAAAAATTTCAAACAGAAGGGTAACAAAACCCCTTGGAAACTCTACATGAAAAAAACTCGAAATCAATATATGCCTAAAAACTTCCACCAGAAAGTGCACACAGTTCCCCAGATAATGGCATTTACAAGAGCCATTACAAAGCCCATTTTGAATAGATCAGGAAGGTCTATGTAACCAGTTGTTCATACATAGCAGAGAACAATTTCAGCCCTCACAATGCACCAATACTAGGATATAAAACGATACATATCAAGGTTAGTCAATTGGCATAGAAAGAACCCCAAAGGCCAAGTGAATAGAAAGAAATGCAGAGTGTCGATAAGCCAAGCATAGCAGCAATAACGTTTGCCGTACCAAGAGCGTCCCTGCATGAAAAACAAAGCAATGGTAAACATTTAGGTGTTAATGATTGAAAACTTGAGATACGTTCATCTTTTAAAAGATGAAATCATTAAGTAGAATCATATTTTAAAAAATGATATACATTGTGCCACAAAAATACAAAGCATAAAATCGTTCGTTTTGTTGCCTTAGCCACAATGGGGGAAAAAAACATATACCAAATAATTATGCAAGTGGTTATGTTACGAAAATGTAACATAACAATATAAGACAAGGTTTTAATACCGTGTTATTCATCTTCAACTCTTTCAAAATCAACAACTGTTAATAGACATATTTGTCTACTTATTTCTATTATCTTCCATTTCTCGGTGCATTGCTAATCTAATTAAAGTCACGTAAGCACTATTTTAGAACCCGGGTGTTACACGAACTATGTTACCCGATGCTATCGCGAAAATGAGGGTAGACGTCGTGCAAGGGCTGCAGATGGTCGAACGTCATTGTCGCTGTAATTTTTTTTTTTAAAAAAAAACACAGAGTTTGGAAAAGAAAGACAGAGCATAACCACTTGTACATTGCTAAAGGAACATAAAGATATGGTCCAGGTTACTTGTTACGGCAATGGGCTGAGTCCAAAACCAGAAGCCTTCAAGTTTCCATGAAAATTGAGAAGATTTTCAGGCTGTTAATTAAAAGGACACAAAAAAAAAAGAACTTAATTTAGATGAAAACCAATTCTATACCAGTAAAAATTGCAGGCCAAGAAAGTGTTTTGCTTAAATCATCATACTGCACCGTCAAATCTCTTTGGTAAACACCCTTGCTTTGACAATAATCTACTGCGTCTATAAGTGGTTGAAAGTAATGCCAAGTTTGGCAACTGTAACACTGTGAAATTGAGAAGCACATTTTACATTAGCAAAATGGAAAGAAGTTAATGCTTTACTATTGCAAGCACATCTCAAGCCAAGCCAAACTAAGTTTAACGCCTAAGACCTAAATAAGAGTGAACTACCTCTTCACTTTCCATGCAGATCAACACGCTCTCATTATAATTCTACGGGCTGAATCCGGGAATTGACACTGTTTTAGCAATGAGAAATATCCACTGTAAAAGTTGTACAAGTTTCCTGATATTCAATAGCAAGTCCTCAGGGAGAGAAAGATGAACGACATAAGTCCAATCAAGAGACTTCTTAAGCAGTGAGCTTTACAGCAAGAAGTCGTTGCAATTTTTTACAAACAGATTAGCCAACTCACCAAGCTAGAAACATAATTTTGATAAAATTCACTCGTAACAAAACACAACCAAAAGCATAATTTTTCTTTACGCACAATTTGTCAAACACTTGGAAGGCATCCGAAATAACTTTAGTTTAGAATTAGAAAAACAATTCAGATTCAAGTCAAATTAGAAGTGAAACATGCCAACGAACGTAATGGAACACATTAATCTAGGGCAAAGAGTCACAAAAGACATGCATCAAAATATCAAAATCTAGCAGGATCATCATGAATGATATAGCCAAGTTCATCTATGAGGTAATCAAACAAAATTACCCTTGGTTGCCACCGACAATCCTGATGCCAAGGAATGCTCCTCATCGTCCAGAAGTTCCAACTTTTCAGTGATGGTTTTGGTCGGAAGCCCAGATTTAACATCAACTTCTCTCAAACTACCAATTTCAATATTTCCTTTCATGACGTAGTCCTGGCGGTCGGATGAGAGAATGGAGGTGAGGGAGAGAACGGAGAGGACGGAGGAGAGGGAAGGAGGGGAAGACAGTGGGAGTACAGGGTTTTGGGGCGGTCGGGGCGGAGAGACGGAGAGGAAGAGGAGAGGAGAGGAAGAAGATGAAGGGAAGGAGACGATTTCATGGTGGATTTCCTGGTGGTGTGGCTCGCCGGGGGGGGGGGGGGGGGGGGGGGGGGGGTCTCAGAGCTGCTGATTTCACGGTGGTCATGGACTCATGGCAGGAGACGATGGAGAGAGAGACAAACAGACGAAGAGAAGAAAGAGAGAGATGGGTTTTGGGTTCTGATTTTTTTTTTTTTTTTTAGGGTTTAGATTAATAGGAGGGGTAGTTTGGGTAGTAATTAAATGTTAGGAAAGAGAGGGGTATAGAGGGGGTAGATTGGGAAAGTTTTGGAAAATTGTTGTTTGCATTTAGCCAAAAATGGGTTACAAGGTAGTAATTTTCAAAATGAGTTTTTAGTGGGTTGAATTTAGCCATTCCATGGTTGCGAATAGAATTGGCCAATTAGTTTATGTCCTATTTCCATAATTAACTCATGTACCATGTCCTTGTCAAAGAAAGACTATTTTTTTTAGTAGAACTCTATATTGTTTTGCCTCTCGTATTGTGATTGTTCTTGGAAAAAATTTTAGGGCACCATTTTTAGATTAGGCCTAGGGCACTCAAAACCCTTGCGCCGGCCTTGTTCACAAGGCCAAAAAATGCTATTACCTAGGGTTTTTAACCGCCGTTAAAGGCATGAAAACACCAGAAATACTTTTAACTGTGGTCTCTACACAACCGTTGGCAATGAAAAATCACTATTACCGGAGGTCTTATTATTGCTGCTAAAAAAAATTCAAAAAAAAAAATTCTCTTGAGATTTTTGAACCCGTGACCCTTTATATGAAGCCCCGACACTGAACCATCCAACTACACAAAGTTTTCGGTTTCATTTCCAAAATAACAATATTTATATTATGGGAGAGCTTCTAGTCAGGGATCCCTGACTTTGCTTAAAGTCAGGACCTCACCTTTCCTGATTGAATTTTGATAATCTGAACCGTTCAATGTGTTTAGAATGTGTTTTCAAGGGTCCCCACGAGAAATCATAAAAAAAAAAAAAATGACCGGGAAGGGCTTGATCCGAGCAGTTTTTGATAAAAACTACATATGTACAGTTTTATCAAAAACTACTGGGATCAAGCCCTTCGCAGTCATTTTTTTAACGATTGCTCGCGGGGACCATTAAAAATACATTCTAAACACATTGGACGGTTTGGATCATCAAAATTCAATCGAGAAAGGTGAGGTCCTGACTTTAAGCAAAGTCAGGGATCCATGACTAGAAGATTAGCCTTTATATTATAACTCACTATTATTACCTGCGGTTTTTTGGTTTACCGCCATCAACAGTAACTTTTACCGCGAGTTTCATTACCGCCGGTAATTGTGTTTTTGCAACCGGTTTGTCATTATTGCCGGTAATTGCACCCATTACCAGCATTTTTCATTACCGCAGGTAAAAAAACAGCTTGTAAATGCCATATATGATATATGTCCTAGTGATTGGAAGTATACTAGATTTGAAACAAGGAAAAGAGAGTCCATCGTACCAATCGTTTCCTGGTTGAACCTGAGAGATGCCCTCTTCCATAGAGCAGCTCATTGGCTCTGATCCAAGTCTCTATATGTGAACAAACAATCATTCCAGCATTTGAAATTTCCATTTCCTTCAATTGTTTCATTCTTCCGATGGGAAAACTTTTGTTGCCTCATAGTCAAGCTCAGTTGAGCACAAATGATTAGGATGGAAAAGGGATTTGGATTTTGGTAATAGAATCGGGTGTGGATCATGGATAGGCATCCAAAAGCAAAATCAGTCAATCTCGTACCAGTGTAACTCGTGGCCTCTATCCAACTACAACCAACATGTTTCTCCTCCCCTCTTTCTTTCATCACCTTCCTCAACTGCCCAATCTCACTTCACATGCCGTACCTCACAAACACATTCTATAGTCAAACGTAAATTCCCAAATTTTGAGGATCCAATCAAGGGCTCCCAACATGCACTAAGCTGGGCTCCCAACATGGAAACTGAGCAACAATCATTTGGTCTATATGGCATATCATTTACTACCTTCCATTCCTTTTCCACCTCATCAACTCGACAAAGCAAATCAATTAGGCAGCTATAGTGCTCTGCGGTTGGATCCAATGCAAAATCACAAACCATAGATTCTAAATCCTCATATTCACTTGGCCTGTGTGACCACAAGCTCACAAATGCCCCCTCAGCTGGTTTAATCTGATCCATCAGTATTTTTTGGTACAACCGAATCACTCCTTTAAAATGGCCATTTCTTCTTCCTAAACCAAGCATTGAAGTCCACAAAACAATATCCCTCTTTCGTTCTCCTTCTGCACCATGCCCATGCTAAAGACTTGCTTAACTTTCTGCACTAGCCCACACTTACCATACATTACAATCAACAAACTTTGCAAAAAGAGTAAAAGACATCACCTCCCACATTAAGAACCGCACGAATCATGTTTGCACGTTCCAGTCTACCCAATTCGATAGCATGTAGTCCAGCACAATGCAAGTAAAGTACCCGACAAAGTGAAATTATCGTAATTCAAGTTCAACATGGACGTTTTTCAAACAGTTCTAGTCCCTCAACCACCATTTAGCCTCATATTAACCTGATAAAAGAGCATTTGCACATACTGAGACGTCCTACACAGGCCCTTCATCAAACAATGCTGCCGCATCATTGATCAGCCACAATTTTGCCTAGTATGAATCAGAGCACTGCCCACAAACACACTAGATGACCAACCGGCTTTGACATATGGGTGTGCGCAACTGCTTACCGAGTTCAATAGCTTTGATATCAGAAGAAGCTGTTAACGAGCTACAAAGAGTGTATGAGTGTATATTAACCACCCATTAATGTGGGTAAAGGCAACCCTTTTCGGTGAAAATTTGATATAAAAGCATTATAGGATGATGGGTTTGTTGGGTTGATGAACGTGAAGCAGTTGGTTAGAGTCTAAAGGTGGGTTCTGTGGAGGAATGTACTGTATATAAAATAAAGTTGGGTGTGGATAGGGCTGCAAATGAACCAAGCCATTCATGAACTATTTGAGACTTAGAATCAATAAAGGCTCGTTTGAGTTCAATTCAGGTACTAGATGAACCAAACTCAAGCCTCAATTTTAGGCTCGTTAAATAAATCAGCCAACCTAAACATGACAGTATTCAAAAAAATAAAAAAAGTCTCAAACTAAATTTGATTTCAAAACAATTCATCGAACTACCGTTGTTTTGAAACAATATATAAAATTACTGTTTTTTTCTACTTTTCAGTTTCAATCTGAGAAGTTAATTGACTTCTCATTCTCAACCTAAGAAGCCTCTTGGAATTTCGTCTGATGTGTCATTCTACACCATGGCGGTTTGGCCAAGCTATCCAAACATACATCTCATACTCGAATTAGGAAGTCTCTTATCTTAAACCTGAAAAGTCTTTCTAACCTTCTAAGAGGTTGTTCCCATTCCTAACATACTATTCGAATTGGCTTATTCGATAAGTTTGGGTTAATATATTATGAGAGAATGGCATATCTCGTAAAGCACAATAAATCATTTTCGTAGAACATGCTCTAATTCACTGAATGCAATCATCTCCTTCATTCTTTTTCACCAACATCCGTTTCCCTTGTGGAAATCCCACTTCATTATTCTATTATCTTGTGACAGTACTTCAAAATAAATTGCCACCAAAATATACAAGTGAAAGACCAGTATGATGAAGTTCATTCGTGACTGTTTTGTACTTAAAACTATTTTTAGTGCAATACCAATGAGATGTTAAGAAAATCAACGTGGCTTCTCTGGCTTGAGAGGAAAACAAAAAACAGAGAAAGAGTCAAAAAGATAAACATAAGGCAAAAGAAATCATCCATCATGCTTTTAAGAAAAACAGAAATCTCCGGAAACAATTGCGTCCGTACTCGTTCAATGCATGACAGCCCATGTGGATTAGACACTTTCGAATACAATTGTGTCTAAATTTGTGCTTTAAAGTTGTGTGTATCATTGCTCTAAGAGAAATTATCTTCAAAAAAATCCTAGATCATGGATCTTTATTGTGCCAAAAACACTGTCACTCTCAAACTTCTAAAGTTTGTTCAACGTTTTGGGAAAAAGATTAAATTCTTTACACCTGCAGTGTAAACCATTTTCCGCCACAATCATTATGGGTACCACCGTGCAATTTTTTTTTATCTGAATCGTTCATCTTGTAGAGCTTGCAGAGTAGTATGTCCTTCAAAAAAAATCAACTTGACCAGACATCTATAGATGTATCAAAATTTTAATTTTAATTTATATAATTAAGGGTAATAGAGAGTCAACTGATAAAGAAGAATCCATGGAAACACACACAGAAAAAAAAAAAAAAAAAACCAATGCCATGAAGCTTTAGCTTTCAAATGTCAGAAAATGTCGTTAGTCTTTACTTATACAATGCCGGCAGACTTTTTTTCTTCCTTCTCAAGACCGGATTTTTTGGTTTAACAAGGCAAACAAATGGCCCTGTACGCAGCAATGGTTAATTAGTACTTTACACACAAAATTCTATCTATCAAAGTTTGCTATCAAGGAATTAAGATCCACCCAATCGAGCAGTGAGATCGATGAAGATGTCTTCTCTGCATGGAATAGTAAGACCACCCATTGGATGATCAAACCCAAATTCTTCCTCAGCTTGACTTAACAAGTCTTGAAATGAAGGATTGTTCAAGAATGATATCGGGATCACAAAGCGCTTCTTTTCGCTCTCTCCAACGTGAACTGCAAAATGGCCCTTTGGAACATGTCTTGCTGGTGCTGATACAGCTTTGTTAATGTTTGCAGCTGTCAATGAAGTCCGGCGAAGGACTTGTTTGGCGTGGATAATCAGAGGCATCCAAATAGCCATTGTTTTCAATTCGAATATTCCAGTTAATAAACAAGAAAAAGGTGTAAAAATGTGCACAAGTAGAAGTTTTACACTAGTGAAGAATTTGAAGCTTTTGCTGTGTTGATTTTAAACTCACTCATATATGAGAGGTGTAGGGGAATTAGGGATGGGGTCTACTGAGAAACATTACCACATGAAAATTCACATGGTTTCGCTTTCTTACTCAGCCACCACATTAATTTGCATTAATAGATAGGCCAAACTATAAGTTAATTGGATACCATCACATCCCTACCACATTTTTTTGTGACAAAGCCTACTAAAGGGTCCCCCTTAAAACTCGAAGATATATCCCGTTGGATTAGAATTTAGAAGTGCATTTGAATCCAACTCCTCTCATTTCCTTTTACTATGAGTTTGTATGCATCATTTAAAATGTATAAATTACCCGTATTGGACGTTCAGCACTCGGATAAGAGATGGAATCAATGTCAGACAAGTTTACTTTGACAATAACCAAGGAAGCATGTTTTCAACTCAAATTTCTCATGAGCTAAGCATGGAACTCCTATAATATGCATGAAAATGTCTTAGACGACGGCTCAACACCATTAAGCTAGAAAATCAAAATGAAATATAAGGATTTTGATCATTCCAGCATGTCCGCACATGAATTTAGGAATATAAGTATTAAATGTCGAATTTAGTACATGTTGAGAGCATGAGCCAAATATTGTTTGAAATCTATCTTCATCGTTATTCTTGTAGATAAACCAGTTGTATGCTCCTTGTACCCAAACTTGGTTTCAAAGTCGGATTGCATTCATAGAAATTGTTCTGATGATCCGTTCAACTACACACAAACAAGAAATAAAGGATTTGCTTTTGGAAATCTAGAAAGGGGTCTATTGAAAAACATTGTCTACTAACAGCATATAACAAGTTCACATGCTAAGTTGATATGGGCATCTGTTTGCAACCCCCTTAGTGGGTCCTCTTTTATTTTTCCAGCTGAATTGATGTTTGGCCAAAACAAATGGAAACAATCAAAGCAATTGAAGTTATACTGTGGAGGCAAATGCATGTGATGCCTCTTTGTCAATGTTCTTTGTAGGCCCATTTTGCAATAAGAATACCAACTTAATTGTCTGGATATGATTAAGGATTACAGTTGTGAAAAACATTGTCAGAGGTTAATTTTGTCAAACCATGAAGCTCAGTTTAATTGGAACAAAACAATGACGAATTTCCTCAAGTAACGAAAAAGTGACAAATTTTAGAAGCCGTGTCAATTTCGTTTTCTGTTCTCCATCCACATTTTCCAGAAATAAAGGGTACTTATTTGGGGACCAAAAAACTATTGAAACCTGTTTTCAGTTGACTCATTTGTAAACATCCCATTTTTCAGAGGTACATTGGTAATACCATTTCAGGAGTTGGACACAGATTTCATAAATAGCAAAGAAACACCAACACTTTTAGACTACAGGAGGGCCAGATTTTACTCCTGCAATGCTCAACAATACGGCACTGCAATGCCTTAAAACTCACCAAACAAACCAATCAATGAGCATCAGTTCGTATTGAATGGCAACCATTCATCAACAACAATATAAACCTGAAGCCTGTGCCGTTTGGAAGAACATTTTGTTGCTGCATCATACAATCATGCGTCCTCAGGTGCTGCATCATACAATCCTGATGCCTAGGGCGCTGCATATACCTTGAAATGGACATTTCATAATAATCAGTGCAAAGCGTAAAAAAAGAGGAGCTATTGAGAGCTATTGTGGGGTAAGCACTTCACTACCAACAGCACACATTCCAACTCCATTGTCCCCTCCCTTTATTTCAATTGGGAAGACATAACCATGTGATGATCACTAGGGAATTTTCTCTCCTACCAACCTTTCCCTATCACATTCATATGGCTGCATACATACCCTTCTCCCTCTGTTTCTCTATCTCTATCTGCCTCTCTATATATATGTATTAGTATAGGGCTTAGCTAACTACCAACACAAGTCTTCACATTTTCTTCTATCAAAGCCCTCTTTGTTCTTCAAAACCCATTAAAACTCTTTCTTACTCCCCTATAGAAAATCATGGGAATCAGATTTCTTGGTACTCTTCAGGCTAAGGCCCTTCTTCGCCGATCTACTTTTCCAGCAAGCCAAACAGCCCCAAATGTTGCACATATCCCTAAAGGCTATTTAGCAGTTTATGTTGGGGAATTCCAGAAGAAAAGATTTTTGGTTCCAATATCGTACCTGAACCAACCTTTATTTCAAGAGTTGCTACAAAAAGCTGAAGAAGAATTTGGGTTTAGTCATCCTATGGGTGGTCTCACTATTCCTTGCAAGGAAGATACCTTCCTCAATCTTACTTCTGTTTTGAACAAACTGTGAGAGTGGAAGGTTGGAGAAAGCTCTGGCAATAGAGTATTCATGACAGACGCTTTTCTAGCTTAGGAACATCCAATTCATGTACATGAAATTCTTTCTTTTCTGTATGAGAAGTTTGTGATGGGAAAAAGCGATAATTCAATTTATATGACATATTAGAAATAGAAATTCTTGTTCTATGTATTGTGCATCATCTCAATATGAACAGAAATATCCATCATCCATGAGAAAGAACCTAAAAACAAAACATTATACTAATCCACGAATACTCATCACCAATCTTCGAATGTAGACAACAATAATTTATAATTACTCGTGCAAAAAAAATCTCTTACATTCTAAGATTGGTGATGAGTATTGGTGTATTAGTTTTATGAGTTTGGGTTCCTTCTAAGGAGAAATTTTTCAGTGCCAGGTGGGTATTGCCCACGTGGTACCCTCTCGGCAATCTAAGCCGTCCAAAATGCGATCCAACGGTCCGGAAGAGGAGAGAGAGTGTTCGGGTGAGAGGAGAGAGAGGGAATCAATCTCGGCCGTCCAAAACACTTTTAGATGGCTGAGATTGTGATCGGCATGGCCACGTGGTACCCATTCGGTACCCAAAAATTTTCCCTTCTAAGTGATTATGTGAGCAGACCGATATGAGAGCTTCCTAAGGCCCAAAGAGACAACACAAACTCCTAAAAATAGTGAATAGGTGTCTTATTTCTTGATGAACTAAGGTTTATAAATTCACTGTACATTAACGAGGCCAAAAAAAATGCAATTACCAGCGGTTTTTAACTATCGTTAATTTAAAGGCATGAAAACTGCTAGAAATACTTTTACCGGCGGTCTTTATTACCGTCGTCTACACAACCGTCGGAAATGAAAAATCACTATACTGGCGGTCTTATTGTTGCCGCTAGAAGTTTTTTCGGAAAAAAAAAATAAAAAATTCTCCTGATATTCTCGAAGCCACGACCCTTTATAGGGAGCCTCGACACTGAACCAAACAACTACACAAAGTTTTTGGTTTTATTTGGAAAATAATAATATTTATATTATAATCACTATTATTACCTGTGGTTTTTGGGTTTACCGCCGTTAATAGTAACTTTTACTGCCAGTTTCATTACCGCCGGTACTAGTGTTTTTGCAGGCGGTTTGTCATTATTGCCGGTAATAGCATTCGTTACTGCAAATTTTCATTACCAAAGGTCAAAAAAAAAAAAAACTGCTTGTAAATGCCATATTTGTCATAGTGCTTGAAAGTATACTAGATTTGAAACAAGCAAAAGAGAGTCCATCATACCAATCGTTTCCTGGTCGAACCTGAGAGATCTGGGGTGGGTGCTATGCGGTTGGTGTTGTGCGCCGTGATGTGCGGCAAAACTACGTCATTTTGCTTGATTTTTGTGCACACTTCCAAAGCTTCCAGGGGCCTTGTTTGGAGGAAGAAAAAATCATTACAAAGTGCCTAAACCATAAACCTGAAGTGCCTAAACCCAAAGTGCCTAAGATCCAAATGCCTAAACCCATTATACCCTACCCCAAAGAGCCTAAATCCCCTAAAATTGAACCCCAAAATTAAACCCCACACTTAACTCTCCAAACAGGGCCCTTGGATATACTAAGAAAATGAGCAAAACGACGTAGTTTTGTTGCACAACATAGCGCACATTACCTATCGCACATCGCCTCTCCCGGATTCGAACCTGAGTAATGCCCTCTTCCATAGAGCAGTTCATTGGCTCTAAGTTCAACATGGACATGTTGTTGGAAATTCGGTCTTCAAAAATTTGTTGATGATGGCGTCGTCTCTTCTACTCCAATTTGCTCCGCAAAAAACAATTCGAGGTGCGTTGAAACAACACTTTCCTAAAGAGTGTATTTGCTCCCACCAATTGGTGTGCACCGGGTTACAGCAAATCTGCCTTCAAGATACAACGAAACCGAACTTGAAGTTCTTTCTGTCGGTGTTTGCATAAACGAAAACAAACAGAATATCTGCTATGTGTTGAAAATAAGAAAATCAAGAACCACTGTGTTTTGTTTCTTGCAAGGCAACAAAACACAGAATAAACACTCAAATTATTTGGACAGGAGATGATGAATCTTTGTGAGTGAAAAATTGGATGCCAAATGGTTTGTGTCTAGGCCTATTTATAGGCCTCACCCGTACCGAAGATATACACCCCTCACAAATGGATGCAACCATTTGTAAAGAGAATTACAGCCCTTAATATGGAGGCACCTCTTGGATTAAGAAGACAACCAACACAACTCTTAGGCTAAAGAACAAAAAGTTGCAACTCTCCACAAATAAAAGAGACTAAAAATAGGAATAGAAATATTTTAAAAACACCCAAAATAAAAGCTTATTTATTTTGAAAAAACGCTAACACATGTATCAAACAGTTCCAGTCCCTCAACCACCATCTAGCCTCATATTAACCTGATAAAAGAGCATTTGCACATACTGAGACGTTCCACATAGGCACTTCATCAAATAATGTTGCCGCATCATTGATCAGCCACAATTTTGCCTAATATAAACATTCTAGACGACCAACCGGATTTGATCACATGGGTGTGCAACAGCTTACCGAGTTCAACAACTTCCACGACTTTTTTCCGACTCAACAGCTCGACAAAGCAAATCAATTAGGATGCTATAGTGCTCTGGGGTTGGATCCAATCCAAAATTACAAAATACTTGATCTCGAGATTCACTTGGCCTGTGTGACCACAAGCCAAAATGACTGTCAGAAATGCCACCCCATCTGGTTTGATTCCAGGCATCAGCATCGCTCTGAACAATTCAATCACTTCCTTAATGTCCATTTCTTCCATATACACCGAGCATTGAAGTCTACAAAACAATATCCTCCATCCTTTCCCCCACCTGTCCAAACCCCGCCATACTAAAGACCTTTTTAGTTCTGTACCAGCCCACACTTGCCATACATTTCAAACCCACTAATATGGGTAAAGGCAAAGGTTTGTAGAGCGAGCAAAGGCCACCCTTTTCGACGAAAATCCGATATCAATGCATTAAAGGATAATGGGATTGTTGGGTTGATGAAGGTGAAAAATTTGGTGAGAGTTTGAAGGTGGGTTCTGTAAAGGCATGTACTGTATGTAAAAATGAGTTGGGTGCGAAGGCCTAGAGAGAGAATAGTAAGCCTGTTCTAAGTTGGTGTGCATGAAGTTTCTTCAGGGCTTTAAGATTTTTAGTTTTAGAGCATTGGTTTAAGAAATGAAAGATAGACATCAATGGTTCGTGTCATATGAAATGGCATTGGCTCGATCCTATTCTATCATTAAAATACGGAGATGGTTGCAATGAAGTCCAGTACATAATGTTTGCTCTCAAAGTAGACGGTTTGATCGCCTGTGAGGTTTTAATGTCAAAATGGAGGGTGAAATAGACTTTTTACAATTTAAGTATTATATATTTTCTCGGAGAAAGTCAGCATTGTTGGTTGAGTTAACAAGGGTTCAATCTCAATAAGATGCATGGGAGTACATCGAGCCTATCATTGGGCTACTACTCCAGTTGCTGACTTTTTACCTATAGCTTGAGCAGAAGAAGAAGAAGAAGAAGAAAAGGGGGAAAAAAAAAACAGAGGAGAAAGAGTCAAAAAAATAAACGCAATACACAGAGAAATCTTCTGTCATGCTTTTAAGAAAAATGGTGAGTCTACGCGCACAATTTTGAAACACATCTCCGGAAACAACTGTGTCCGGACTCGTTCGATGCATGAGGACCCATGTGGATCAAACGGTTTTGGACACAGTTGTATTTTAAAGTTATGCATGTAGCTTTGCTCTAAGAGAAATTATCTTCAAGAACTCCTAATGTTTGATCAACATTTTGGAAAAATGGAAGGGAGTCTCGTTGGCATCTCAGTTAGGAGATGAAAATTCAGACTTGATAAACGCACTGGAGAATCCATGGAAACACACACACAAAATAAAAAATAAAAAAATCAATGCCATGAAGCTTTTTCTTTTAAATGTCAGAAATGTCATTAGTCTTAACTTATACAATGCCGGCAAACATTTTTTTCTCCTTTATCAAGACTGAAATTTTTGGGGTTAACAAAGGGAAACAAATAGACTTATACACTGAAATGGTTAATTAGTGCTTAACAGAAAATTATATTTGTCTAAGTAAGCTGTCAAAGAATCAAGATCCACCCAATCGAGAAGCGAGATCGATGAAGAAGTCTTCTCTGCATGGAATAGTAAGACCACCCATTGGATGATCAAACCCAAATTCTTCCTCAGCTCGACTTAACAAGTCTTGAAATGAAGGATTGTTCAAGAACGATATTGGGATCACAAAGCGCTTCTTTTCGCTCTCTCCAACGTAAACTGCAAAATGGCCCTTTGGAACATCTGTTGCTGCTGCTGATACTGCTTTGTTTCCAGCTGTCAATGAAGACCGGCGAAGGACTTGTTTGGCATGGATAATCAGAGGCATCCGAATAGCCATTGTTTTCAATTTGAATATTCCCCTTAACAAAGAAGAAAAAGGTGTGAAGAATGTGCAGAACAAGTAGAAATTTTACGCTAGTGAAGAATTTGAAGCTTTTGCTGTGTTGGTTTAAAACTCACTGATATGCTTATATATAGATGATCAATGGTAAGTGGGAAAATGTATAAAAACAAGAATGAGAGGTGAAGGGGAATTAGGGATGGGGTCTACTGAGAAACATTTCCACATGATCAATCACATGGTTTTGCTTTCTTACTCAGCAACCACATGAATTTGCATTAATAGATGGGCCAAACAATAAGTTAGCTGGATACCATCATATTCCCTACCACATTTTTTTGTGACAATGCCTACAAAAGGGTCCCCCTTAAAACTCAAAGATATATCCAGTTGGATTAGAATTTAGAAGTGCATTTGAATCCAATTCCCCCCATTTCCTTTTAGTATGAGTTTGTATGCATCATTCAAAATGTATAAATTGCCCATATTGAACATTCGGCACTCGGATAAGAGATGGAATCAATGTCAGACAATTTCACGTTGACAACAACTAAGCAAGCATATTTTCAACTCAAATTTCTCATGAGCTATGGATGGAATGAAGTCGTTTAATATGCATAAAATGACTCAACACCATTAAGCTAGAAAATCAAAATGACATATTAAGGATTTTGACTATTCGGCATGTCCCCGCATCCATCGAATCAAAATTAGATGAATCCAGTACTTGGACATGTATCTGCACTCAAATTTAGTAACATGAGTATTAAATGTCGAATTTAGCACATGTTGAGATGATAAGCCAATATTATTTCAAATCTGTCTTCATCATTATTCTTGCAGATGAACCAGTTGTATACTCCTTGTACCCGAACTTGGTTTCAAAGTCGGATTGGATTCATAGAAATTGTTCTGTTGATCCATCCAACAACCACCAAACAAGTAATAGGCATATTTATGGGTAACAAGTGGGTCGGGAGAAGAAGTCTAGAAGGGGCCTATTGAAAAACATTGTCTACTAACAGCATATAACAAGTTCACATGCTAAGTTGATATAGGCATCTGTCAATTGGGCCTCTTTAGTTTTTCCAGTTGAATTGATGATTCACCATAACAGATGGAAACAAACAATCTAAGTAATTGAAGTTATATATACTGTGGATGTAAATGCATGTGAAGCAGTTTTGTCAATGTTCTTTGTAGGCCCTTTTTCGCAACCAAGAATACCAACTTGTCTGGATATGATTAAGGACTACGGTTATAAAAACATCAGAAGAGGTTAATTTTTTCAAAACCATGAACCTCAGTATAATTGGAACAAAACAATGACGATGGTCAGTATAATTGGAACAAAACAATGACGAATTTCCTCGAGTAACCAGAAAGTGAGGAACTTTAGAAGCAGCATCAATTTCGTTTTGCTGTTCTCTATCCGCATTTCCCAGAAATAAAGGGAACCTATTTGCGAAACAACTATTGAAACCTTTTTTCAGTGGATTCATTTGTAAACATCCCATTTTTCTGATTTGGACACAGATTTCATAAATAGCAATGAAACATTTAACACTTTTAGACTACTGGAGGGCCAGATTTTACTCCTCCAACGCTCAACAATGTGGCACTACAAGCCGATCAAAAAAAAAAAACAATACGGCACTACAATGTTCAACAATACTGTACTGCAATGCCTTAAAAAACTTACCAAACAAACCAATCAATTACCTCTCATCAGTACGTAATGAATGGAAAACATTCATCAACAACAATATAAACTATTGAGATCTAGTTGACTATTTGATGGATTTGATTATCCACCACAAATCCATCAAATTATCTTCACGTTTTCTTTGGATCAAATCTGCTGCTTTAGTTTGAAATTTCAATCCCAGTTGTGGGGTAAGCAGTACACTACCAACAGAACACATTCCAACTCCATTGTCCCCTCCCTTCATTTCAATTGGGAAAACACAACCATGTGATGATCCCTTGGAAATTTTCTCTCCTACCAACCTTTCCCTATCATATTCATATAGTTGCATACATACCATTCTCCCTCTGTCTCTCTATCTCTATCTGTCACTCTATATGTGTGTGTGTGTGTGTGTGTGTGTGTGTGTGTGTCAGTATAGGGCTTAACAAAGTACCAACACAAGTCTTCACATTTTCTTCTGCCAAAGCCCTCCTTGTTCTTCAAAATCTCATTTAGACTCTTTCTCTCTCCCCTACCAAAAATCATGGGAATCCGATTTCTTGGTACTCTTCAGGCTAAGGCCCTTCTTCGCCGATCTATTTTTCCTGCAAGCCAAACAGCCCCCAATGTTGCCCACGTCCCAAAAGGCTATTTAGCAGTTTATGTTGGAGAGATTCAGAAGAAAAGATTTCTGGTTCCAATATCATACTTGAACCAACCTTTATTTCGAGAGTTGCTACATAAAGCTGAAGAAGAATTTGGGTTTAGTCATCCTATGGGTGGTCTAACTATTCCTTGCAAGGAAGATACCTTCCTCACTCTTACTTCTCTTTTGAATGGCTTATGAGAGTGGAAGGAAAGAGAAAGCTCTGGCAAATTGGCAATGGAGTATTCATGAGAGACGCTTTTGTAGATTAGGAACATCCAATTCATGTACATGAAATTCTGTTTTAGAAGATTGTGGTGGGAAAAAGAGACAATTCCATTTATATGAGAAAGCTCTTGCAATAGAAGTTTCATTACAAGACTCTTTTGTAGATTAGGAACATTCAATTCGATATACATAATATCTAGTTTTTTAGTTTAAGTTTAAAAAGGGAAAAGAGACAAGTCTATTTGTATGAAAAGTGAGAACCTAAAAACAAAGGATTTGATGATAAAGTAATAGAATCAGTGTGGACATAGCATGCATGATCTTAAGCAAAGTGGATCAATCTGTTACCATACTCTAGAGATTTACCTTCCGATTTAACTCGTGACCTCTATCCAACTATAACCAGCATCTTTCTTGAGCAGCCAACTTAGCCATTTGCTTTATACAAAATCTCATTTACCAACTTCCATGCCTTTCCAACTTGCATGCGCGATAAATCAAATCAATTATGCATCTATAGTATTTTGGGGTTGGATCCAATCCAAAATCACAAACCATAGACTTAAAATAATCAATACACAGATTCACTTGGCCCATGTGACCACAAGCAGAGATGACTGACACAAATGCCACCCCATCTGGTTTGATACCCTCCATCAGCATTTCTTGGTACAGCCTATTCGCTTCTTTAAAATGGCCATTTCTTGCACACACCAAGTCCACAAAACAATAGTATCACTCTTCCTTTCTCCTCCTCTAAACTAAATCCCACCATGCTAGAGACCTGCTTAGCTTTCTGTACTAGCCCATACTTACCGTACATTTCAATCAATGAACTCTGCAAAAACACATCATTCCCCACATTACGAACCGGTCGAATAATTTCCGCAGGCACCTGTCCACCCACTTCGAAAATAGGAGTCTTATTTCTTGATGAGCTAAAAAAATAAGAAATTCATACGACATTGGAAGTATATCAGATCTGACCATACCAATCGTTTACCGGTTGAACTTAATTGATGCCTTCTTCAATAGAGCAGCTCATTGGCTCTACGCCAAGTCTCTAAATATGAACAAACCATCATTCCAGCATTTGAGATCTTCCAATTCCTTCACTTGCTTCATTCTTGCAATGGGAAATTTTTTAATTAGTCTAGTGCTTGTGTCAGAATTTCTAAAGTTAGTCTTGAACACCCAAAACATTTCTTTAGCATAAGTGTGTGAATGACCCTAATGGTATTCGGAATATCACCAACTGTCTTATCAAAGACCAACTTGTTACGATTAAGCCCAATATGCCAAAGGATGACCTATGTTACGCGGACTCTCGTAATAGTATTAAGTACCCGTGTCGGACACTCGACACTCGGATAAGGGTGTGGGATATGTGTCCGATAAGTTTAATAAGACACTTCTATAGAAAACCTAATTGTAATTCGAGTTTATCATGGAAGTATGCATAAACCTCTCTTATTATCCATGAAATGCGCTATAGAACCTTAAAGCACCAATTTATGTTAGAAAATACACAAAAAATAGAAACAAATTTGAATATTTTGCCGTGTCCCCGTATCCTTGAAATGAGAAATAGTTGAATCCGACACCTAGATACATACCCGCACCCGACACCTGTACCCGAGTCCAAGTACCATAGAGGATGACAACAAAAAGGACATTCCAAGGATAACCCCCGCTGCCCTTGTCCGTCTTCCTACAATGGAAATTGGAAAGATATCCATTCCATCACATTTGATGTGTCTCCATCTAAGACCTGCAGCACAGAGACATTAGTCCATATACAAACACTGAAGGGGCAGTTAATAAACAAATAAGCCATGTTTTCAACATCAAAATTACATCTAGGACATGAACTATCTTGAGTCATGCCTGTCGAAATTAGTCAAAAGCTTTCCATGGAGGCACACCCGAATAAAGCCTTCCAATTTTTGTGTACGGGGGAGTTTCCAGAGCCAATTCCAACTACCCACAATAATATTCTAATCCACAATCAGCACATATGCAGATTTCACACTGAACTTACCATTACCATTCCTAATCCAACAAGGTGTATCTTCCATGTCTGTAGCTTGGAGTAGTATGGTACCGATCACCAGTTTCATATCATCAGGATTGAGCAAAGAATTCAGAGCGTCCACATCCCAAACCTTCTAACTAGTTATAAAATTACTAACCATATCAAGGAGGCAGCTTGACCTTGGTAATTATTGTTAAAGCAACCAATTCAAAACCAATTGGCAATGAGTGGAGAAGCCGCCCAGGCTCATATACTAGCTTTGGAGGTTCTAATTAACCAACGTGGGACAAGTTTTAACAATTATCAACCAAAGGCCGGTTACCACACCACCAATCATGCCACTCCAAACCAAACTATCCTTTTTCCTTCCTTTTTCCTTCCACTCCAAACCCAGCCATGCTAAAGACCTGCTTAGCTTTCTGTACTATCCCACACTTACCATACATTTCAATCAATGAACTCTGCAAAAACACATCATTTCCCACATTAGGGACAGTACAAATAATTCCTACAAAAGGGTCCCCCTTAAAATTCAAGAGATAGCCCAGGTGGATTAGATGGGCTTACAACATCCAACTTCTCTCATTTCCTTCTAAAATATGGTAACATAAGCATATGTGTTGCATGGATCCTTCTGCATGACTAAAAAATCTTGTGTCGGATACTCCCATCAGGATGGGATCCATGTTTTGACATATTTAGTTGACATTCAACCAGAAATTAATTTTTTGTCATATCAATTTATCATGGACTATGCGCAGGCCCAGCCCTAGGCAGAGGCAAACGAGGCTTCCGCCCAGGGCCCTAATTTTAGGCCCAAAAAATCCATTTAGAGGAGGGTGTTATATGTTCTCTTTCCCCAATTGCTTGCACTTCAATGCTGTGGCTCAACGGATTTCTCAATATTTTTGTTTACAAGAGGTTACCATGTAACTAAATTTCAAACATATTAACATAAAGAAAGTAACTACAGTGGAAATTGCATAATTAGTTGCTTTGATTTACCTTAGGATATTTATTTATTTGCTTAAAATAAAACATAAACAATTATACATCACTAGCAATCTAGACCATATTATTATTGTTTTCCACAAAATAAATGGGGCCCCAATTTTTAAGTTTCCGGCCCCACAATCTATAGGGCCGGCTCTGACTATGCAAGAAACTCGTCTAGTATGCATGAAATGCTCCAAGGCACCTTGAAAACCCAATTTCTTGGAGAAATATCCGGACAATTTTCAATATTTCAGGGTATCCTGTGTCCTTGAGACGGAGATTAGATGACTACGACACTCGTATCCTCAACCGTAAGGCCGTAATCATAGGTAAGCAATTAATGTCAAAATAGTACAGGTTGAGATGAGAAACAACCATTGTTTGAAAGCTGTCATCATCCTTTTATTATTCTTGTAAATACACAAGCAAGCAGTGGTATACTCCTTGTAAATAAACAAGCAAGCAGTGATCCATAAAAAATAATAACAATAATAAAAAATTAAAAAAAAAAACCAAAAAATGAAGGATTTGTTTTTGGGTAATAAGTGGAGAGGAGAAGTCTACAAAGCGGCCTAATAAACAACATTGTCTACTAGCAGCATGTGACAAGTTCACATGCTAGGTTGATACCTGCTGTCAATCTTGCAATCCTCTCATTTGGGTCTCTTTAGTTTTTCCACTTGAATTAATGGCTGGCCATAATAAATAGAAACAAAAATCAAAGTCATGGTAAGTTGTCTATGAAGGCAAATGCATGGGATGCCTCTCTCTCTCAATGTTCTTCAGTAAACCCCTTCTTAGAGTTCATCACCACTATCTACAATGATTGTCTGAACTTTGTCTCTAATCAAATCTGCAATGCAAAGAGGTGGGGTAAGCAGTGCTACACTACCAACAGAACACATTCCAACTCCATTGTCCTCTCCCTTCATTTCAATTGGGAAGACATAACCATGTGATGATTCCTTATGAATTTTCTCTCCCACCTACCTTTCCCTATCACATTCGTATGGCTACACAAATTTCCATTCTCCCTCTATGTCTCTATCTCGTATCTGCCATTTTATATATGTGTGTGTGTGTGTGTGTGTGTGTGTCAGTATATGGCTTAAAAAAATACCAACACAAGTCTTTACATTTTATTCTGCCTAAACCTCTTTGTTCTTCTAAATCTCATTTAGACTTTCTTTCTTTATCCCCTACAAAAAAATCATGGGAATCCGATTTTTTGGTACTCTTCAGGCTAAGGCCCTTCTTCGCCGATCTATTTTTCATGCAAGCCACACAACCCCCAAAGTTTCACATTTTCCAAAGGGGTACTTAGCAGTTTATGTCGGAGAGGCACAGAAGAAAAGATTTTTGGTTCCAATATCATACGTAAACCAACCTTTGTTCCAAGAGTTGCTACAAAAAGCTGAAGAAGAATTCGGGTTTAGTCATCCTATGGGTGGTCTCACTATTCCCTGCAAGGAAGATACCTTCCTCAATCTTACTTCTGTTTTGAATGGATTATGAGAGTGTAAGGACGGAGAAACCTCTCGCAATAGAGTATTTGTGACAGACGCTTTTGTAGATTAGGAACATCCAATTCATGTACATTAAATTCCTTTTTTACTGTATGAGAAGTTTCTGATGGAAAAAAGAGACAATTCAATTTATATGAGATATTACAAATAGAATTTCTTTTTTCACTCATTGTGCAATATTTCAATATCAAAAGCTATCTCCATCATCCTTGAGAAAGAAGCTGAAACCTGAAATTAATCCACAAATGTTCATCACCAATCTTAGAATGTGAGAAATTATGTCAACGAATAGATATCTTATTTCTTGATGAAAAAAGGCATATCAAATCCACAAGACATTGGAAGTACAACAGATCTGAAACAAGGAAAATGTGAGTCCATCATACCAATTCGTGTCCTGGCTAAACTTGAGTGATGCTGTCTTCAATAGAGCACGTCATTGGCTCTACTCCGAAGTCTCTAAACAAGACATCATTCCAGCATTTGAAATCTTCTATTTCCTTCACTTGCTTCATTCTTACAAAGTTTTGTTGGCTCATAGTCAAGCTCAGTGGAGCACAAGTGATTTGGAAGGAGGACAGAATTGGTGGCTTTTTTTTAATTGGTAAGGACAGATTTGGTGATTCAGTCATAGAATCCGGCAAGGACATAACAAGCATAAGCAAAGTCAGTCAACCTTGTACCAATTTAACTCGCAACCAACATCTTTCTCGAGCCCTCTTTCTTACAACCAACATCTTTCTCCAGCCCTCTTTCTTACATCATCTCCCTCAACTGCCCAATCTCACTCCACATGCCGTACCTTGCATACATATTGGATAGTAAAATGTAAATCCCCACATTTTGAGGATCCAATTCAAGGGCCCGACTAGCAGCCAATTTAGCCAAATTGATATTCCCACATACATAGCAGGCGCTAAGCAAGGCTCCCCACATGGAAACCGTGCAACGATCATTTACTTTATATGGCATTTCATTTACCACCTTCCATGCCTTCTCCAATTCACCAGCTCAACCAAACAAATCAATTAGGCTGCTATAGTGCTCTTGGGTTGGATCCAATCCAAAGTCACAAATCATAGATTAAAATACTTGATCCCGAGATTCACTTGCCTGTGTTACCACAAGCCAAAATGACTATCAGAAATGCCACCCCATCTGGTTTGATCCCATGCATCAGCATCTCTCTGAATCACTTCCTTAAAATGGCCATTTCTTCCTTATACACTGAGCATTGATGTCCACACAACAATATCCCTCATCCTTTCTCCCTCCTGTCCAAACCCCGCCATACTAAACACCTTTTTAGTTTTCTGTACCAGCCCACACTTACCATACATATCAATCAATGACCTCTGCAAAAAGATATCACCTCCCACATTCGTAACCGTATGAATCACGTCTGCATGCACTTGTCTACCCAATTCAATAGCATGTGTGGCACACGCGCGTAAAGCCGCCGATAAAGTGAAATTATCATAATTCAAGTTCAACAGGGGCATATTTCAAGTTCAACAGGGGCATATTTCAAGTTCAAGTCCCTCAACCCACAATTTGCCCTCAGCTATGATGCACGGACACGGAAACGGACACGGACACGGGGACACGGCAATTCTAAAAAAATGGGGACACGGACACGGCAGGGGACACGCCACGTGTATATTTATTTATTTATTTAATTATATATTTATTTACATATATATATATTGATAATATATTTTAAAAGTTTTAGGGGTCAAATTGAATTTTTTTTTAAACTTTCAGGGATAAAATTGAAATTTTTTAAAACTTAGAGGGGTAAAATTGAAATTTTTTAAAACTTTCAGGGGTAAAATTGAATTTTTTAAAACTTTCAGGGGTAAAATTGAAATTTTTTAAAATTTTCAGAGGTAAATTTATTATTACTCAAAAACTAAGGGTAAAAACTGTAATTTAGCTTATATATATATATCAGATCTTCTTCTTCCTCAGCCGACACAACTCCAGCCCTAAAAAATCAGATCTCAGATGTTCTCACGCTACTGCTGGAAGCTCAGGTATGTGACTACGTCGTCTCTCTCTCTCTCTCTCTCTCTCTCTCTCTCTCTCTCGTTTTTTCTCTCTCTCTCTCTGTCTCGTTTTCCCTCTCTCGGCTTCTCTCTGTCTCGTTTTCTCTCTCTCTCTCGGCTTCTCTCTCTCTCTCTCTCTCTCTCTCTCTCTCTCTCTCTCTCTCTCTCTCTCTCTCCCGTGTCCCCATCCGTGTCCCCCCGTGTCCCCAGCCGTGTCCCCATCCAAAAAAGCACATTAGCCGTGTCCCATGCCACGTGGCGTGTCGGGACACGTGTCCCGCCATGTCCCCGCCGTGTCCCCGTGTCGGGACACTGCGATACGGCATCCGGGAGGCGTGTCGGTGCTTTGTAGGCCCTCAGAATAACCTGACAAAAGAGCATTTGCACATACTGAGTTTCTAACTGGCATTTCATCGAACAGTTTAGCTGCATCACTTATCAACAACAACTTTGCATAAAAATCAATCAGAGCACTCCCTACAAACACGCGAGATGACCAGCCTGATTTGACCACATGGGAATACAACTGTTTCACCAAATTCAACAGCTTTGATATCAAATGAAGCTGTTATAGAGCTACACAGCGTATGATTCTATGTCAAACCCACTAATACGGGTAAAGCCGTAAAGGCAAAGGTTTCGAGAGCGAGAAAAGGACACCCTTTTAGACGAAAATCAGATATCAAAGCATTAAAGGATAATGGGCTTGCTGGCTTGATGAAGGTGTAGAATTTGGTGAGAGTTTGAAGGTGGGATCTGTGAAGGCATGTACTGTATGTAAAAATGAGTCGGGTCTGGAAGCCTGAAGAGACAAATAGTAAGCCTTTTCTAAGTAGGTGTGCATGAAGTTTCTTCAGGGAATGAAGATTCTTAGTTTGAGAGCATTCGTCAAGAAATGAGAGATAGACATCAAAGGTTCATATGAAATGGCATTAGCTTCACATTAACGGGGGAGGCAAAAAGAGACGTATAACGGTTTGGTCTCGTACTATGGTTTTCAAATGTGTTAAAATGGCTCTTAAACTTTCCAACCATAAAATAGTGAGATGGTTGCAATAAAGTCCAATACATAATGTTTGCTCTCAAAGTAGACGGTTTGCGTTTGCTCTCAAAGTAGACGGTTTGCTCGCTTGTGAGGTTTAAATGTCAAAATGGAGGTCAAAATAGATTTTTTACAATTTAAATATTTTTCCCGGCGAAAGCCAGTATTTTTCGCCAGTATGTTAACGTAGCTAATGAGGGTCCAACTTTAATAAAATGCATGGGAGTACATCGAGAGCCTACTACTATTAGGCTAGTTCTATCACTCGAGTTGCTGACTTTTGACAACGTAAGTTACGGAGGGGAAATCTCAGTACATCAAGACACAGAAATCTTCTATTGGAAATCTGGTCTTCATAATGTGTTGATGGCGTCGACTCCACAGGGAAAAATCTGGTACAATAAATCACATTCAAGGCACGTTGAAACAACGTTTTCCTAAAGACAGTATTTGCCCCCATCATAAGGTGTGCACCAGGTTAACAACAAATCCGTCTTCAAGATACAACGAAACCGAACTCGAGGTTCTTTCTGACTGCGTTTGCACAAACGAAGACAGACGGTATATCCGCTAAGTGAGAATAAGAAAACCAAGAACTGATATTCAATTTCTCGAGAATAACTGAATATCAGTATGCCTAAGAATCTAGGAATAGAGTTTGTAAAGAGAGAGCAATTCGCCATGAATTTTTTTTTTTTTTTTTTTTTTGGTGCAAATGAATGACTTTACAAAGGGTCTATTTATAGACTTATAGGCACATTTTCATGAAAGATTGTGTCTTTAGTAGACACCCATTAGGAATAGCCATGTCTTTTGAAGACACTAGTGAGGAAGAGTCATGTCTTTTAAAGATAATTAATAAGGAAAAGTCATGCCTCTTCATAGGCACCATTTCATGAAAAGTCACACCTCTTACTAGGCACCATTTCATGAAAAGTCATGTCTCTAGTAGACATTAATTGTTAGAAAGAGCCATGCCTCGTGGAGGCACCCCATGTTTCACATCCCTCCCTAACAATCACATCCCTGCCTAACAATCATACCCCTTCCATATAAACACATCCCAATCTAATAGGTGTTATAATCATTCAGTAAAGTCACAACTCATGTGAAGATGTGTTGCAACCTTTTACATAAACCTCTCTCAATATCTTTTCAAAAATCTCCATACAAAAAAAAAAACAAAATTCAATAATTTGAAAATCTCCAACATCTTCCTATTATGCTTTTAGCAAAACAGAAATCTCCGCAAACTTGTTTCCAAACTCGTTCGATGCATGAGGACTCTCCACATGTGGATCAGACAGTTTCGAACACAGTTGTGTTCAGAATTGTGTTTTAAAGTTGTGTGCGTATCAATGCTCTAAGAGAAATTATCTTCAAGAATCCTAGATCATGGCTCTCTATTGCGCCAAAAACACTATCACTATTGAACTTCTAATGTTTGATCAACATTTTGGGAAAAAGGTTAAATTTTTTACACCGGCCGTGTAAATCATAGATTTTCCACCACTATCATTATGGGTGCCACCATGCAGTTTTTGTTGATCTGAATCATTCAACTTTTAGAGCCTGTAGAGTAATATATCCTTACAAAAAATCAACCTGATCAGACATCTATATCAAAATTTTAATTTTGATTTATATAATGAAGGGTAATAGAGAGTTTAACTTCAAAATTATTGACCATTCATTTTATAAAACAAAATTCATTTTTTCATATATCTATCAATGTCCGATCAAGTTGAGTTTTTGCATGGGTACACTACTTTGCGTGACATACAAGATAAACAGTTCAGACTATAATAATAAATGCACGGTGGAGCCCACAATGGGCGATGGTGGAAACCCCATAGTTTCCACTGCCGATATAAAGAATTTTATCTCTTTGGGAAAATGGAAGAGAGTACCATTGGCATCTCATTTAGGAGGTGAAAATTCAGTTTGCCCTCCAATAGTCCAATTTGACAATTGGAAAAAACACACAAAACCATAACCCCTCACAAATGCAAGCAAAACATAAAAGCATCAACTGATAAACGGACTGGAGAATCCGTGGAAACACATACAAAGAGAAAAATCAATGCCATGAAGCTTTTACTTTTAAATGTCAAAAAATGTCATTAATCTTTACTTATACAATGCCGGCAGACATCTTTTCGCCCTTCTCAAGACAGGATTTTTTTGGGTTAACAATGGCAAACAAATAGCCTTGTACACAGAAATGGTTAATTAGTGCTTTACACACAAAATTCTATCTGTCTAAGTATATTATCAAGGAATCCAAGATCCACCCAATCGAGAAGCGAGATCGATGAAGATGTCTTCTCTGCATGGAATAGTCAAACCACCCATTGGATGATGAAACCCAAATTCTTCCTCAGCTTGACTTAACAAGTCTTGAAATGAAGGATTGCACAAGAACGATATCGGGATCACAAAGCGCTTCTTTTCGGTCTCTCCAACGTAAACTGCAAAATGGCCCTTTGGAACATCTGTTGCTGCTGCTGATACTGCTTTGTTTGCAGCTGTCAATGAAGACTGGCAAAGGACTTGTTTGGCAAGAACAATCAGAGGCGTCCGAATAGCCATTGTTTTCTATTGGAATATCCCACTTAACAAAGAAGAAAAAGGAGTGAAGAATGTGCAGAACAAGTAGAAGTTTTACACTAGTGAAAAATTTGAAGCTTTTGCTGTGTTGGTATTAGACTCACTGATATGCTTATATATAGATGATCAATGGTAGGAGGGAAATGTATGAAATCAAGAATGAGAGGTGAAGGGGAATTAGGGATGGGGTCTACTAAGAAACATTACCACATGAACAATCACATGGTTTTGCTTTATTACTCAGCCATCACATGAATTTGCATTAATAGATAGGCCAGACTATAAGTTTGTTGGATACCGTCACATTTCCTACCACATTTTTTTGTGACAAAGCCTACGAAAGGTTCCCCCTTAAAACTCAAAGATATATCCAGTTGGAATAGAATTTAGAAGTGCATTTGAATTTGACTCCTCTTATTTCCTTTTACTATGAGCTGGTATGGATCATTCAAAATGTATAAATTACCCATATTAACGTTCGGCACTCCGATAAGAGATGGAATCAGTGCAAACAAGTTTACTTTGACAATAACTAAGCAAGCATAATTTCATCTCAAATTTCTCATGAGCTAAGCATGGAACTCCTATAATATGCATGAAAATGTCTTAGACAACGACTCAACACCATTAAGCTAGAAAATCAAAATGAAATATAAAGGATTTTGATTATTCCGGCATGTCCCCATATCCTTTAAATCAAAATTAGATGAATCAGATATTTGGACACATATCCGCTCACGAATTTAGTAATATAAGTATTAAATGTCGAATTTAGTACATGTTGGCAACATGAGCCAAATATTGTTTGAAATCTATCTTCATAATTATTCTTATAGATAAACCAGTTGTATGCTCCTTGTACCCAAACTTGGTTTCAAAGTCGGATTCCATTCAAAGAAATTGTTCTGATGATCCATCCAACAACACAAAAACAAGAAATAAAGGATTTGCTTTTGGGTAACAAGTGGTCAGGAGAAGTCTTGAAAGGGGCCTATTGAAAAAACATTGTCTACTAACAGCATGTAACAAGTTCACATGCTAAGTTGATATAGGCATCTGTTGCAACCCCCTCAGTGGGTCCTCTTTTGTTTTTCCAGTTGAATTGGTGGTTGGCCGTAGCAAATGGAAACAAACAATCAAAGCAATTGAAGTTATACTATGGAGGCAAATGCATGTGATGCCTCTTTGTCAATGTTCTTCTTAGGCCCCTTTCGCAACAAGAATACCAACTTGTCTGGATATGATTAAGGATTACAGTTGTGAAAAACATCATAAGAGGTTAATTTTGTCAAACCATGGAGCTCAGTATAATTGGAACAAAACAATGACGAATTTCCGCAGGTAACCAAAAAGTGAGGAATTTTAGAAGCAGCGTCAATTTCGTTTTTTGTTCTCTATCCACATTTCCCAGAAATAGAGGGAACTCATTTGGGGACCAAACAACTATTGCAACCTGTTTTCAGTAGAACATTTTGGTGCTGCATCATAAAATCATGCGTCCTCAAGTGCTGCATCATACAATCCTGATGCCTAGGGTGCTGCACTGCTGCATATGCCTTGAAATGGAAATTTCATAATAATTCGTGCAAAGGGTAAAACAAAGGATGAGCTATTTGTTGGTTTTTGGCTCGATTTCCTCGTTCGGAGCATTTATTGACCGGACCAAGGCTTCTCTGGTCCGGACCAAGCAATTTTGAGCGATTTGGGAGGTCTCTGGTACCTTAGTCCGGACGGGGATTTTGGTGGTCCGGACTACCGAGTCAGTTTGGTCAGAAACGTCACAGCAACCCATGGTCCGGACGGGGATTTTGGTGGTCCGGACCATGGCGACGGGAAATAACATTATAAAGTACTTTTTTAGGGTTTTGTTGGAAAAAGAGAGTTACACACTTTGAGAGGCAACTTTGGGAGATTAGAGAGAACTTTGTGAGACACCTTTTGTAGCTCTTTGAGCCTTGTTTCTTCGTGATTAGTGAAACCCATTGATCGTGCCCGTGGATTAGGTTTGCATCCCCAGCAAACTGAACCACGTAAATCCTTGTGTCTCTTGTTCGTTTGCGTTTCTCTCTCTTCTCTATTCTGTGGTTTGGTTTGATTTCTTGTTTGCAAGGCATAGATTACATACGTTTTGTATTTGTTGCTCGCTTCCGCACAACACTATTGAGATCTAGTTGACTACTGGCTAGTTTCTACTATTTGGCTTTTAAATTCTTTTTTATTTGATGGATGTCTCAACTTTGTCCCTAAGCTTGACTCAAGTCTGCTGCTTTAGTTTGAAATTTGAATCTCAGTTGTGGGGTAAGCAGTTCACTACCAACAGCACACATTCCGACTCCATTGTCCCCTCCCTTTATTTCAGTGGGGAAGACATAACCATGTGATGATCACTAGGGAATTTTCTCTCCTACCAACCTTTCCCTATCACATTCATATGGCTGCATACATACCCTTCTCCCTCAGTTTCTCTATCTTTATCGGCCTCTCTATATATATGTATTAGTATAGGGCAAAGTTAAGTACCACTCAAGTCTTCACATTTTCTTCTATCAAAGCCCTCTTTGTTCTTCAAAACCCATTAAGATTCTTTCTTACTCACCTATAGAAAATCATGGGAATCAGATTTCTTGGTACTCTTCAGGCTAAGGCCCTTCTTCGCCGATCTATTTTTCCAGCAAGCCAAACAGCCCCAAATGTTGCACATATCCCTAAAGGCTATTTAGCTGTTTATGTTGGGGAATTTCAGAAGAAAAGGTTTTTGGTTCCAATATCGTACTTGAACTAGGCCTGTCAATGGGTCGGATCCGATCCGGATCCGAGAGGATCCGAATCCGATCCGGATCCGATAAGCTTGGATCCGAATCCGGATCCGATATTCACAAATCCGAAAATGTTAATCCGGATCCGGATCCGAATTCCGGATATCCGATCCGAAAATCCGAATCCGATCCGGTAATTTAATTTTTTGTCCTTTCTAGCTAGCTTGCTTGCTTACGAGTCGGATTTGATCCGGATCCGATCCGGATCCGATAAGTTTGGATCCGATCCGAATCCGATCCGGATTTTATTAGAATTTTCGGTTCCGGATTATCGGATTATCGGATCTGAAATACAGGATTCGGATCCGGATTTTTCGGATCGGATCCGGATCGGATCCGGATCAAATCCGATCCGTTGACGGGCCTAACTTGAACCAACCTTTATTTCAAGAGTTGCTACAAAAAGCTGAAGAAGAATTTGGTTTTAGTCATCCTATGGGTGGTCTCACTATTCCTTGCAGGGAAGATACCTTCCTCAATCTTACTTCTGTTTTGAAGGAATTGTGAGAGTGGAAGGTTGGAGACAGCTCTAGCAATAGAGTATTCGTGACAGACGCTTTTCGAGATTAGGAACATCCAATTCATGTACATGAAATTCTTTCTTTCCTGTATGAGAAGTTTGTGATGGGAAAAAACGATAATTCAATTTATATGACATATTAGAAATAGAAATTCTTGTTCTATGTATTGTGTAACATCTCAATATCAACAGAAATATCCATCATCCATGAGAAAGAACCTAAAAACATTATACTAATCCACGAATACTCGTCACCAATCTTAGAATGTAGAAAACAATAATTTAAAACTACTCGGACAAAAAATCTCTGGCATTCTAAGTTTGGTGATGAGTATTCATGGATTAGTTTTATGAGTTCGGGTTCCTTCTAAGGGATCATGTGAGCAAAGCCATATGAGAGCTTCTTAAGGTCCAAAGAGACAACACAAACTCCTAAAAGTAGGTGAATAGGTGTCTTCTTTTCTTGATGTGCTAAGGTTTATAAAATTCACTGGACATTCACAAGGCCAAAAAATCTTATTACCAGCAGTTATTAACCGCCATTAAAGGCATGAAAACTGCCGGAAATACTTCTAGCGACGGCCATTATTGCTGCTAAAAGTTTTTTCGGAAAAAAAAAAAAAATTTCTCCTAAGATTCTCGAACCTGCGACCCTTTATATGGATCTCTGACACTAACCAACCACAACACAAAGTTTTCAGTTTTATTTGGAAAATAATAATATTTATATTATAACTCACTATTATTACTTGTGGCTTTTTGGTTTACCACCGTTAATAGTAAATTTTACCTCCAGTTTCATTAACGCCAGTAATAGTGTTTTTGCTAGCGGTTTGTCATTATTGCCAGTAATAGCACCCATTACCGGGAATTTTCATTACTACAGCTAAAAAAATTGCATGTAAATGCCAATATACCAGATTTGAAACCAGAAAATGTGAGTCCATCATACCAATCATTTCCTGGTTGAACCTGAGTGATGCCCTCTTCCATAGAGCAGCTCATTGGGTCTAGTCCAAGTCTCTAAATATGAACAAACCATCAATTGTTTTATTCTTGCGATGGGAAAACTTTTGTTGCCTCATAGTCAAGCTCAGTGGAGCACAAATGATTAGGATGAACGAGGGATTTGGATTTTGGTAATAAAATCGGGTGTGGACAGATATCCATAAGCAAAATCGGTCAATCTCTTACTAATGTAACTCGCGACCGCTATCCAACTACAACGAACATATTTCTCGAGCCCTCTTTCTTTCATCACCTTCCTCAACTGCCTAATCTCACTCCACATGCCGTACCCCACATACACATTCTATAGTCAAACGTAAATCCCCATATTTTGAGGATCCAGTTCAAGGGCCCGTTGAGCAGCCAATTTAGCCAGATCGATTCCCACATTCGTAGCAATGTAGCATGCACTAAGCTGGGCTCCCAAAATGGAAACTGTGCAACAATCATTTACCACCTCCACCTCACCAACTCGACAAAGCAAATCAATTAGGCAGCTATAGTGCTCTGGGGTTGGATCCAATGAAAAATCACAAACCATAGATTCTAGATACTCTCTAAATTCACTTGGCTCATGTGACCACAAGCTCACAAATGCCCTCTCAGCTGGTTTAATCCCCTCCATCAGTATTTCTTGGTACAACCGAATCACTCCTTTAAAATGGTCATTTCTTCTGTATAAACCAAGCATTGAAGTCCACAAAACAATATCCCTCTTTCTTTCTCCTTTCACTCCGACCCCCGCCATGCCAAAGACTTGCTTAACTTTCTGTATTAGCCCACACTTACCATACATTTCAATCAACGAACTTAGCAAAAAGAGTAAAAGAATTCATCGAACTAAATTTGATTTCAAAACAATTCATCAAACTACCGTTCTACTTTCCAGTTTCAATCTGAGAAGTTAATTGACTTCTCATTCTCCTCTTGGAACTTCGTCTGATGTGTCATTGTACACCATAGCGGTTTGCAGGGCCGGCCCAGGCCCAAGGCCCACAAGGCCTAGGCCTAGGGCACCCCAAAAATGGGTACTGTTTGGGGCACCCCAACATTTTATAGAAATGGGCTTGAGTAGAACACTTTTTTGATCCAAATATCGAAAATAATCCATTATAAGTTACAAAAGAGCCCAACCATTGTAGCCCAATATTAAAAAAAAGCCTAAACTGGAAAATAAAAAAAGGCCCATTGGTTTGAAGTACAAATTTACCAGAACAGGCCGTTAATAATTATGTCCCTCCTTCATTTCTTTTTATATCCCTTCTCTTAACATTTCTCCTTCTTCTATTTCCGATGTGGGACAAAGATAAGGCAGATCCTTTGACCAGACCTTCCTTCTTGTTCCTACTCCTTAGTATTTGGCTACTCCAGATCTTAATGCTACTAACAAGAGCCACCTACAGCAACTCTTTCAATGTGCATTTTGCTTTTCTTTGTCTTGTTGTTGTCCTCCTCTCTTTTTGGTTAAAATGAGTCTAGATAACAGGACTGTCTGATACAAATATTTATTGTTATATCTATTTCATCTTTACCTGGGTTCACTAGGATGGAAATGGTCATACACTTTCTTTAATTAACCCCAGTTGCTTGTATAGACGCCCTCAAACAAGGATGGAGTTTTTTTTTTTTTTTCATGTAAAAATTGTTAAGTTTAAAGGGCACAAAATTTAGAACTTGCCTTGGGCACTCAAAAGTGTTGGGCCGGCCCTGGCGGTTTGGCCAAGGTATCTAAACATACATCTCATACTCAAATTAAGAAGTCTCTTATCTTAAACCTGAGAAGTCTTTCTAACCTTCTAAGAGATTGTTCCCATTCCTACCTTACTATTCCAATTGGCTTGTTGGATAAGTTTGGGTTAATATATTGTGAGAGAATACATGTCTCGTAAAGCGCAATAAATCAATTTTGTAGAACATGCTCTAATTCACTAAATGCAATCGTCTCCTTCGTTCTTCTTCACCAACATCCGTTCCCTCGTGGAAATCCCACCTCATTATCCTATTATCTTGTGATAAACCTTCAAAATAAATTGCCACCAAAATATACAAGTGAGACTAGTTTGATGAAGTTCATTCATGACTGCTTTTGTACTTAACACTATTTTTGGTGTAATACCAATGAGATGTTAAGAAAATCAACGTGGCTTCTCTAGCTTGAACAAAAGGAAAACAAAAAAACAGAGAGAGAGTCAAAAAGATAAACATAAGCCAAAGAGAAATCATACATCATGTTTTTAAGCAAAACAGAAATCTTCGAAAACAATTGCGTCCGTATGGATTAAACAGTTTCGAACACAATTGTGTCAAAATTTGTGCTTTAAAGTTGTGTGCGTATCATTGCTCTAAGAAAAATTATCTTCAAAAAATCCTAGATCATGGAACTCTATTGTGCCAAAAACACTATCACTATCAAACTTCTAATGTTTGATCAACATTTTGGGAAAAAGATTAAATTCTTTACACCTGCAGTGTAAACACCATCATTATGGGTACCACCATGCAATTTTTGTTGATCTGAATCATTCATCTTGTAGAGCTTGCAGAGTAGTATATCCTTACAAAAAAATCAGTTTGACCAGACATCCATAGGTGCATAAAAAATTTTAATTTTAATTTATATAAGGAAGGGTAATAGAGAGTCTAACTTTAAATTATTGACCGTCCATTTTATAAATCAAAATTCATTTTTCAATATATCCTTCAATGTCCGATCAAACTGATTTTTTGAACGGGTATACTACTAGGTGGGACCTACAAGATTAATGGTTCAGATAATAACAAGGAACAATTACCATTAAGGTCAGAAAACAAATATTTATTACTATAAGATCAATCACTCTTTTTTAATTTAATTACCATTAAGGTCAGTCACTCTTTTTTTGGGGTTGGGGTTGGGGTTTAGGTTTAGGGTGCACTGATAAGAGCACAAACGTGCCCATTAGCGGCCCCTAATTTATTATTATTACGCCCTTTTAATATATTACTTGGAGCTTGATACTCGTTTTTCTCGTTTCAGGATTTGTGGAACAATTAAATGGAACACAGAGCTAAATTGAGAAGTTAAGGGTGCCGATTGAATTAATTAAGAGGAAATTGGATTCACGTGATATTTTGAGTGGCAGCTCTCAAAAGGAATTGATTGTTTATGACTAAAATACGTGATAATCAAGACAAAGGAAATTCAATATCTTAGTTAGGAAGTAAATTTTCAGTGGTTCAATATGGGATTCCGTGGGTAACCAATATGGCCCCACCAATTCACTTTTAAGGAAAAGAATTGGGCTGCAAGTTGAGGACGTGGGAATTTCCATATGCAATTGGGGGATCAACATTATAAAAGGGAAAAGAAGTGAAGGGTTCGGGGACTCTTTTTGCACGCAGTAAATTAATCACGAAGCTGCGGACTTCTTCACGCATAACAGGAGACACGAGGCTGCGGCTGGAATTGGAGTTTAACTCCATGAACGGCTAAACTACTCGACTGGGGTAACGAGGAAACTTTCTCCGAGTAATGTAATAGTTTAATTTCTAGGGTTTTTATTCAACAATAATTGTATGACTTGGGATGATTCATATTTTTATGAAAGAGCATATTTTTCCTATTAATCGTAGTGTTTGTATTCCGGATATCAAGCACCGTCATGCAATAGTTTTCACTGTTTCAGGATAGTCTCTGAGATGGGTTATACGACGTTAGACGGGTCGTGCCGCCCGTTAAGTCCGGTGAGACGACCCGCGCTATGTTGAGATAGCCTTTACGGTGTATGAATCCAGTGAATCCTCTTGACGATTGTCGATAGGAATTGCAAGCCCTAGCGATAATCTTATTTTACTATGTTGAATAATTACCCTGGATTTTATTCGATTATACTAGAAGGGGAAGGTGGAATCGAAACCCTAGTCCTTTCTCTCCTTTGCTTTCAAAACCTTTACTGCTTTCCTAGTTAATTTTAGTATTAATTTTAGTTTCACCAATCAAATCCCAAACTTCTCTTGTTCTTAAAATTAAATTAGAAATTAATTGAAAGTACCGCAACTTAGCTTTTTGCTCTCCGTGGACGATCTCGGACTTAACCACTGTTCTTCGGAATAATAGTTAATTCCTTGTTTTATAAATTATATTTTTGGTACAAAAACGACATATCATGCACTTTCCTATTATAGGGTTTTAGTGGTTTTAGGCACTTTCATAGGGTAACCTAGGGTTTTAGGCACTTTCATAGGGTACCCTAAGGTTTTAGTTTTAGGCACTTTCATAGGGTACCCTAAGGTTTAGGTTTACGGTGCACTTTCCTCTTATAGGGTTTTAGTGGTTTAGACACTTTCATAGGGTACCCTAGGGTTTTAGGCACTTTCATTAGGGTACTGTAGGGTTTAAGTTTAGGCACTTTTATAGGGTACCCTAGGATAGGGGGGAGAGAGAGAAAGAGAGAGAGAGAGAGAGAGAGAGAGTTGGCTTTTCGACATGTAAAACCCGTTCCTATTCCTGCACAGTGTACACACGAGGGAGTTATTGGTTCTTTTTAAATTTGTTAATGGAGTGCGTGGGAAATGGAGGTCTACTTTTGGACCGGCCCTTACATTACCCTAATAACAATAGATGCACGGTTGAGCCCACCACAAGAGGTGGTGAAAAAACCACCGTTCCACCGCCGATGGAAAGAATTTAATCTCTTTTGGAAAATGGAAGAGAGTACCATCAGCATCTGGAGGTGAAAATTCAGTTTTGCCCTCCAATAGTCCAATTCCGCAATTGGAAAAAACTCACAAACCAATACCCCCTCACAAATCCGAGCAAAACATAAAAAGCATCAACTGATAAAGAAGAATCCATGGAAACACACAGAAAAAAAATCAATGCCATGAAGCTTTTGCTTTCAAATGTCAGAAAATGTCATTAGTCTTTACTTATACAATGCCAGCAGACCCTTTTTTTCCCTTCTCAAGACCCGATTTTTTTGGGTTAATAAAGGCAAACAAATAGCCTTGTACGCAGAAATGGCTAATTAGTGCTTTACACACAAAATTCTATCTATCAAAGTATGCTATCAAGGAATCATGATCCACCCAATCGAGCAGCAAGATCGATGAAGATGTCTTCTCTGCATGGAATAGTAAGACCACCCATTGGATGATCAAACCCAAATTCTTCCTCAGCTTGACTTAACAAGTCTTGAAATGAAGGATTGTTCAAGAATGATACTGGGATCACAAAGCGCTTCTTTTCGCTCTCTCCAACATAAACTGCAAAATGACCCTTTGGAACATCTGTTGCTGCTGCTGATACTGCTTTGTTTGCAGCTGTCGATGAAGACCGGCGAAGGACTTGTTTGGCATGGATAATCAGAGGTATCCGAATAGCCATTGTTTTCTATTGGAATATCCCACTTAACAAAGAAGAAAAAGGTGTGAAGAATGTGCAGAACAAGTAGAAGTTTTACACAAGTGAAGAATTTGAAGCTTTTGCTGCGTTGGTTTTAAACTCACTGATATGCTTATATATAGATGATCAATGGTAGGTGGGAAAATGTATGAAAACAAGAATGAGAGGTGAAGGGGAATTAGGGATGGGGTCTACTGAGAAACATTTCCACATGAACAATCACATGGCTTTGCTTTCTTACTCAGCCACCACATGAATTTGCATACCATTACTTTCCTTCCACATTTTTTTGTGTCAGCCTACAAAAGGGCCCCCCTTAAAACTCAAAAGATATATCCAGTTGGATTAGAATTCAGAAGTGCATTTGAATCCATATTGGACATTTGGCACTCGGATAAGAGATGAAATCAGTGTCGGACAATTTTACATTGACAATAACTAAGCAAGCATATTTTCAACTCAAATTTCTCATGAGCTATGCATGGAATGAACTCGTTTAATATGCATGAAAATGTCTTAGACAACAACTCAACCCATTAAGCTAGAAAATCAAAATCACATATTAAAGATTTTGACTATTCAGCATGTCCCCGCATCCTTGGAATCAAAATTAGATAAATCAGATATTTGGACACGTATCCGCACACGAATTTAGTAATATAAGTATTAAATGTCGAGTTTAGCACATGTTGAGATGATAAGCCAATATTCTTTGAAATCTGTGTACCCGAACTTGGTTTCAAAGTCGGATTGGATTCATAGAAATTGTTCTAATGATCCATCCAACAACAAACAAACAAGAAATAAAAGATTTATTTTTGTGTCACAAGTGGTCAGGAGAAGTCTAGACAGGGGCCTATTGAAAAACATTGTCTACTAACAGCATATAAGGTCACATGCTAAGTTGATATAGGCACCTGTAAATCTTGCAACCCCCTCAATTGGGCCTCTTTAGTTTTTCTAGTTGAATTGATGGTTGGCAAATGCATGTGATGCCTCTTTGTCAATGTTCTTTGTAGGCCCCTTTCGCAACAAGAATACCAACTTGTCTGGATATGATTAAGGACTACAGTTATAAAAACATCATGAGAGGTTAATTTTGTCAAAACCTTGAAGCTCAGTATAACTGGAACAAAACAATGACGAATTTCCTCAAGTAACCAGAAAGTGAGGAACTTTAGAAGCAGCATCAATTTCGTTTTCCGTTCTCTATTCACATTTCCCAGAAATAAAGGGAACTTATTTGCAGAAAAAACAACTATTGAAACCTTTTTTCAGTAGATTCATTTGTAAACATCCCATTTTTCAGATGTACTTTGGTAATAGTTTTTCAAGGTTTGGACACAGATTTCATAAAATAGCAACGAAACATGAACAACTTTAGACTACTGGAGGGCCAGAATTTATTCCTGCACTGCAATGCCTTAAAACTTACCAAACAAACCAATCAATTATCTCGCATCAGCACGTAATGAATGGAAAACATTCATCAACAACAATATAAACTTGAAGCTTGTGCCTTTTGGAAGAACGTTCTGTGCTGCATCATACAATCATGATGCCTCGTGCTGCATCATACAATTATGATGCCTCAGGTGCCGCATAATCAGAGCAAAGGGTAAAAAAAAAAAAAAAAAGGAGCATACTACTTCCTACTATTTGTTTTTTAATTTTTTTTTTATTTGATGGATTTGATTATCCACCACAAATCCATAAATTAATCTTTGCATTTTCTTTGGATCAAATCTGCTGCTTTAGTTTGAAATTTCAATCCCAGTAGTGGGGTAAGCAGTACACTACCAACAGAACACATTCCAACTCCATTGTCCCCTCCCTTCATTTAAATTGGAAAGACATAACCATGTGATGATCCCTTGGAAATTTTCTCTCCTACCAACCTTTCCCTATCATATTCATATAGTTGCATACATACCATTCTCCCTCTGTCTCTCTATCTCTATCTGTCACACTATATATATGTGTGACAGTATGGGGCTTAACAAAGTACCAACACAAGTCTTCACATTTTCCTCTGTCAAAGCCCTCTTGTTCTTCAAAATCTCATTTAGACACTTTCTTTCTCCCCCACAAAAAATCATGGGAATCCGATTTCTTGGTACTCTTCAGGCTAAGGCCCTTCTTCGCCGATCTATTTTTCCTGCAAGCCAAACAGCCCCCAATCTTGCCCATGTCCCAAAAGGCTATTTAGCAGTTTATGTTGGAGAGATTCAGAAGAAAAGATTTCTGGTTCCAATATCATACTTGAACCAACCTTTATTTCAAGAGTTGCTACATAAAGCTGAAGAAGAATTTGGGTTTAGTCATCCTATGGGTGGTCTCACTATTCCTTGTAAGGAAGATACCTTCCTCACTCTTACTTCTCTTTTGAATGGCTTATGAGAGTGGAAGGACGGAGAAAGCTCTGGAAAATTGGCAAAGGAGTATTCGCGAGAGAACTTTTGTAGATTAGGAACATCCAATTCATGTACATGAAATTCTGTATTAGAAGATTGTGGTGGGAAAAAGAGACAATTCCATTTATATGAGAAAGCTCTGGCAATAGAAATTTCATCAGACTCTTTTGTAAATTCAGAACATTCAATTCCTTGTACATAATATCTAGTTTTTGAGTAGGAGAAGTTTAAGATGGAAAGAGAGACGAGTCTATTTGAATGAGAAGTGAGAACTTAAAAACATAAAACTAATGCATCTATATAATCACCTTTCTACAAGAGATTTGAAGTACGACAGATCTGAAACAAGGAAGATGTGATTGGATCAACATATCGTGTTCGGGCTGAACTTGAGTGATGCTCTCTTCGATAGAGCAGCTCATCGGTTCTACATCCAAGTCTCCAAAATTGTACAAACCATCATTCCATCATTTGAAATGGCCATTTTTAAGAATTGTGGCACAGCCTAATCACTTCTTTAAAATGGCCATTTCTTCCACACCAAGTCCACAAAACAACATTCCTCTTCCTTCTCCTGTTCTAAACTAAACCCCACCATGCTTGAGACCTGCTTAGCTTTCTGTACTAGCCCACACTTGCCGTACATTTCAATCAATGAACCCAGACACATCATTTCCCACATTACGAACCATTCGAAACATTTTCGCATGCTCCAGTCCACCCACTTCGATAGCATACAGTCTAGCACATGAACAGAATGTAGCTGATAAAGTGAAATTATCATAATTCAAGCTCAACAAGGGCATGTTTCGAACAAGTTCAAGCCTCTGAACCCACAATTTAGCCTCAGAATAACCTGACAAAAGTGCATTTGCACATACTGAGTTTTTAACAGGCATTTCATCAAACAATTCAGTTGCATCATTGAGCAACAATTTCGCATAGAAATCGATCAGAGCACTTCCCACACGGGTATGCAGCTGTTTACCAAATTCAACAGCTTTGATATCAGAAGAAGCTGTTAACGAGCTACAAAGTGTGTACGAGTCTGTATCAATCCCATTAATATAGGTAAAGGCAAAGGTCTGTAGAGCTAGAAAAGGCCACCCTTTTCAACAAAAATCCGATATCAATCCTTAAAAGGATAGTGGGTTTGTTGTGTTGATGAAGTTGAAGAAGTTGGTGAGAGTTTGAAGGTGGGTTCTGTGGAGGCATGTACTGTATGTAAAAATGAGTAGGGTGTGAAGGCCAAATGAGAGAAATAGTAAGCCAGTTCTAAGGTGTGCATGAAGTTTCTTCCGCGCTTTAAGATTTTTGTACTCTAGCTTCTGTAATTGTACCTGTTGGTAATTGATGGTTTGTAGATCTTGGATAGAACAGATGAATGAAGTATTGATTCAGCTCCTTTCTTACTCAAACTGCTATGACCAACATGATATGTACTAATTAAAATGCACCTTGTTCAACTATGCAGTGGAATATAAAAGCATACCAAAAAGAAATCAGCCGAGAAATAAATAGAAAACCAAAAAGTGCAGGACCAGTAGAAACAAATAAATCAAATCAAATCAAAGCCTTGAAGCTTTTGCCGATAATTGCAGCAAGGAAATGTAATTAGTCTCAACTTGTAATACGCCGGCAACATTTTCTGCCTTCTCAAGACTGAATCTTTTCGTGTTAACAAAGGGTGATAAATAGATTTGTACACGGAAATGTAATTACTGCTTTACAAAATTGTGTTTGTCAAAACACGCTAAGTGTCCTTTCAAAGAATCATGATCCACCCAATCGAGAAGTGAGACCGATGAAAACGTCTTCTTTGCAGGGAATGGTGAGACCACCCATTGGATGATCAAACCCAAATTCTTCCTCAGCTTGACTTAACAAGTCTTGAAAGGAAGGATTGTTCAAGTATGATATCGGGATCACAAATCGCTTCTTTTCACTCTCTCCAACATATACTGCAAAGTGACCCTTTGGAACATCTGCAGATGGTGAAGCTGCTTTGTTTGCTGATGTCAATGAAGACCGGCGAAGGACTTGCTTGGCATGAGTAATCTGAGGCATACGAATAGCCATTGTTTTCAATTGGTTTGATCTCACCTAAAAACAAGAAAAAGGATTGCAGAACAAGTGAAAGTTTATCAAGGGAAGAACTTAAAAAGTGTGTTGGCTTTAGTCTCACCAATATGCTCATATATAGATGATCAATGCATGTGGAAGTTTGTATGAAATGCACAATGAGTGGTGAAGGGGAATTAAGGATGGGGTCTACTTAAAGACACCACCACATGACGAATCACATGCTTTTGCTTTCCTACTCAGCCATCACATGAAGTTGTATTAACAGATGGGCCAAACTGTAAGTTAGTTGGAAACCATCAAATCCCCACCACATTTTGTGAAAAAGCCTACAAAAAAGGGTCCCCCACAAAATTCAAGAGATAAACATCCAACTCCTCTCATTTCCTTGTAAAATATTACAATGTAACATAAAGCATCTGTGTTACAGGGATCCTTCTAAATTACTATAGTATCTGTGTTGGATATACTCACATTCTTACTCTTTGAGTTTGACATTCTAAACGTATTTTATTTAATTCCAAGTTATCATGGACTATGCTTGAAGCTCCTGTAGTATGCATGAAATGGTATATAAGGCACCTTGCAAACAATATTTATCGAAGAAACTAAAGAAATATACACAATTTTGAATATTTCAGCTTATCCCTGTGCGCTTGAGATGGAGATTAGATGACTCCACCACTTGTATCCACACCTGATACTCATACCCAATCCCATGTAAAATAGATACGCATTTTTAATGTCAAAATTAGTATAGGTTGAGAAGAGAAACCTCAATTGTTTGAAATCTGTCACCGTCCTTGTATTATTCCTGTAGATATACCAGCAAACAGTGGTATACTCCTTATACCCCACAACTTGGTATCAAAGCACTGGATTGGATTGGAAGAAATTTTCCTGACAATAAACACAAACATCAAACAACAAACAGACAACGATTGAAGGATTGGTTTTGGGGTAACAAGTGGTGAGGAGAAGTCTACAAAGGGGCCTACTAAAGAAAATTGCCTACTAGCAGCATAGAACAAGTTCACATGCTAGATTGATATAGGCTTCTGTCAATTTTGCAACCCCCACATTTGGGCCTGCTTAGTATTTTTAAGTTTATGATTGGCCATAATAAAATGGTAACAAAATTTTCAAAGCCATGTAAGGTTACTAGGGAGGCAACTGCATGTGATGCCTCTTTCTCAATGTTCTTCTGTAGACCCTTTCTCAGACTTATTCACCACTATCTTCTAAGGAGTTTTCCCCTCAAAAAAAAAATCTTCTTTGGATCAAAACCATGTTGTGGGGTAAGCAGCACACTACCAATAGAACATATTCCAATTCCATTGTCCCCACGCTAGTGAATTTTCAATTCGGAAGACATAACCATGTGAGCATCTCTTGTGAATTTTCTCTCCTACCAACCTTCCCCTATCACGTTCATATCTGCAGTTCTGCACCCTTCTCCCTCTGTTTCTCTGTTTTTCTATCTCTATCTGCCTCTCTATATATATGTATTAGCATAGGGCTTAGCTAAGTACCAACACAAGACTTCACATTTTCTTCTATCAAAGCCCTCTTTGTTCTTGACAATCCCATTTAGATTCTTTATTTCTCCCCAACAGAAAATCATGGGAATCCGATTTCTTGGTACTCTTCAGGCTAAGGCCTTTCTTCGGCGATCTATTTTTCCTGCGATCCAAACAGCCCCCAATATTGCACATGCCCCTAAAGGCTATTTAGCAGTTTATGTTGGAGAAGTACAGAAGAAAAGATTTTTGGTTCCAATATCGTACTTGAACCAACCTTTATTTCAAGAGTTGCTGCAAAAAGCTGAAGAAGAATTCGGGTTTAGTCATCCTATGGGTGGTCTCACTATTCCTTGCAGGGAAGATACCTTCCTCAATCTTACTTCTCTTTTGAATGGATTATGAAGATGGAAGGAGGGAGAAAATTCTGGCAATGGAAAATTCACGCTTTTGTAGATTAGGAACATCCAATTCATGTACATGAATTACCTTTTTTCTCTGAATGAGAAGTTTGTGATGGAAAAAAATATAATTCGATTTATATGAGAAATTAGAAATAGAATTTCGTGTTCTACTTATTGTGCAACATCTCAATATCAACAGTGATCTCCATCATCCTTGAGAAAGAACCTAAAAACATTATACTAATCCGCGAATACTCATCACCAATCTTAAAATATGAGATTTTCTTTATCTTTTTTTATTATGATCTCTCAAAAAAAGTCTCTTACCTTCTAAGATTGGTGATGAGTATTCGTGGATTAGTTTCAAGTTTTTAGGTTCTTCCTCAAGGATTATTTGAAAGAATTGATATGTGAGCTTCTTATGGCCCAAAGAAACAATAGAACTTCTAAAAATAGGTGTCTTATTTCTTGATGACCTAAGATACAAGAAATCCATAGGATATTGGAAGTATACCAGATCTGAAACAAGGAAAATGCAAGTCCACCATACCAATCATTTACCGGTTCAACTTGAGTGATGCCCTCCTCAATAGAGCAGCTCATTGGCTCTTCTCCAAGTCTCTAAATATGAACAAATCATCATTCCAGCATTTGAAATGTTCCAATTCCTTCACTTGCTTCATTCTTGCAATGGGAAAACTTTTGTTGCCTCATAGTCAAGGTCAATGGAGCACAAATGATTAGGATGAGCGACGGATTTGGTTTTTGGTAATAGAATCGGGTGAGGACATGCATGTATAATCAAAGCCAGTCAATCTATTATGACTTTTATTCACGACCCCTATCCAACTGCATCCAACATCTTTCTCCAGCCCTCTTTCTTTCATCACCTTCCTCAACTGCCCAATCTCACTCCACATGTCGTACCTTGCATACACATTCGATAGTAAAACATAAATCCCCATATTTTGAGGATCCAATTCAAGGGCCCTTTGAGCAGCCAATTTAGCCAAGTCGACATTCCCACATTCGTAGCAGGCACTAAGCAGGGCTCCCCACATGGAAACCGTGCAACGACCATTTGCTGTATATGGCATCTCATTTACCACCTTCCATGCCTTTTCTAACTCACCAGCTCGACAAAGCAAATCAATTAGGCAACTATAGTGCTCTGGGGTTGGATCCAATCGAAAATCACAAACCATAGATTCAAAATACTGCATCCCCAGATTCACTTGGCCCGTGTGACCACAAGCAGAGATGACTGTCAGAAATGCCACCCCATCTGGTTTGATCCCCTCCATTAGCATTTCTTGGTACAACCTAATCACTTCAATGAAAAGGCCGTTTCTTCCATATATACCAAGCATTGAAGTCCACAAAACAATATCCCTCTTCCTGTCTCCATCCTCTCCAAACCCCGCCATGCTAAAGACCTGCTTAGCTTTCTGTACTAGCCCACACTTACCATACATTTCAATCAATGAACTCTGCAAAAAAACATCATTTCCCACATTATGAACTGTTCGAATCATTTTCGCATGCACCTGTCCACCCAAGTCGATAGCATATAGTCCAGCACATGCACGGAAAGTAGCCGATAAAGTGAAATTATCATAGTTCAAGCTCAACATGGGCATGTTTCGAACAAGTTCAAGTCCCTCAACCCACAATTTAGCCTCAGAATAGCCTGACAAAAGAGCGTTTGCACATACTGAGTTTCTCACTGGCATTTCATCGAACACTTCTCCTGCATCATTGATCAGCAACAATTTCGCATAAAAATCAATTAGAGCACTCCCCACAAACACACTAGATGACCAACCAGATTTGATCAATTGGGTATGCAACTGTTTACCAAATTCAACAGCTTTGACATCAGAGGAAGCTGTTAACGAGCTGCACAGAGTGTATGAGTCCATAACAACCCCGTTATTGTGCATAAAGGCAAAGGTTTGTAGAGCGAGAAAAGGCCACCCTTTTCGACGAAAATCCGATATCAAAGCATTAAAGGATAATTGGTTTGTTGGGTTGACGAAGGTGAAGAAGTTGGCGAGAGTTTGAAGGTGGGTTCTGTGAAGGCATGTACTGTATGTAAAAATGAGTTGGGTGTGGAGGCCAAGAGAGGAAAACAGCAAGCCTTTTCTAAGTAGGTGCGCATGAAGTTTCTTAAGGGCTTTAAGATTCTTAGTTTGAGAGCATTGGCTTAAGAAATGAGAGATAGACATCAATGGTTTGTGTCATGTGAATCTGGCATTGCCATTGCCTTTTGCTTGACGTCAATGGGAGCGGGAAAAAGGTACTCCGAAGCCCAAACTCTACTACCGAGTACTGTAGTAGTATAAAAGTTGTGAATCTCGTACCGTACCAGCCGGTACGTACCGGATTTGAAAAAAACCGGTACTTTACACCTTTAATACCGGTGTTTACCGGCGATTCCGGTCAATCTCGGGCGAGATGGCGGTAAAAACGATTCCGGCCGGTACCTTTTTGCACCGACTGCCTGGTTTTCTCCGGCGTACATGCACAGATCCCAAAGTTCAGCGCGCGCGCGCGAGAGAGAGAGAGAGGTACCTGAATCCTTCCCAGACCCAGCCGCTGCCGGAGCTAATCGATGGTAACGCTGCCGGAGCTAATCGATGGTAATGGGGCTTGGACTCCAGCCGCCTGGTTCTCTTTTTATCGATCCACTGGACAAGTTGGGCTGATGATAATGATAGGTATATATATCTTCTATCATTTCACATATTAAGACCTTATAAATTTATAATATTGCAAATGTAACCCCACAAAGCTTGACAGCTAAGGTTTAAGGCCTTATAATTATAATTTGGTACTATTGCAATACTTGTATTTTGCTAATTGAAGGTATTTTGTTAAGGAATTATTTTATTTTATGATGAATTTTTATGATAAATGAAATTATATGAGATTTTTTTTGATATATATATATATATATATATATATATATATATATATATATATATATATATATATATATATATATATATATATACAGAACATATCCTGTGAGGGCTCCCTCACAAAAAAAGTGCGGGAAAACAGTTGTGGGCCGTTGGATCCTATGTCATTCACGCGATCCAACGGCTCACAGCTGTTTTCCTGCACTTTTTTTTGTGAGGGAGCCCTCATAGGAAACTTCTTGTATATATATATATATATATATATATATATATATATATATATATATATATACACACACACACACATATATATAGGTAATACCGCTAAATTCGAAACGGTACCGGTACCGGTACTGGTCCGGTACCGGTACCGTATCGTACCAGTAAGAAAATCGGTACCTTGTCCGGTACGAGATTCAGAACCTTGAGTATATCCTAGGAGCGAGAAAATTTTGGGCATCTACCCTCTAAGAGCATCTCCAACACACCTCAACAAAATACCTAGCCAAAAGTACAAACAAAGTACCAACTCTATTTTGCCTATTCACTTTTTCACTCTACCATTCCAACACTACTCTCCATTCCAACAAAATACCTAGTCAAAAGTACAAAAAAAGATGATGTGTCATTGTGTGAGTAGAGAGGCGAGCCAACTCCCTCTCTACTAGTAGAGAGCCAAAATGCTCTGAGGCAAAGTAAAGAGCCAAGTAGAGAGTCTCTTGGATAAAAAAAAAATTGGGTTTGCCTAGCTATAGTAGCCAAAGGGGTGTGAGTAGAGAGTCTCTTGGAAATGCTCAAACTTTGGGTTATAGCTCGGGGCCATCCCACTGACTTTGGATTTTTTACTTTCTACTTTCTAGCTTGTCTTTATTTTATTTTACTTTTGCTTTTATTAGTTGTGTAGTCAAACTTTTGTATTATATTAATTTATCACGACAAGAATTATTAATTTGTCTCAACAAGAAGAATTAGAAAAGTAAAAAAATTAGGACCGAAACTCAATTTATTTCAGAAATACTTTTTGGTTTTTCTTGGATAAATTCAAGAAAAAAATTGAGTAATTCTCATAATTTTCTACTTTTTCGATTTCTTTCGTCAAAATGAATCAATAATCTAAAAAAAAAAATTTAAGCAAAACTATCAAGCGTGAAAATTTTATAGTAAAGGCAAAAGCCAAAAAGCCAAGCGGCTGATAAGTTATTTCCGGATGAGGAGTTTTCGTCATTCATTATGGGTCCCACCGTGCATTCATTGCAGTAATCTGAAATATTCATCTTGTAGGGCCTGCAAAATAGTGAATTCATGCAAAAAAATCAGATTGATTGGACATCGCTAGATATATCCAATATTGAAATTTTTGTTTATAAGATAGACAGTCACGCCATTTAACTTAAAAACTAATGACAAAATCCTAACAGTTCGTTTTATAAACTGAAATTCAATTTCTAAAAATACATACCGATGTCCGATCAATTTAATTTTTTATGTGAATATTCCCTTTTGCGTGCCCCACAAGATGAACAATTCAAATTACCTCACGAACGGTAGTGACGAAAACCCCCTAATTCCTGCCTCATCCAAATATAACTTATTCTCTTATGTTTATTAAGTTTTATTTTGCAATGGATTGTTTTTCATAATTCAAACAAAATTAGTTTCGATTGTTTTGCTGGTTATGCTTTTGGATTCAAAATTTCATATTGCATTCATTAAAGTTACTAAGTTTATAAATAATGAGGGGAAAATATGGTGTGAACAATGAACTCTGTAGAAAATTCTCCATCCAATTAACGTGGAGGGCCATGGGAATAGCTTTCGTCCAAGGCCATCAATAAAAATGTTAATAAAGCCCAAGGCCCTGATCAAATAAAAATGTTAAAGCCCAAGCCCAGCACGACGCGCCCTCACTCTCATTGGCAACCCTACAACCCTACTGTAGACCACGCCGTAGCTGATCTAGCTTCAAACTCCAACACCAGACCGTACTCTCTGCTACAATCGTAAACCCTAATTCCACACTTACTGATTTCACTTTCGGTCGATCTTTGATCTTCGCGACGTCGTAGAATGCCTCAGAGTTCATCGTCGAAAAAGCATGTTGCAGAGGAGCCGGCGGAGGTTAGTGGGCCCACCCCAAAATCACAGCGCACCAAAATTGTTGGAAAATCCGCAGAAGAGTCTGAGAAGAAGGTAAAACTTCTTCTTTCATTTTTTTATTTTTTTTTCTTTTTTCCAATTTTCGAATTTTCTCGATACCCATTGCTTGTCATTTGAATTATCCAAACCATAAATGAGAAAAAGGTATAACCTTTAATGGGCCATCTTCAATTTTTTTATCAGATCCACGTAAAATTGAAGGAGAGCAGAAAATGAGCTCAAATCCTTAACTGCGTTGATATTCCGTCCGGAAAATCCACACTATTTTGAGAAAATTGAAAGAACTCGTTCATGTATAGGAACAAGCGGCAAAATTTTTGAATTTTCTTTTTGACAAAAATAATTTCTTTTTAATTTCTCGGGGCATTTTTTAAATTAGGATAAGGAGGAAGAAAAAAGTTTCATCAACTTAGGAAGAAGCAAGCTTTTAACCACCATTTTGGTGAAAGAAGCTTTTTGGGAATCTGGGATTAGCTTAGAGGTTTTAAAATTATATGACAAACTAGCATTCTCTATTTCATTTAAGGAAAATACTAACCTCCACCCAATAGGTGGAGGATAATGTTACACGGTCTTGGTAGAACTCAACCCCAAAAGCTAGCTTATGAAGTGAGATGCCCTCACGCTTATATATTTCATATTGCTTTGGTACCTAGGCGATGTGGGACTTCACTTCACACCCTACCTCATGCGCAGCTGCAGCGTGCTCACTCGGCAGCACCTGCCGCTTGCAGGCGAGAGATGTTACACGGTCTTTGGTAGAACTTAACCCCAAAAGCTAGCTTGTGAAGTAAGGGTGCCCTCGCGCTTATATATTTCATATTACTTTGGTACCCAGGCGATGTGGGACTTCGCTTCACGCCCTCCCTCTCGCGCAGCGTGCTCATTTGACAGCACCTGTCCCGTGCATGCAAGAGACACGCACCCTACCCATCACTGGTACCCAGCTCTGATGTCATTTACATGGTCTTGGGTAGAACTCAACTCCAAAATCTAGCTCATGAGTGAGGGTGCCCTCATGCTTATATATTTCAAATTACTTTGGTAACCAAGCGATGTGGGACTTCGCTTCACAGATAATGTGTAAAAAGGGTATCAATATCCAAGAAAAGGGTATTATTATCCGAATTTTCATTGTCTTGATGAAAAACCAGGCAAGTGGTTTCATATCAAATCAGGCTTTTAACCAAAATTTTCATATTTGATGTAAATAAATAGAGTAAAGATTTGTGATGGTTTATGGATAGAATAGATATTTGTTTTCGGGTATTGATGATGAGTTCTGTGCAGAGCTTGAAGAAACAACTCAAAGATGCCGAAATCAGTGTTCCTATAGTTTTCGGTAGCATTGCTTTCTGGCTGGGGAAAAAGGCAAGCGAGTAAGTTCATGTAAAGTTATTAAATTGTCTTTTATCTTTTCAAGGAAATGCCGGTTTGAGCTTTGTCATTGTTTGATTAGGTTCCAGTCTCATAAATGGACTGTTTATGTTCGTGGTGCAACAAATGAGGATCTCGGTGTAGTAGTAAAGCGTGCTGTCTTCCAATTACATGCCAGTTTCAATAATCCGACCAGGGTTTTGGAGTCCCCACCGTTTGAGGTGTCCGAATCTGGATGGGGTGAATTTGAAATTGCCATTACCCTTCATTTCCACAGTGATATTTGTGAGAAGCCGCTGCACTTGTGAGTTGCTTTGCTTATTACATGAACTGTATCATTGTTAGCAAGGAACTTTCATGTGAACCGTATCATTCTTAAGTACCATTGGAATTTCAAATAATTCTCCAACATAATTTCGATCAAATTCTCTTATGGAAAAATTTAGTAGGAACAAAGGCTTAGCCAGAAGCTTTCAATGTAAACAGAACTGGACTCAATTCATTCTTCTTTTGGAAATATCGTCAAAGTCGTAGAATCATTCCCAGACATAGGATCTCAAATTCAGTCACAGGGATAGAATCTATCACATCTAATGTTAATTTAAAATACAAGATGGACAAAAAGAGATTGGATAAAGTGCTTGTACGCAAAGATCAACCCAAAAGCTCGGGAAACATAGTTTTCATTGTCTAAAACTTCAATACAGGGGCAACTGTATTGAGTTCACTTCAATATTCAGGTAGCAGGTACATAATGCATGCTGAACTCAATCCGAAGTAACAACCGGTGTCACTAATCTCTGTACACTCCAAGTTAGCATCTGATGATGTTACTTTACCTGCATCTTTAGAATTACCATCTGTTGATGCTACTTTAACTGCATTGTTACAATTCATACTTGACACTTTATCTCCCTGATATGTACATGCTATTACAAATTTATTTATTTAGTAAAGTATCAGTATTTCGGTTCTTTAAAATATGTGTTCAATGAAAATTGTAATTGAATGAAAAAATTCTTCTGGTGGATGTACATTTCAGAAAGGGATAAGATAGTGTGGCTTTTTTCCCAACCTTTTGGTAGTAGGAATTCATATACTTTTTCTTCACCTTTGATAAGTGAAATCCTTTAATCAACTATTTACAGGTTTCACCATTTAAAGTTGTATCCGGAGGATGAATCTGGTTCAATGTCTACTAAAAAGCCTGTTGTTATGGAATCATACGACGAGATTGTGCTTACCGAACCTTCAGAAGGTTTCTTTTCTCGCGTTCAAAATCATCCAGCTGTAATTGTGCCTCGGCTACCTCCTGGTTTCAGTTTACCTCCTCCTGGTGGGTTTTTTTTCTTTCTTTCTTTCTTTTTTCCTTTTCCCATTTCCTGCCTTGTCTTTAGAGTTTGTGCCTCACTATATTCTGAATTACCAAACTGCATTAGTGCTTGTGTAGTGCCAACTGAAGATGTAGATAAAAGGAAGAGAGGTGACACTAAAGATAATCCTTTAAGCCAGTGGTATTCAAATTTCTCTGAAGCCGATGAGCTATTAAAGCTTGCAGCAGCTCGTCAGCAGGTTTGCGCAAATTCTATACTTCCCATTTCTGTCATTTCTTTTCGCAATTCGCATACATAACCTAAAATATCATCTTCCATTCATGTAACCAAATGAGGGCAAACACTATTACAGTTGGGGTTTGAGACCTGGTTCTGCGTAGTTGCCTTGAAAGCTACATTGGGATGTTCTACAATTGGTTGGGAGTTAGGAACCCGTCTAACTTCACTATTGCTTTGAATTGGTTGCATCGTGTATTTGTCTTCTGTAGTTAGTTTAAGCATTTCTTCTTTTGCATATTGTTTCAATTTTTACAGCGTGCAATGGACTGATGATTTCAATCTCCAAAAAACGCAGATACTGACGTATCTATCTTCTATATTTATGTGCTAGGTTCAAGCCCATATTGCTAGACTCAGAAGGCAGTTAACTGTGATAGACGGGCCACATCAACAGATGAAAACTTCCTCTGATATGTGAATGGGCACGACTGCTTAAAATCACTTTATGGCAGACCCCGTGTGTATGTTTGTAACGCTAGAAGAGTGTATGTTTGTAACATTAGAAGAGTAATAATACGATGAGTTGATTTACTGTGTCTGTACTTTTTTTTGGATATCTTCTTAATGTTGTTGTAATTCTTAGCTGATTTTGGCATTTATTTGTAGTGCAATGAGAAAGTGAGCTTAAGTTCACAATATGAATCGACTACAAATGCTTTGTCGAATGAAATATTCTTGTTGGGATTGCTATTACCGATACCGATCAGTTTCTCTGTTCTATCTCATACTTCAACTTTGAAGTTGGAAGAGTAGCCTACTAAATAACTAAAAACCTGCTTTCTACTGTTCATGCTGATTGGTTGAAGAGTAAATACTTTTTGAATGTTAGGTTGGATGATTTGAACTTGTACAGGTTGATCTGTCATAAGTTAACCTTATTGTGCTTCCAACTCACTTGTGATCACCAAAATTTTTAGTTCGGACCTCAAATTGTGTTATGGCTGTTGCTATTTGAAGGCTGCATTTTAACGTGTCGAAAGTCTCATATTATCAGTTCTGTGAACTTCATATCGATCGACTCAAGCATGTTATACCCGGACTCCCCTCCGATTCACCAGCCCTTGTAGCTACAACTTACAAGGTTATATCCCTATGCACAAGGTTGTCGGACACCTATTTCTATGCCTTGAAATCGTGCTCATTGCCGGGAACTGATATCTCTCACCATCTCCAGTCGTTGACGGTATGGAATCCTAATCAATATGTGCTTTCAACACTGAAATTACTCCATTTGTTCAAGTGTGATGCTTCACAGTTCACACCATTTTTTCTGTTGAACATCACATGGTACAGGTCACTAAAGCTTGGAGACATTATCAGGTACCCTCCATGAGTCCTTTTGATGCTCCAGAGTCTCCAAAAAAGGAGGTGATAATGAATGGGGTCCTCAATTATTTGGTAATTTCTGCTGGGTCCTCCCTGTGCTTTCAGTGGTCATCTCAGCATTATTTCTCCGTTGCTAGCTCGTGCTTTCGTTTGTCACATCCAATGAAGTCACATGATTGGGTACGGATACAGGTAATGGTAAGGGAACGAAGGCGGGGTTCAATTTTGGATTCGTCACAAATAATCCAAATCTTTCATTAATTTTAAAATAATTTTTTGAACAGCTTCAGAAAAAATGAAGTCAACTGAATATGTGTAAGTGGTTGATCCAAAATGACAATTTCTTATTCAGAATTTAGGATCCTAAATTCTGAATGAAAATTTGAAGTTTGAATCAACCACTTACACTAATTTAGGTAATTTTCTACACAAGCCATTCGAAAAATTATTTTAAACTTAATGAATGGTTTGGATTACCTCACAAACCGTAGTACATTTTCTGTACCCCAACCTGTGGTACCCAAGTCCGGTGCGGGTACAAGATATCGCACAAAGGACAGTGCTACATGTACAGACCAAGAGCCACAGAAAATGCACAGAGCACACTCGGGGACCTACTTTTGGGTCCCACACGAGTGATCCGAACCGGTCATTATTTTTAGAACTTTTTTCCAAGGGTTTTTATATTGAAACAGTGGGACTTTGGATCAAGCACTTTTAACCGTCCGATTGGGCTGAATTTTTTTGGGCCCCCTCAGAAAAATGTTCTAAGAATAATGAACGGTTCGGATGACTCATGTGGGACCCAAAAATGAGTCCCCGAGCGTGCTCTGTGCATTTTCTGTACCTATGGGTCGGTACCCATAGGTTTATTGTCGCACAAACGTAAATATGTAGGCTATGGATACGGTCAGGGTACGCTAATATTTCTTATAGAAACTTCTTTTTTTTTTTTGGCCGCATGCTATAAAAAACAAGGCCATATTCATTCATTGATGTCCCACCTCCACTTATTAAACTTATACTTCCCATCCTGAATTTTTTTTTTTTTTCTCTTTTTTGCGTGGGTAATTCAAACTAGTTCCTTTGCAAATAAGAAAGTATAATAAAGACAGGTGAATAAAATAAAACAGGAATGGATGGAAAAAATTAGTTATAGTATTAACATTGGCAATAGTATCTATCTAGCACTTAAATATAAATTATAAAGAGGTGCACCAGTGCCGTACCCATGGCATACCAGCTTTGTACATGGATACCGAAACCCACCTGATATGATTTTGGCATACCGGGTATGTTTTCTTGCCATACCGTTCCCTTACCGGTACTCGTACAACAACATTTTTGGAATCTCAGTGCTTCAGTGGTCACACAGCAGGTTTGAATCCTATCCTTTAATTTTAGAACATCCTTCTGTATGTCAAATTGAAGTGGGTCCAGGTGATAGACAATACCACATTATCTTCATCTTGATATTGTTTGCAACTGGAACCCATTTCGGATTCTATATATCTTGATGTCATCTTTGCATGTTTTCAGAATTTTTTATTGTTGATTACTTGACGTACCAGTGTACCGCCCTCAGGAATCAGGAATTCAGGATTGTGTATCTGGTTTTCTTATTAATACCTGAGCTACATCAGCACCGGCCAGTAGCCTGATCTAGTTGAGAAAATTGTACTTGCTCTTAGAGCACCGCCACACTGTGCTCTAAGGGTTTTTTTTTACTACCACACATTTTTACGGGCAAAAATGATACAGACACACCCACTCGGACACGCTCTGTCACGCCCCCTCTCACATGTGGGGTGGGTCCCTCCCGGGTGGGTCCTCTCACATGTGAGAGGGGGTGTGACAGAGTGTGTCCGAGTGGGTGTGTATGTATCATTGTTCTTTTACGGGATCCAATCAAGCACAGCCAAAGGGCAAGGCCGAAGTGGCCCGGTCCTCAGGGCCTCGATATTTTTAGATAAACAAAGGGCCCCTAAATAGGTATAAATAGTAGTTTTTCTGTAGCATAAATAGAGATGCTCTTCTTGGTCCAATAGCTAGCTAAGGGGGTGTCCCACTAACAAAAAAAATAGTTTTTTTCAATAACCAAGACAGGTTATTCTCTTGCAATACATCACATAAAAACCTGTGAAAAACCAATTTATTTATAATAAAAAAAACTCTCTTAGTGGAACACCCCCTAAATGTAGTACACCGTTTGTATTTGAGTTCGAATCGTCCTAGCACTTTCTTTTTAAGTCTTTCAAGTGTTTATTTGCCAAAAAAAATTCATTGTTGAATCTAGAATTATCATGTATTGAACTTGTGACAAAGACAACCCAAGAAGACATCTATGCCACTGGAATCAAAGCATATTCAATATATTGTATAATATGACCTAAAATAAATGTTTACACAAAATATTATATGTTGTTGTTCAATTATAAAAATATATAAGGCCCCACTTCACAACTGAGCCTAAGGCCTCCAAAATATAACTCTTTAGACTAAAATTGTACTATTATTTAGTGAAATGTTGATTAACAACAATGACAATAAATTTGACTTTTTTATATCCTGGCGACCCATGCTCATAGATAATTTTGCCGCCCATTGTGTTTACTCAAATGTATGTAGGGTTCCAAATTTATTGACTTGTAAAAAAGTGTCCTACACATTAATAATTAAATCCCAAAGTCTAATACTGTTGAAAACCGCTGTGGTTTTTGGAATTAGAGGGTTATTGACAATCTTTTGTAATGAATCTTATCCAATCTCGTCATTTTTAGTCGGGCTATTAAACGGGACCGTAATGTGTGTATGTTGTGGGTGGTTTCATCAAGCCGGCCAGTGGTTCACCAACAAGTTTCCGGCGATGATACGGCATATATTAGGCGAAATTCCGGTAGCTTGAGCGACATCCTTTTCTTTGGTAGAAATTTTTTTTCAGATTTCTTTTTTCCTCTCTTTGTTAGGTCTATGGGACCGTTTAAGTTGTATTTGTCTTTTCTTTACTATATATAATTTGCATTTTCCTTGTGCTTTAAATAAAATTGTCCATGTGCAATAGATATGCTCATTTCTCACCACGCACGGGATGAAAGCTAGTACTCTCTCTGTCCCAATTTTTTGAGGTATGGGACAGAAGGAGTAACTTTTTATCTTACGCTTGTTTTATTTTTCTTACTATTTCTTTTTGTTTCCGAAAACACTAAAAATTAAGAAAAGGAAAGTGTGGAAACTTGAAACACCTACTGTTTTATTTTTGAAGCAAAACACTGCCGAAATCTCAAAAAGAAAAAAAATCAAGGCTAGATGAAAGGAAAGTACTGAAAAACCTCATTTTCTTCACATTTTTTCGTTTGTTTGGAAGCTTGTGGGTAACTTTCCTGTTTCGATTAGCTTTCTCTCAAAACTCATCTAGAAAAAAAATACGTATCTCATCTTGCACGTAGTTTCCTCTGTGAAATGGAGGGTCGTATTTAACTTTCTTACAACTTCTTAATTTCTGAAATTGAATGCACATACAAAAATTCTTTGCCTTTATTCGAGACAATATTTTCCCACCCCAAAAAAATAATAATAATCTTGACAACCGGTAAAGTGTTTCCCAAATGATTTTTGTGTTTTCAAAACGTTTTTTCCGAGACCAGACTGAACAGTTTACCCAACAAGATTCCTTTCTCACTTTCGAATAACTGGAAATACTTTTCCCAAAACTTAGCTTTTTTTTTTTTTTTTGGGTAATACGGAAACTTTTCCCAAAACTATATAGCTTATACCGTCCCGGGAATGATGTTAATTGGATAAGTTAACCAAAGGTGGTCGGACCAAACAGTTAGTCTGGTTGGTTGGTGATTTTCCGTTTTCCTTTATCAGAATTCGGTTTTTGGATGTAGATTGCAATAAAATATTTTCTTGTAAATCTCTTCGTTCCAAGCGTGGATGATCTGCCAACATACCAAAAAAAGAATTAATTAAAATGCACGTAAATTGACACGGACGGCCAGACCTTAGAACCAAAAAATACAATAAAGGTGGCCGTTCGAAAGTAGTTGAAATTGATATCACAACTCCTTTGCTAGTTTTGGTTTCACATGAGTAACATGGCCTTCATGTGGCCTACGAAAGGCACTGTCAACATCATTAAATCACTTTTTAAAATAAAAGAAAATTGCCTTTTGTTGATTTGCAGATATTCTGCGGATCATCGCATTCCACTGAGGATGCAGGAGGGACCCAACCTTTTCATTCTCTGTTTTTTCTTTCAGAAATGAATTCACACTCACTTTTTTCTAATTACACTTTAAATTTTATCTTTGTACTAATCTGTAAAATTACAATTAAAAGATAAGGTTTTTTTTTTCTTCGTCAATCAAATATTAAAAGATAAGTTTGAAGTTAAGAAAATAGATTGTAAAAATTATTTTCCTGTTTCGTTGATTTCTTTTAAGCTAGAAGTGGATTAAGAATTCGTGGACCAATATCAGTTGGGCAGTGAAAATCAACTCGTCCTGAAAAATGAGGATATCGCCCTTTGCGAAAGATTTAGGGGTTGCTTGGCTTGTCCACATATTAGAATGAAACATCAATCAGAATGAAAGCAAAAGAAAAATGAAGCAATAAGCAACTAGGCTTAAGGTAAAACACTTAAGCTTGACCATGTTTTGTGTAAACACTTAGAAAATATCGTATAGTTTTTGTTGGCAATCAGATGTTTGGACAGTTTGCACGCACTTTGACTAATTTTGGAGCCTTAAAATTAACGACGGGGAAAACTCTCCAATTGCACCAACATTTGAAATGTTTGACTTCTGTAGAATTCAAACATACGACCTTATGGAATATAATGGTCTCATGCAAAGGGTTCTATGAAACATGAACCAAAAACTTTATACTCTATTTGTTGGTAACTCTCATCTAGACAAGAGTCAAGCCCTCCAGACGCTGACGATTGAAACAATGAACTAGGGGTGCACACGGTCCGGATTAGATCGGTTCTTTAGAAATCCAATAACCGGGCCATTCCGACCAGTTCTAGAAAATTAAGAACCAAAACCTAACCAATACACATGTGGAACCTATCCTGATCCAAACTGCAAGACCGGACCGGTTTTTGTTCCTCTCCAGTTCTACTCAAGTAGCGTTGGAACACCTTTTCACAACAAATAAACTCAAAAGACTATTTAGAATTTGGAGCACCAAACAACTTATAGAATAATTATAGAATTTTATAAGATTCGAAACCAAATATGGTCCACACTAAACACAAAGTACTTGACAATCTATCATCAATTAAACAACTCCTAAAGATGAAAACAACCAATAGAGTAGCTTAACAAAGAATGGAATAGTTTAAAAACAAGAAAATAACTTCAGCAGCATGTCTTACTAGGGAATTAAAAGTGAAAATTGGGTGTTAGTAAGGTCAAATAATTATAGTAATATATTAAAGACTTCCTAACAAAATAGATTTTTACTTTAAATAGACATAAAAGGATACCTTACAGCACGGTTCGGTTCTAACCGTGGTTTTTAAATTGAGAATCAGTAACCAAACCATAATTACCGGTTCATATTTTTTCAGAACCATAACCAGACCAATAAACCGCTTAACCTAACCAAATAAAACGGGTCGGTTCAGAGCGGATTGGTTTGACGGTTATATCGGTTTTCTTGTGCACCCCTACAATGAACCCCATATTCAAATTTTGATGTTTTAATTGCATTTTACCCCTTCGACTTGTTAGTGCCTACGAATTTGACTCTAAATTAAGTTTTATTGCATAACTTATCATGAACTTTAATGTTTAGTTAGCACTGGAAATAAAAACGTGATGTTAGGATTATAGTATTATTTATTGCAATATTATAAAAGTATTTATTAAACGTTATAACTTTAATAGTAAAAAGAACCTAGGTTATAAACAAAAATTCACTAAAGGATGTTATATTTTCTTATTTTAAATATATTAGGGTATCATGTGTACTAGTTGTTATCATTATGAAAATACTCTCTATTTATCAAATCAAAATTACTATTTTAACACTCGTTGTAATAAATTATGATTTTACCTTTTAGCATTCTTATATCGAAAATATATTATTATAAAATATTTGTAATAAATTCCATAGTAACTAAATTACATTAGTATTCTTCCAATATAATAAATGACCTAAATACCCCTCATAATAAAATACCCATACCCTAGCAAATTTACCAAATTACCCTCCAAAAAGTTATTAATATTTAAATCAATGTCCTAATTATAAAATTCATTTTATAAATTCTATAAATACTCAAGGGCATAATATATTTTACTAAAGTAAATTCAACCATGTCATACTTACTAAAATACCCCCCCCCCCCCCCCCCCCCCAACTTAGTCTTTTACCAAAATACCCCTAGATTTGGTAAAATTACATAAATACCCTTAGACCCAACTTATAATTATGTTATAACTATGCTTCTACATAATTACAACTACAACCCTGCCGACTGCCTTTATACAAACTGCACTTTTAACCCTCATGTTCTATTCAATTATATATACACCCTAATTGTTAAATACCTCACGAAATTATGTGCAAACATCAAGGAACCTAAGGAATCGTAGTGTGTACATTAGGTGGACATTGTTTACCCCTCTACAATATCATTACCGCTTTGCTATATTATTTTAGTTATGCAATTCAAAATGTTGGAACGGACAAATAGGTTCTGGGGTTGGATTGCGTACACAAGACACACAGATGTTGTTAAGTAAACAAAATTGAAAATGATTTAAGCTGAGGTTGTGATATGGGAGGTTATCCCGAGATTATGAAGGAACATGGGAAGTTATCCCAATGTGGTGATGAAATATGGGAGGTCATCCCGAGATGGAAGGAAGTTATCCTGAAATCATGAATGATGGTCAATTAAGGATTGTTATAGATCGGAATCCTAAGATATGATGTTGCATGATTATCGTTCTTAATTTAGGCGATACAAGGCGTTGTGTACTATAGTACCAAGTTTCGATCTGTATGCTCCTGTGGGTTCAATTAGTCCCTCGTGGGCTCAGTGGTTCGGTTAGTCCCTAGAAAATTCTTCTTTGTACGGGTTCAGGAACCTGACAAAGTAGATAATTTAGGTTGTTCCTCGAGGCTCCTGGTTAAGGCAAACAAGGCGGGAGTTTAATCACGAATGCTCATAGACTTGTTGGTTAAAATGGGAGGATATTCTCAAGGTTGAGAACTTAAATGACATATGAATTAAAGGCTAGATAATGAAATTATTTACTTGTTCCTTATTTTTGTACTGCTTTTCAATCATATATGTGGCTAATTGTAATGTAAGGGTTAGTGGGTGAGAGTTAGCTATTGAGTGATAATTCGCTCATGGTACTATTATTGGCTTTGACATATCACAACAGGTACCGAAGGAGAAGGAGAAGAGCAATAAAACCAAGACAAAGGATATGTTGAAGATCTGGCGTTGAAGATTGGGAATATGAACCATTAGAAGACCCCTGCAATCTTAATATTTTGGGGGGGAAATGTAACATTATTTCTCAATGCATATTTAAATTATTGTAGTAATGATCACTTATGTTATTCTGCTATTTATGTAACGATCCGCCCCCACCTTGCACAATATTGTCCGCTTTGGTCGCCCAAGCTCCTTGGACTTCCCAGAAGGTCACCCATCCTTGGATTGCTCCAAGGTGAGCACGCTTAACTGTGAAGTACCAACGAGCTTTGACGCCCTCACGGCTTTAAAAGGCCTTGTGCAATTTAGGGCACGATCTATTCTCTTATATCACATAGCTCCGTTGCATCCAGGTGGGTCCTGGGCTGTCACATTCTCCCCACCTTAGGATGCAACGTCCTCGTTGCATATTGGCCCAGCGACCTTCCCCCGGGAGGTATAGCACTTAGTTCTGCATAGCACTTTATTCCCATTTCGGGATTCAAGAGGTGGCTCCTGCAGATTCTAGAGGTGGCTCCTACCTCGTAGTCCGGGGTTGTGCTCTGATACCAACTGTAACGATCCGCCCCCACCTTGCACAATATTGTCCGCTTTGGTCGCCCAAGCTCCTTGGACTTCCCAGAAGGTCACCCATCCTTGGATTGCTCCAAGGTGAGCACGCTTAACTGTGAAGTACCAACGAGCTTTGACGCCCTCACGGCTTTAAAAGGCCTTGTGCAATTTAGGGCACGATCTATTCTCTTATATCACATAGCTCCGTTGCATCCAGGTGGGTCCTGGGCTGTCACAATTTAAATTATTGAATTCCTTTTAAATTAATAGATCTTTTATTATAATTAATGTTTTCCAAATTCAGGGCATTACAAAGATTCTCATTTCTCATCAGTTTGTTTTTTATTCTCAATAGAGTACATTTGTAGGGAGAAAAAGTAGCAAGAGAGAAGGTAACTGGAGAAAATGTAGGAGTATCATTAAGAGATGGAGATTTATATATATTCACTATGGTTAAATTTGAATTTTTTTAGGTTATGGCGCTTAATTTTTATGAGAAAATTTTAGCGGCAACTAAACCAATTATGGTTACCCGCCTAACCAGTTTTGGTCAAATTCAATTTCATACCAAATTTTTTGGAGAAACTTTCTTTATAAATTTTTAACACTAATATGGCACCTGACTTTTGGAAAACTTTTTGGCTTCAACTAAACCAATTTTGGTTATATGTCTAATCAGTTTTAGTCAAATTTAATTTCATGCCAAATTTTTAGGAGAAACTTTGTCTGTCAATTTTTAACACTAATATGGCGTCTAATTTTTAGGAGAAAGTTTTGGCGGCAACTAAACCAATTTTGGTTATCCTTGTAATCAGTTTTTGTCAAAATTCAATTTCATGCCAAATTCTTAGGAGCAACTTTCTTTCTGAAGTTTTAACATTCATATGACACCTAATTTTTAGGAGAAAATTTTGGTGAAAACTCACCAAAAATTTGCACAGTATTGAGACTCGCCAAAAAATTGCATGTTATTGAGAAGCTCTCTCAAATTCTTTTTCAGTTTCATTGGCAGCAACTAATTCACATTTATGGCAGCAACTAATTCAACTTGTTAAATTGTGCAACTTAACCAATACTCTCTTTCTTTTTCTCCTGCGTGAACTCTCTCTCTCTCTCTCTCTCTCTCTCTCTCTCTCTCTCTCTCTCTCTCAACCCTAGCTGCCAAAATTATCTTTTGTCTCCCTCCCCCTCCCCCCTAGGGTTTCACACCCTTGTTCGGTGGTGGGAGGGGAAGGCCACGATACTAGTTCTGCACATCTTCTCCTATCTTGTCTATGTTTTGTTTTTCTCTTGTCTCTTCAGATCAAACAATTACAAGAGTTTTGTCTCCTGTTTTCTCGAGAGTTGTTAGTTTCGTCTTTGGAAGAAGATTTCTTCTTCTTCTACAGATCGGGTTCTTTCAGATACGGTGTTGCTCCACAATGATATCTGTGTCTACAATGCTCTTATCCGACATGATGTTTTTGGTGGGGCAACTCATGATGGCTTTGTTAAATCTGCAATTTTTGGAAGTTCATTGGTACGTTCATACTTGGTTGGAGTCCATGTAATCGTCTGAGTGTTTGTTGCCTTTTATCTTTAGCTAGCACTTATGTCTTTTGAGACTGATGATTCTAGGTACGAATCTAAGGCAGATAGAAAGTGCAACGTTAAGCTAATTCTAGGTTTGAATATATAGCTGTTTGCAATGTCAGGCTATGTCTATGTTGGGGTGAAAGACATCGAATGTCTTGTGTATTTCTCGGATTTTTATTTAGATGATTACTTTAACTTATGAATTCCGTTATGTAAGTGCCATTGGGCGTTTATCAATATAATCTTTCTCCATTTTGTCCACACACAAAAAACTGCGTAACTTAAAGGAGGGGCAATTTTGGGGAGGGCAATCTTATATATTATTGCAAAATGACTTTTGGTGAGGAGGATCGTGGGAGCGACACATGGCATGAGTTGATTGGTTTGTCGTTTAGGATTTTGAGAGATGCACGTGACTTAATTACATGCATCAACTATTTGTTATGAATCTCATTTAAATTTGAAACTCATATATCTCGTCTTATATAACAAAATAAATAATCTTTGATTCTATATTCTATTCCAGTCAATAAGTTATAAACGAGAAAATAAAAAAGGAAAATGTAAATTCACTAATAGAGAGTCTGAATACATTATGACGATTCTTATTTAATTTATTTATTATATAAGGTAATCGGTATATATACTGAAAATAAAGTATAACAATATTAAAACGAAATCATCTATCTAGGGAAGAAAATAAATTCTTGCAAAATTGGATCACTTGAAAAAATTTAAATTAGCTTAATCTGAATTTAAGATCAAGAAAATATAACTTTTGCTATGAAAATATTACTTTCCAAATGAGGCTTATATAAATTTAAAATTTAATACTTAGCAAAATAGAAACCTCACCAATGTTTATATCACAATCAATATACACAGCCTCTAAACACTCACGTCAGGGCACTGGGCATTTCACCAGCATGATTAGGGAGTGAGGCGAATCACTATGGAATATTCTGACACAATTGAAATGCGAGAGGTACACATAGATTAGGCAGCCAATAAGAGAAGAATTGTAGAAAATGGACAAATGATTTTCAAAATTCAAACGACCATGAAAGAATTGTGGAGTATATTGTGGAATTTGGGGCGAGAGAGAGAGAGAGAGAGAGAGAGAGAGAGAGAGAGAGAGAGTCGTTACAGAAGAAAATAAGTGGTTGTGATCTCTGATGTGCTTCAGAAATTAATCCTAGCCGTTCCTTAAGCTACTATTGGAAACAAAAATAAATGGCTTAGATTTATAGAAACTCTAAACACTCTCTTAACCATAAGATTAGAAATGAAAATGTTAGGATTTATAAGGGATTGAAAAACCTCTCTTCCTTATTAGATAGATACTTTTTGCCTTCTTCCAATTACATGCATTATAAAAAAATTATGGCACATTTTCCCTCTAGGGTGTTGACTTCATTTATTTTTTGAAAAGTCACATATATGGATTACAATTTTATAGCCGATTCCATCACTTATATGGGTTATGATTTTATTGCCGATTCAATCACGATGGGAAATTAGAATCAAGAGGAACAAATAAGAAATAGAATTGTTGGACTCTTTTAATTTAAGCGATAGAGTAATTCAATACACTTTCCGGTTAAAAATACAATTTTTTAGCTCATCACAAAAAGAAAAAACACATCATTGTATTTCATGTCTCCGTGCTCTACATAGCACGGGTTCATACAAATTAATGTGGAATGCTTTTACTCCTTAAGATGTTGAGAATTCCCAAAACGGTTTGAGATAGACAGAGAAAACCCTCACTTGAGAGATTAATGAGAGAAGCTCTGGGTTAGAGAAAGATGGGGATTCCCAAATTTTCTCTTTCTTAACTATTTTATTAGATTGTTCAAAATGATATTGGGCATGCAATTAAGTAACATTTTTGCGATAAAAGCTAGTTTAATTCTGGTAAAATTTATAATGTGGGTTCGATCCGTCATTATTGAGCTTGACCATGCTAGTATAAACACTATTGAATACATCTTCTTCTTTTTTTTAAACAAATACATCTTTATGTCTGGATATGACAGCACTTTCATCAATATATATAGGCCCACAAAACATATATTTGCAGTACAATTCCGTGATGGAACACGTTAAAGCTTGTAGGGATGATGCATGTACAATTATGTACTGGATAGTGGAAAGGACCCCATCTGTGTTGCTGGAACAAAACCAAAAGGGATAAGACAGAAATGCAGGACATAGCCCGATAGCCGTGTCCAAGCATCAAAATTGATCTCTTTCTGAGCCTTAGAACATGGAGGACGGCGGAAATAAAGGGGTATCGACCCATTTGTACAGACTTTGCATGTACTGACGGCGTCAGAGACCCACTTATGGATTCTAAACGATCAATCCATTTAAACGAAATGAGGTGATTTTGAATCGAGCTCATCTGACCGCCTGATTGCAACGATTCCCGCGTAAGCCCACTCAGAATTTGATTTCGACATGGATGAACGACTCGTGCTCGGTACCTCCGGTCGGTGTGCCAACACAAGAATTTGGATAGTGAGCCAGGCCTTTTGTGGTGCTCATTTCCAAATAGGCTTAATATATATTCTCGTCCATAGTTGTCAAAAACCTAGGATAGAGGATACGTATGATTCATATCGTCTCTTTCTAATAACAATATATATATATTTGTTACAGAGACCCAAGATACAATCGTGTACATCAGAATTCATCTCCTTCTTAGCCTTAGAACATGGGTAGGAGATATAACTTCTTCTTTGTTTTTCTTTTGGGGAAGGGTGGACTGAAATAGGGAGCCCCATAAGCATTTTTTGGTGCTCGATATCATTTCCAAAATTCCAATGGGCTCAATGTTCTGGAAAGGACCACATCCACATGGGGATCCCCTAAAACATTCCAGGTTTTTGGGTTTTGTAAAACTGAACTGTTGCAATATGAACTTCAAACCGTTTTGTTGTTCCTCTTGTTATTTCTGTTATTTTAGTTTATCGTGACCTCTCTACTTTGTCTAGATCTTTCAAACGAACTAAGCTGCTTGAATTCGAGTTCGTGTTCGTTCATTAGGAAATCATTCAAGATCGATTTGTAACTTCAACATATCAAGCTGTAACACTTTCTAAAAATTTGTTACGTTATGAAATCAAAACTCAAACAAGTTACTAATCACCTCATTCGGCCTTTTGTGTATGGAAAATTCAAGCTACTTGTGTGTTCTGCTATATTTTGTTTTTCTTTATTAAACTAATAATACTACTACGCAAAAAAGTAAATGAAAGCAAGAATAAGTATGTAACTTGTATGAATAAAGATAAAATAAGAGCAATGCTAGGAAAACCACTTCAAATGCAATTTCGGACATAGCTGCGTCTAGAGCCGCTCGATACATGTTGGCCCACATACGTACATTGAATATTTATGGAGTCTATGAAGTTGTGTTTCAAATACGTTTTGATGATACAAATGCGAAAATGATTATCATGTTTTATGTAAGCTATAGTCACATCAAACAACAATAACAATACCCAAGAATCAATGAATTCCAAATCGATGAGGCTATGGGCGGGAGAGGACTTGAGGCAGTCCTAGCATATGATAATCTATGCACAAAATAGTTGTTCTCAAAAAAAAAATTAAGAAACTCAAAAGACTTTATGACGTGAAACCATATACTCCCTCTATCCAAATTTAAAAGTCTCTCATTTATTTTGGGATGTTTCAAAATAAATGTCTTCTTTCTTGAAACATCCATCAAAGTATGCCAAACTTTCAGTCTTACCATTAAGAAGCACTTTTATGTCCCAATTGGTTTGTCTATTATTTTTTAACTTATATCGTTTTTCATAATTTCGAAAACATTACAAAAAAAAATAATTGATAACTCTCAAATAATATTCATATTACTTCATATTGAAAGTTACAACAATTTAAACACATTTAACTAATTTCACAGTTTTAAAGGTTACTTTTATAAATCTAAAGAAATGATTTTAACTTTTTAAAAAACTCGATTTCTCATGGATATAACACTTAAAACGAGACTGAGAGAGTATGTACCAGCAGCATCCAGCTCATTACCTTAGAGCAATTATTCAGTACTCATAGAACACTGTTACATGGTGCTGCAAGGCATTATCAACCACATATTTTTATACAGCCACACTTGGTGATGTAGCCACACAATTGTTTGATGAAATTGGGTTAAGTTGATAAAGTTAAAAGGGAGTATGCATGGGGAGTCAAGCCTGCAAAAGCTAAAAGTTATTGCACATGGTGGGGTTGATCTGAAAACAAAATATACGAGGGATTCACTGTGACAAGTGTTCTCTTTTACCTGACACTTCAGCAGGGCGGTCATTTAAGGGAGAAAATTTTGGGTACGGGTAGGTAGATCCACGCGGTGCCCAACACCAAAATTTTCTCCGTTTGAGGGGCCGGTCACTGCACGCTTCTCAATTATTGCTTCATTATTTCTATGATATATGAAGTTTTGTTTGTAAAAATTATGATGTAAGGATCCCTTAAAATTGTGTTTTTAGAATATAAAAAATATATTTTGTTGTTAATTTATTAATATGTGTGACTTGGTTTCTGCATTAAGAATACTACGTCCGCCGACTGCCCTGACGGTATATTTGCCAATAACCAGAAAGACCAAGTGGTTACAGTTTTGTAGTTAGCCCGTGACTCCACAAAAATCAGCATTTGAATTTTTTGTAGCCACAAAAAGAGTATATTGTACAGTTGGGCTTTCTCATGTGACTCCATGAATTTTTACTAAAATACACTTGGTGAAAGTCTGAATTCTGTAGCATTCCTATTGGTGTAAGCTCTGCACTTAAGTTCTATCCGCTTATGTATTCGCATGGAGCCCACAGGGCGTTTGGATGTCCGAGTCAGTTTGTGCACACCTCGATTAATTTCGGGGCTTCGGAAGTAATGACCAAGCATAACTCGTAGTGACCCCAAGGTTTGGAATGACTAGACCCCGTGGGATTCGAACATGCAACTTTATGATCAAACACTTATTATTGTCTCATACTCACTTTGTCAACCCTTTGGAGTTCCCATAGAGCCCCCATTCCCTGCCGCTAATATAAAATTTAAAAAAAAAAAAAAAAAAAACTTGATTTGGGAGTAGGAGACTTTTCCCATCTAAGAGACTGGAGGAGAGACAACCAGGCGTAGTGGTCTTTCTCTAGACGTGAGCCGCATGACCATAAAGACTCTAGACTCTGCGATAGATCCTAATAAAAGGAGCAATTTTTCAATATAGAGAGGGTACCACGTACCTTCAGTACCGAGAAGGTACCATGTGGTACGTGGAGCGAATCTAAGCCGTCCATTTTGGTTTTGGGAGGTCCAAATTCGGGGAGAGAGAGAGAAGAGAGAGGATGTTTTGATCTCGGCCGTCCAATACACTTTGGACGGTTTGGATGCAACGTTCGGATACCACGTAGACTCGGCCACGTGGTACCTGGTAGGTACCCAAAAAATTATCTAATAAAAGCCTAAAACGGGTCAAGTTGATAGCAACTGACACTAGGGGCGGAGACACCTATTTTGGAGTATATTTTGCATATTTTTTTACAGATATTTTTCAAATAAGTATAAAATTTAAAAAATAATTAAAATGTAAGAACAATTTTTATTCCGAGAACACTAAATTATAGTGATTAAACCAAGTGATAATGATATTACGTTTGTCGAATGATATGATAATAATAATACTCGCGATTAATTTATCCATTTATCAAAATCATCCCATAAAAACTCGAATGAGTGGATTTTAGTCATAAAAAAATCTTCGAACCAAAATTTCTTTCATAATTTGACCCCTCCGATTTAGATTTCTGGCTCTGCCACTAACTAATTAACACCTCATTCAAAGCAAGTGGCCTGCAGTATGCAAAAACAGAAAGCACAGAGGCAAGCAATGTCGCTTAGAGCATCTCCAACACTACTAGACACTTGAACTAACCAAAAGTACAAAACAAGGTACACTTTACTTTTTCACTTATGGATTCCAACACCACTCTCTACTTTTGTTCTTTACTTTCTGCTTTTATGGCAAACATGAAGGGAAATGAAGGAAGGTAAAGGAGAAAAAAGAGGAAAAAGTAGAGTAGAGAGGCAAATGCCTTGCTATTAGTAGCAAGCCAAAAGGGACAAGGCTAGAGTAGATAGCCAAGTAGCAAGTCTATTGGAACATGATTTTTTGGTTTGACTAGGCATAGTAGCCAACAAGGTGCAAGTAGCAAGAACAGTGATAGGTACACACCCTTTCAATCACTCCCCACCACACCCTCTCTCACATGTGTGGTGGGGTCCATTGGGACCCATCGGATGAGCCCCACCACACATGTGAGAAAGGGTGTGGTGGGGAGTGGTTGAGAGGGTATGTACCTATCATTTTTGAAGTAGCAAGCCTCTTGGAGATGCTCTTACATGATTCAAATCGCCAAGAGGCGTTCCAGGATATGCACTTGAGTATCATGAGTAAGGAGGTCAAGAGCTCAAACTCCTCCTCCCTATTCTAACTATTCTACTAACAAATTGACTTTCACCGAGACAAAAAAAAAAAAGGTCGTAACTCGTTAACCACCAATAGTGGTGTAGCTAGAAAATTGTTCCAATGAGGGCACAATTCATAAACGCTAGTATTTTTGTTGTGAAAGTGAATTTGTTAAGTCTGTGGCGCGAGTCAGTGGAGGTTTGGGATCCGTAAACATGCTATAGCTAGTTTTGAGGCGAAAATTTAGTGAATTTGATGCTTGTTTGTGAGTAGTTAATTATTCAGTGGTTCTGGGTCATCGCCACATAGTGCCCTAACACCCTTCTCTATCACTTTTTTTTTATCGGCCTTCATCACATATTCAAATAAAATTCATGTATTTAGTTTTGAATTCCACATAAATATGTGCAGAAGAATTACATTATAATATCAAGTAATGACACCCAAAAGCACTAATTAGTTCTTTTTTATAAAAAATCATCCAAAAAATCCAATGTGGGCTTGTAGCTATGTGGGCTTGTAGCTCTGCCACTAACACCAAGCTACCACCTAGGGTCACGAGAGGGGCCAAGGACAGACGCAATGACGGGTTAGTCTAGGCGACCATCTTATTCAAGTTTCAAATTTGCAACCATATATGTTTGTCCGTCCAACTAAATATTGTTATAGTGTTCGCCCACAAGAATCTTGCTTCCGTCCCTCGTGCATCCAACCTGTCATTTTGGTGGTACAACAAACAAGGGGCCGGCAACCCAATCGGCCAGTTTGGCCCACCATGTCCTCACTCTCTCTCTCTCTCTCTCTCAGCTTCCTCCATAAATACCCTTCACACAACCTTCATCTACTCACCACCTACCTCTCTCTCTCTCTCTCTCTCTCTCAATTCTCTAACCAAAACAAACAGTACCCTAAAGAAATGGGCATTAGAAAGCCAAACAAACTACCACAAACAGAAGTGATAAAGAAAATCCTCAAGAGATGCTCAAGCCTGGGCAAGAAAACCGGCAACGAATTAGCCGAAACCGAGCAGCTTCCTTTAGACGTACCAAAAGGCCACTTTGCGGTGTACGTCGGAGAGAAGAGGAGCAGATACATAGTTCCTATCTCGTTCTTGACTCGCCCCGAGTTCCAGTCCCTCCTCCGCCGCGCCGAGGAGGAGTTCGGCTTCGATCACGACATGGGTCTCCTTATTCCTTGTGAAGAAGTTGTGTTTCGCTCTCTCACTTCCATGCTCAGATGAGAGAGAGAGAGAGATGATGATGATGATGATGATGAAGTTGTACTACAGTATTAAAGATGAAGCAGTTTTTGTGCTTTGTCTTTTTTCTTTTTCTTTTTTTTGAAACCCTTTTGGGGTTTTTGGGGTTTGATGAGAAGGTAGATTAGTTCTAACTTGGAAGACCCATGATATATATATGTACGTATATATATATATGGGTTTAGATTTGTGAAGAAGTTTGAGATTTTCCTCACAGAGAGGTGTAGTTTTTCACTTTCTCCCCCCTGTGAGAGAACTTCTTGTTTTAAGCATTTGCCTCTTTTGAATGATCCTGTCTCTCTCTATCTCTTACTTTGGCTCATTTGTCTTATTATCTGCTATTTTTTTGGCCCGTTTGATAACCCGACTAGTATAGTTAGGGATATACTAGTTAGGGATCGGAAAACATAAGGGGACCCACAGGTTTGCATCGACCACGTATTGACGGCATTGGTGACGCCGTTGTGGGTCCCAAACGATCGATTCGAGCCGTTCATCATTCTCAAAATTGAATTCCGAGTGGGCTCACGCGGGAATCGAGGCAATCGGACGGCTGTATGAGCTCGATCCAAATATTTCATTCAAAATTTGCCGGCGCCGTCGGTGCGTGATCGGTGCAAACCCGTCGGTTCATATAGAAGGGTTCGTTAGGGATTGGTAAAGTGATGGAATTTTGTTATTATCTTATTATCTGCTATTTTTTGCCCCCGTTTGATAACCCGACTAGCATAGATGAGATTGATAAAGTGACTAGCATAGATGAGATTGATAAAGTGACGAGATTATGATAAAATTGGTAATGAGTTAGAATTGGTAATTAATTTTTGTTTACACCGGATTAATATATAAGATTGTTATTACTATGTTTGTTTCACTTGGGATAGCATTGGATTGAAACTGCAATTTCCATTTTTACCCTTATGCAAAACTGAAGCATAACAGAGTAATTGAATAGGTAAATCTTCTCTCTTATCACATGTAATTTTTCCTTCTCCGGTAAAGAAAAAGGCCAATAAATTGGTAGACCTTCACAGGTTTGTTTCGCCCAAGCTTTCTGAAACCCTTACAAATTCACTTGTTTTACATATTATATTCAAGAAATATATATTATTTATACTCACACACGTAAATTACCAAAAAAGAAGAAGCAAAAATCAAACCAAATTAGATCCGTTAGAGGGAACACATAGAAAGGCGTGGGCAGTTTTGTCATTGTCCTGGAGGGAATCCGGATTGGATTGGCAATTAGGTATTGGTGATGCCCCTTAATCAAGGATTCATAGTCTCAAGGGATTGTTAGTCCGCCCATTCAAATTGAAAGCAAACAAGGTACTCCCTCCGTTCCTAATTAAGAGCCTCACTTTCTCTCTCTTGCTATTTTTCAAATCAAAAGATGAAGTACTTCCATGTATCATTTTTTGAACTTTTTCGCACCGAATTAAAGTACTCGTCAAGTGCTTTAATTTGGTGCAAAAAAATTAGAAAAATGATACACGGAAGTACTTCATTTTTTTTATTTGAAAAATGACACGACTTTTCGTAGTGGACTATTAATTTGGAACGGAGGGAGTATTAGAAGTCCCCTCCTCTTTGCTATTCCAATCCCGCCCTCCAAGAGGGGTATTGTTTGGATGAGATTTATAGAAGAGGGATGAGTAGGTTGGGTAAAATGGTCAGGGTATTCCTTCCATATCCACCGTTTGGCAACATTTTCCTTCCCCCGACTAAATCATCCAGCTTCACCCTTATCTCCCTTCTCCCTAACTAAATAAAAGCAGAGGGGAGGGTGCTTATATTTAGTCAGGGTGGATGATCTTGACGATTTTCCTTCTCTGCCCCCACCCCACCCCAAATCCTTCTGCTGCTTAATGGAAAATACAAAAGATCAGAGAAAAAAACAGATCTTGAACACAAACCCAAAAATTACTGAAAATACAAAAAGAAAAAAGAAAAAAAACCTTTTAAGAATTACAAATGTGGATTTGTTTCACACGTTTTTACCACCCAAAAAAAAAAAAAACCTTTTAAGAATTACATATTTTGAATACTTAATGATTTTAATTTGTATAAAAAATTATTAGGACTTATTTTAGCTTAATTTTTGTTAAGTATAAAAAAAATTAATTAGTCTTGACGTTATATAATTAATTTCATTCATAATCTATTATGGGCATATAAAAGGGCAAGAAAGTCATTTGACATGATTTTACATCATCCACCCTCCTTATCCCTCCTTTTTTTATCCCCCATCCAAATCATGTACTATTTAATCCACCTTCTTAACTGTCACATCAATGTGAGTCCACCCTTCTTATTTAATCACCCTTAACTGCTTTTGAACCCATATTTCTCTCTTTAGTTGTTTGGATGAAATCAAAGTTCAATTTTGATGTCCATTTATAGGCTCAGAGTTACAATTTGAAAAAAACCCAATTATTACATTGAAAAAATATATATATATCATCAAATTATGTAGCTCTGCTCCTCCTTCACAAATATAACCCGTCTCCTTTACGTAATAATTCTAGCTCCGTGCCCTTGACGACAACACATTCTAGAGAGTGACATAACCATGATTGTGGGGGCATTATTAACCAAGAAACACGCAAGGGGAAGACCGAAAAATCCACAACACATTATAGAGAGTGACATAACCATGATTGTGGGGGCATTATTAACCAAGAATTAAAGACGCAAGGGGCAGACTGAAATTCCATATTATGACAAATTAAAGGGCTTAAAACACGATAGCAGTATAGCACAAGCACCCAAAAACGGTACAAATTACAATCAGGTTGTTTCATGTTTGCCGAACAAATTTTCAAATGTGGAAATATTGTTGGATTTTTGAGAAGGCATTCGATTAATTCGAAGATGGCCAATTTCAAATGCAAATGGCCTATATTTTGAGGAGAAAAATTTGCATGCCGAACGGCGAACGGGTACCGCCATATTTAATCACCCTTATTATTTTATTCCCCCTGAGTCCCTGACTATTTAATCCCTCTCAAACTAATACGCCATCCAAACAGGCCGTAAAGGTTTATCCCTCCTCTTTGCTAGTCCAATCCCATCCTCGAAGAGGGTTATCAAATGCGCCCTAAAAGGTTTATGAACTACGCGATTTGTATATGATTATATCAATATGTTGTGTTTAAAAAAACAAAAAAAGAAGAAGAAGAAAGTAATGTAAAATGGAATCTATGCAATGACAATCCAAACCATTCATTGGGACGTCAATAACTATTTAAACAAACCATATCTGGTAGGGGTGTTTTGGCATAAACAATTCATTTGAATTATTTTTGTCTTTATTAAAAAAAATGCATTAGCTAGTTTTGCTGCGATTTTTTGTGGATTATTTGTTCATATGTACGAGAAGAATTTAACGAGTAAAAAATTATATTTAAAATCTTAAAAAAAGTTTACCAAAGACAAAAATAATCCAAAAAGACAAATTTTTTACCAAAAACAAAAATAATCCAAAAAGACAAATTTTTTCATTTTCTAACGAATTAAGATAACCAATTCCTTACCTTTCCAATTTCTAATGAATAGAGAACCATTTATTCTGGTATAAATAGTTATAATTTGGTCTTCCACCATAAGGGGTTCTGATTGGGATTGTTTGAGCAATTGATGCAATTGTCGACCTCTTGCCTACTCATTTTGAGTACCTTTATCGATATCAGAAGCGAGTTGTGCAAAGGCTTCTAATTCTCTCAATTGTGCTAGGTCCAATTTTAATTTACTGTCTACTTGTTTCATAGCTTTAATGTGCAAAGGCTTCTAATTCTCTCAATTGTGCTAGGTCCAATTTTAATTTACTGTCTACTTGTTTCATAGCTTTAATTTGAGCTGTAAACTCTACTCTGGAAATGGAATTGTGTGAAGGCTTCTAATTCTCCCAGTTTTGCCAGGTTCAATTTTAATTTACTGTCTACTTGTTTCATAGCTTTAATTTGAGCCATAGACCCTACTCTGGAAACGGAGATACCACGCTAATAGCAGGTCTGATTTCAACATTGGGCTTTTTGGATCATTTTTGTCTTTATTCAAAAAAATATAGTCTACGCACAGGAATAAGATATCCTTTAGTGCGGTGCCTAGTGCAACATCTGAGCCGTTAATCGCGCAATCAACGGCTCCAATTTCATCTAGGCACTTAGCTGATTTGAACCGTTTATTGTCGAAATCAACAGCTCGTGTGCCGCACTACAAGATTGTAAACAAACATGACTTATTAAGCCAAAACAAACATTAGTGTAAACAACGGTAAATCTTTACCAACTATGACTCTTAAAACAAAATAAAATTTGATCAATCTTTTTTCCATATCTAGTCAAGATAACTTTTTTCAAAGATGATTTTTTTTTTTTTTTTTGCATAGACATTTTTTCCCCGTCATGTATTGGCTTGGTTCCCTCTGGATTAAAACCTAACGTTGGCCATGGCAATGCAACTTGAGGAACATCTCAAGTACAAACCCCATGTGGATGTGCTGGCCTGGCCTATACATGTACAGCCTTGACATAATTTCAGTTGCATTGATTCAAAATTCATTCATTTTTCTGATTTCCATTGAGAAATAGTATGTCATTTGTGTTGAGAAATCGATCAAACCAACAAATACGAGTAAAAAACAATGTAAAAGAAAAATTAAACGAAAAAAAGAATGCAAGACAAATAGAATTAGCGCGGCTCCCCAACTGTGTAAGTGAATACATCCACGGCTTACTCGTTTTTTCACTATCTACCAAAAATAAGAATGGATACAAGTTACATTAACTGTTGCATACAGCAATAACTTATCAAAGCACAACCTAATTCAAATCAAGCTCCACAAGCCGAACAATTCATAGAAAACCAATTTTGTTTTCCTTGTTCTTGCGGTAACATTAGTACGTATTTCAAGTATGTTATATAGTGTTTCTCATAGACATTTTAATGGATAATGAAAAAGTGAGTTTTTTTAAATAAATACACTTCATTTCCTTGTTCTTGGAGTGATTATCCAGTGCTACTGGAACACCACCAAGTGATGCTTCACATGGGATTCATACACTTAATCATAAATCCTACATAATGTGTGTGAGTTACACTTAGTCAACCCCCTAGGAGCACCATATGGTGGTGCCCCATGAGCAAGTAATAATTTCTCCACTCACAATTACCATCCATCTTCCACTCAGTTTAAAATGACATGAAAGGGTTCATGAAAAGAGATCTCTCTTTCAGAGAAGTTGGACCCTATGGCATGTTGAGAACCATTGCAAAGGAGTCAAATACCAATCACCCATCAAAAGTAGCAGATATTGAATTACAACAGCATGTAGAGATCAAGCCCAACCAGAGGAAAAGAGTGAGAAATTTATGCAGTTGAAAATGAGAGATACCGAACAATGTAACGAAAGGAAATACGATAATGCACTTCCCCACTTGGTTCACATAAATGCTAAGAACTCGAGCAATTGCAGAAGAACGTACAAAAATCTACAAAATTGCAAAGATATATGTAGAGCATGATTGTCCACGATGAAACAACATTGAAGCTCTACCACCATGCATTGTTATTTATGAGAACCCGGAAAAAAGCAAACACGCACAGAAACCCACTCCTTCAATTATGTGCCTTGGCTTCGGCTTTGTGATGAGACTTGGCCTTCGCCTGAGGCAAGAAAACAGAACCAACATAAGGTTTTTGAGATTATGTCCAAGTAAATGCGTAATAGTATCAAGCACTAGCATAATCGCTTGAATTCAACAATCATAGGAAACCGCTATCACCTGATCAAAAATAAAGTGACGGAGATCTCTGGGTTATGTTTGTTAAGTACTTAAATTATGTAGATTTATTTAGACGCAGAATATCATTTCTTCCAGCTTTTTGTTTCACTATTTATTTTAGGAAGATGAGGACAGAAGGGAATGCTATTGTTACCACGGGATAGTGATTAACATCATCACAGATTGTGAAAAAAAGCAGTCCAAATATCAAGAGTGCTGAGAATCCTTTGCTCAGTTATAAAATTATGATGAATTGGTTCTGATGTCCATGGGAACTCGTGATATTTGCAATGGAAGGCATCTTGTTTTGATGATCCATCCAATCAAATAAGGCAAATTTGTAGGAGTAATGTAGTTCCAGTAAGTGACTAGAGGATGATAGAGAACCAAACACTTTGTCAGAATGATAACTCTCTCAAGTACGTCGTAGTATCTTACTATAATGAGGTTTAGAAAAATACATCTCTTATATTTGATCAATATACAAAAAAGCCAAAGGAGAAATCTATCCAGTAACCAACAATTGTCCCAGAGAAACAAAAGCTCTAAGGAGTATATCTAAAGCTTAGTATCTCTTTTGCAAGGAGCTTGAATTTGCAGGACAGAAAAACACAGAGCTGCGCTTCAGTTTCGTAGCAGTGGAAACAATATCAAAGGCAGTACTAACTAGTCGTGAGAAATCACTTCCTATGAAGTAAAGAACTAGCAGAAGGCAGGTATATCAATATCAGAGTCACTACTAACCAGTTGCAATAAGTCGCTTCCTAAGACGTAAAGATGGAAATTCCAAGAATGGAGTTGTATCGCAGCATCTCTCTGTCAGATACCATTTCTGATGTAGAAATTGTCCAGTTGAAGAAGTTAGGTGAAATTACTATACTTTTACGGGAAATCCATTTTGCCCCTGGATCAGACCATTCAGTCCCCACGCTTAACAATAGCCAATTAACCATGATGGGGATTTAGCCATTTTCCACTTCACCTCCCTACAGTCACAAAACCCTTTCAAACAAACCAAATTTGTCCCACAAGCACCTATTTTGATATTTAGCATGACAAAAATATGAAGTAAACCCAATTCAACGTAATAAGAGTAGCATACACTTCTCCTTCATCTATCCCCAAACCATCTGAAACCCCTAATGCACCATCACTTCCTTCGTCCCAAACACCCTCACAACTCCCACTGCTCACCCCAAATACCATCACTTTCTCCTCTCCCATCACTGCCAGAGCTTCATTTAACTGAGAAATGGGCAAACAGTTTGACTTATGAAAGAATATGTGCTCAAGATCCCAAAAGCCTCATCTCCATATGGATGTACCTGGGAACACGGCAACACCACTTTCGTGCACCTACCGCAGCATGCAAATATCTACACAATCACAACATCAAAGTACCAGAAGTCTACGTAACAACTACTGTGTCTCCTTCTAGCATCCTGGAATACGCACAACTACTAATATACCACCATCTAGAGCTATCAATTTCTCAACCTACTGCGACGTAATGGAAACTTAACTACACCCAATCGGCGACAATGGTTCACGAAAGCAGTAGCCTTCAGCTGCTTAAGGTCATCATTTCCCATCTATTCTACCCTTTACACCTCGACTTTCCATATTTTCTATACAGTTACAACAATAAAACAATATGACCACAAGTACCCGTATGTTGAATATCATTAATCTATGGACACATTAAGACAGGGTAGTAGCTGTCTGAATTGAGACAATCAATAGTACATTTAAAATGGAACCAGTCTATATGTAGCAACCATCAAAAAATCACAAATCATACTGGATAATTATAAAACCTAATAAAAATTTATCCGGAAAAGTAACGAACCAAATTGCCATGGGATGCATTCTTTTCAAGCAACCACATAGCTGATAAAAAAAATGACTACGCACGTGTAAATGATGGAATGAAAACATGAGAATACATTGCCAGTCAGATATCTTGGGGTGATCTCTACAAGACTTAGGGCTGATGATTGTGAAGTGCTTAAGAAGATTTTGGGACAAATTCAGTCATGGACCAATAAAAGGCTGTCTTATGGAGGTAGACATAAGTCAGTGCAATCTGTGCTTTTTAGCATACAAGTGTATTGGTCTTCAATTGTCATTCTACCTCAAAAGATTCTTCATGAAAACAAACGGAGGATCTAAAATTCTACCTAAGAAGGTTCTTCATGATATCGAATAGATGCTTAGAACCTTTCTGTGAGCTGGCTCTGATATGAGACATTCTGGGGCTAAAGTTGTTTGGTAGTCCCTTTGTGTTCCTTAGAAGGAGGGTGGCTTGGGTTTTAGACTTCTCAAAACATGGAACAGAGCATCTATGGTCAGACATTTGTGGGAAGTGTGCTTAAAAGCTGATACTCTCTGGAATCTGGATAAACTGGGTGCATAAATATGTGATCAAGGATCAGAGTGTCGACAGTCAGGATCCCTAGTGAGGCCTCGTTGACTGTAAGGAAAATATTCAATTTGAGAGTTTGGTTCAACCTTGGGGATGGTCTGTCAACTTTCCTGTGGACTGATAACTGGCACCTTAGGCACTTTGCCTAAGCAATTTTGTGAATCTCTGGTTTTTAATATGGGTTGGTCTTTGCACACAAGAGTGGCTTCTATTATTCAGAATGGAGCATGGAAATGGCCTACATCCCTCATTACTGTTACTTGAGAAATTCTGGCTAATATTCCTCCTAGTCTGGTCCCTAATCCTGCTGTTCCCGATTCTGTAAGGCGGACAATAAATGGTAATGGGTGTATTCTGCTCATTCTGCTTGGCAGGCCTTGAAGGGAATTATGACTCTTGTTCCTTGGGCTAAAAGTGTTGGTTAACTCATAATGTGCCTCGTTGGGCTTTCATTGTGTGGCTGGCTTTTCTGGGTCGGTTAATCAGCTGGGGATGAATGTGGATATTAGATGCCTGCTTTGCCATAATGGGACTGAATATCTCGAACACTTGTTTTTTGCTTGTGACTATTCAAGGTGGTTTGGAAGATGCTTTTAGCCAAGAATAATACTGGTAGACCTTGTTTTGGCCTGTCAAGGGAGATGGACTGGTTGTGTAGCCATCTGATAAGGGGTTCCTACGCAAACAGAGTTTAAAAATTGTCTTAGCTGCTTCCATTTACTGGATTTGGAGGGTAAGTAACAATAGACACTGTAGTGGTTTGAATGTTCCTGCTAAGTCCTTGGGTTCTAAAGTACTTGATGAAGAGTTAGGGCTTGTACGTGCACATGGAGGAATTAGAAACCATCTGATGAAAACAGGCTGTTGGTCAGGGATTGGGGAGTGAGTCCTAGAGTCTTTAGTGTTGTGCTGTTTTCTGTTTCAATTGTGTTTTGCTTCTTCTGGCGATGCTTCTTCGTTTTGATGGGTGTCCCTAAGGGGTCCGATATGATGTAGGGCTATGACCAGTGTCTTGCTAGTTTCCGCAAATAGCGTTAATAAAATATAGTTAATTTACCCACCTCGGGGTTTGGCACAATGGGTTTGTAGCGCTCCAAAAAAGCGTGAGGTCAAGGATTCGACTCCTATGGACAGGACCCTCACAGTAATCTAACTTATGCTAACTACTAACATTCTGGCAAAAAACACAAAAGAAATGGTTAATTAACTACTAACATTCTGGCAAAAACACAAAAGAAATAGCTAATTTACCCACACAAAAAATAATAATAATAATGAAAACATGAGAGAATATGCGTATACGGAATTAATTCTGCAGTTTCGAAAATCTAAATAAAAAGGGTAAGGAATTCAGAAAGTACCTTGAGGTACTTGAGCTTGATACTTCCGTAAACGAGCCCTAGAGAGAAGGCGGAAACACGAGCCACCTACATCAACACAACCAAATTAGAGAATAATGCACGAGAAATTACCTAAATCCCACCACACACACACACACACACAGGATACCAGAGCTAGAGTGCTGGTGCCGGAATAAGGACCAGGAGGCGGCGCCATTGGGAATTATTTCGATTGAGATTCGAGTGCGAGTGGAGAAGAAGAAGAAGAAGAAGAGCAGAAACGAGTCAGAAGAATTATCACCGAGAGATTTTATATAAAGCCCTAATCCCTTTCTTTTCCCTGTATTTAGTAGTACCCCGTAAAAAAATAAATTCAATCGGACATCGGTAAATGCTCCATTAATTTATTTAGTGTTCTATTATGAACCAAAAACCCGTAAACCGATGGAGTAGTTACGGATATCTAATTGAGTACAGGATACCACCAAATATTATTTTAAAAAACATGAACGGTTCCGATAATCCGTGTAGAGCCCAAAATAGTCCCAAATCAATTCACGTGCAAAATATATGTTTGTCTGGCAGGATCCTTACTAGAATACAATCTGACTATACTTTTCAAAAAAAATTTTGAAAAATACAACAAAGTTCTTTGCATTAAGATATCACCAATGGTATATACAAAATCGAATAACTAAAAGTTGTCACTCCACCTTTTGATATCCAATTAACAATTTATAGGTCCACAATGACATAATCAAAATTGAGTGATAATCACTTTTCAAAGTAAAAAAAGAAACTAAATTATTTATAAAAAAAACTACTTTTTTCAGTCAAAACTGTTTTTTTTTTAACATAAAAATTTTAAAAAAACAAACAGTTTTCCAAAAAAAAATTGAAAAAATTAAACAGTTTTCAAACCTTTTTTAAAAATGCTTTAAAAAATTAAAACAATTCAGTTTTAAAAAACGAAAAGTTTTCAAAAAAATTAAACAATTTTTGAAAAATCAAAAAACAATTTAGTTTTTAAAAACAAACTTTTTTCAAAAAAATCGTTATTGAAAAAAAGACTAATCAATTTATAAAAAAAAAAAAACAAGTTTTGAAAAAAAAAATCAATAATTTTTTGAAGGACCCTGCTAGGGGTACCGACGGTTTTGTCCAGAAATTGTACCGATCGCACACGGGGACCCACTTTTGGGTCCCACACGAGTGATCCGAACCGTTCATTGTTCTTAGAATATTTTTCTAAATTTTTGGTTGGAACGGTGGGACTTTGGTTGGAGCACTTCCAACCGTCCGATTGAGCTGAAATTTGGTGGGGCCCCTCGGAAAAATATTCTAAGAACAATGAACGGTTCGGATCACTCGTGTGGGACCCAAAAGTGGGTCCCCGTGTGCGCTCGGTACATTCTCGGTACCATTACTTCGGTACCCATATCTTTATCCTTTTTTGAAAACTGTTGAAAAAGAGAGAAGTTTTATGTAATGGTGGATGTATTTAATTGAGGAGATGTGAGGTGCATTAAATTTTGGTTATTGTGAAAAAATTGATAACTTTGAGTATGCTAAGGTCAAAATTTAAGTATTGGTTAAAATGTTGTTTACTTTGATTATTCCATTGTAATCATTTTTTGGGCCACGCATTGCAAATTTTAGCGACATTTTGGTTTGAATATGCCATTGGCGATAACTTTAAGCTGGCTTAAATTATCTTTTTCGTGAATATTATTAAAATATATGGGTAAAAGTTATAATTTTACCCAATTTCGATTTATCTCATCGAATTGAAATCAAAAGTTTAACGCAAACAAAAAAAAAAAGGTAAAACAAAACTAAAAAATTCTTAATCCAGTCGCACTAGAAAACGTAATCAGTAGGCTTATCACCGGATTAGTTTTGGGCGAATCAGGTCGGTTCTCAAACTGATCCACCCATCATGGATTGTTGTATTCTCCATCCGCACCTGTTAGTGAGTGGGTCGGTTTAGTTGCGGATTGGACGGATTGAAGAAGGATTATTGGGCGGATCGAGTAGATAAAACTCGAATTGAATTTGTCAAAACTAAAATCTGATCGGTTGAACTCGCTCAGCACCCTAATGACGGGAATACTACTGGTCTACTACTGTTGTAAATTTATCACAGGAGTATATAAAGTTTATACACGACTCTCGAACAATCTTCTTCAGCGGTGGAAAGCTCCGATTCAATATACTTTCACTTTGTCGAAGCTTACTAGAGAGTTGCGAAAATGGCGTCGAGACAAATGAGAGCATCGCACATACTGATAAAAGCACCAGGGCTCTCGTCGCAAGTTGTCGTGGAAAGATCCAGAAGGCCGCGTCATCTCTGCCACCACTCGCGATGTCGCCATCGCCTAACTCCAATCTCTCCGTTGCAACATCGTCTCCAGTACTGCCAAGTTCAACGTCGTCGCTTCCACCTACTCCGACTGCTGCTCCGCCAAGCGCAATGGCGATCTCAATTCGTATTATCCATCAGATTGATTTCTTTTTTTTTACTTTTAGGCTTTATATGAGACTGCGCTATCTTTATGTTCAAGTTGGGGGCTTTCAAATACATGCAAATACGGATTACATTCATATACGTGTTATCTTTGTGTGCAAGTTAGGGACTTTCGAATACATTCACATACATGTTGTCTTTGATCTTAGCCAAAAGGTCGAGAAAGATAACTTTGTGTGCAAATTGGATGCTTTCAGTGAAACTAATTAACACCAATAAACTGTCCTAGAGGGGGGGGGGGGGTGAATAGGACACTAAGATAAAATTTTAAACACCATCAGAGATGTTACTCACCCATAAGCCATCTTAGACACCACAGTTCAACAAGCTCAATCAAATTCAAAAATATATAAAAGAGACAAAACACGAGAGATACGTGGAAACTACTTAGGGTCTAATACCCTAAGTATAAAACCACGGCCTATTCCTACAATTATATATCACAAATCAAAAGGATTACAAGAGTTCTCAATTTAGGGATTACCCACAAACTTCAAGTGACACCTAAATCCAACCCTTGATGCAATACCCAGTACTCCCTCTTTGATTTTGTGAACTCCTCAAGCAACCACATCTTGATCTCCGAAACAAATCAGCACCGAACTCATTCGGCTCATGTAGGATGAACGGCAACTGACCACAATATGAAAAACATGATTTTTGATGAAGGTTTTTGTAAAATAAAATTAGTCTAGGGCATATGCATGGAGAACAAAAGCATAGCTCTAGATTGACTAACAAAGATGATCAAAACATTGTTTAGATCATCATATTTGCACCAAGAACACAGCTGATGTAAAAATGGCGTTTTCCTCTCTCTCTGTAAACTGATGATGCAGGTGGTGATGAAAAAAGAGAGAAAAAGATGTTTATATAGTGCCAAGGATCAACCCTAGTACCAACCAATGAGATAACGCCACATACACAGGAAAACAAGCACTGTGCTTGAAGTTGTGCACGGAGACAGGCAACAAGCGCTCAACAGGCGCAACGGAGATGTGCAGAAAAGAAAAGCGCTAGTAAGTTCAGCGAGCGCAACGGGTAGCGCTTAACTAGCACTGATCTCTGAAACTAGAAGCAAAGAGCTCTATGCCTTAGAAAAATAATTCCTGCTAAAACTAAGATACTAGGATGCAATAACAAGATTCAAGAGAAGGTGTGAACTACCAAACTAAGTGATGATATGATAATGCAACCGTTATACCTTTCAAGAACCGAATCCAAGGCGATGCACGAGCAAGAAGGGATCCTCAAAAGCTTCAATCAAGGGGTGGATTATCTAGACACAACCGAAAATTAAACTCCCCCAAACCCCAAAGAAAAGATTACATGATCAAAAAGGATAAACAAATCCCGGAAATTGCCAATCACATTTACATTCAGATGCATTCAAATTCGTGTTATCTTTGTGTGCAAGTTCGGGGTTTCACAAAATCGTTCAAAAAAGCCCCCAACTTGCTCACAAAGATAATACGAACTTTAATGTGGATTACTAGGTCCAACCTTGACATGTCGGCGGCTGGACTTACGGTGGGTATGGTCATAAATCCGCAAAAGAGTCCCGCTCCAATTACTCTCTCGAGGATCTTGTTGAGTGTCTTAAGCAAAAAAGGATCGTAGAGTTATTCCCCCTACAAGGAAGCCTCACCTGAACTCCGAGGTTGGATTGAAGCAAGGGATCAATTCCCTGGCCTCTCTAAGATAGTCTCTTATTTTTATGGCTTGTCTCCTTGTTTTCTGTGACGTGAAGGAAGTAAGGCCCCGATTGGATGGAGTATTATTTTAGGGGGATAAGTTTTAGAGGGGGATAAGATAAGAGGGGGTATTATTTTTTGAGGGATGACCCACATTGATGTGATGTTTATGGATAGAGGATAAAAAAGTAGATGGTTTGGATGAGGGATTAAACAAGGAGATAACTTTTGACTTGATTTGGATGACTTAAAAATAAGAGGGGGTGGATGATGGAAAAAGCAGTCAAATAACTATTTTACCCTTGTGGTGTACCAAACCTTATTATGCATTAATTTAATTATATAATTACAAGATTTAATTTATTTTATTATTTTTGGACAATTTGAAGTTAATTTAATTTATTTCACCAAAAATATTATTATTTTTAATATTTTTTTTAAAAACAATGTTTTTTTTTTTTTTTAAAAACCCAAAAAAGAGAGAACTATACTGCTAATATAAATTGCATGGAGAATATGGGCCATTAGATTGGTGCATAAGTCAACGATGATTGGATACTAGCCATTAGATCAAAGCCTTTGATAAAAAAATGAAAACATGGAGTATTTGTATTGGATCAAATACAAAACCCACCCTTTGTTTATCAATACACCCACCCACCCACCGTTTATACAATACAATACACCCACGCACTGTTTACCAAAACCCACTGACCGACTCTCTCTCTCTCTCTCTCTCGGGCATCAACCCTCTCCCTCTAAATCTAAAACAAATCTTCTCTCTCGGGCCGACGACGACGGTTAGTAACAGAGCTCAAACCAACGACAACCGACGACAACGGTCAGTAACAGAGCTCAAATCGAGTTTTTTTTTTTAATTTGAAACCAAATCTGGAGCATTATCAACCCTTTTTGTTTTGTTTCGACAGTTATTTGCAATTTTGTTTTGTTTTTAGAAATTGTAATAGCAAGAAATTTGTGTGGGGGGGCTGGGGGAGGGGGATAAGAAGGGGTGAAATGGACAAAATCCTTCCCCTCTAGAGCCGGATAATTTTTGGGGAGGTCCAGGGGTGTCCAAAAATTATCCGGGAGAAGACCCCTGCAGGGGTATAACAGAAGAGGGGGTGAAATTTTGTCTGGCTGTTTTGTGGAGTTGCCAAACGGGGGCTTATGTAACGACCCTAATTTTCATAAATAAAAAATTCGTTAAATAATTTTTATTAATTATTTTAATTTCCGAATTTCCGAAATATTTTTCTATTAAAATATTAATTAATGCTTTTTATTCGAATAACTCGAAATCGAGTCATACATATACGCATACGAGACCGAGTAACGCATCTGTTACACTACCGTAGCACCCAGGAACCGTGTTTAGTACCCGAAACCTACCCAACCACTACCATTACTTCACTCAACCAAGTTCGGTACGTCATAGAGTGGTCACCTCGCGTCTTGGAACTTGGACTATTCCCAAGTTAGAGAGAGAGGGAGTAACCTAGAGAGAGAGAGAGAGAGAGAGAGAGAGAGAGAGAGAGAGATGCCGAGAGAGAGAGAGAGATCGGTAGAGAGAGAGTAAGAAGAGTGTGTGTGTGCATGTATATAAAGTACACTTGCACATGCATAGATTTAATGCATTGTTCACTTGTGCAAGCAAGTGGAGGGTTTAGAAAGATTCCTAAGCTAAGGTTTTGTACCCTAAACTAGTTAGAACAAGCCTTGTTATTTTTGAAATAACCTATACATACCCACACAATACATGCAATTGTGTACAATCTACACAACCTAAACCTATTTATAACCAAACTTGCACTCCAAGTCCCATGAAACATGGTTCCTTGTTTTAAGGAAGGAATATTCCACCCTATCTCTAGCCTATTAGGGCTATTCTCTAGCAATAACTCCACTCACATGCTTATTGTTCATATTTGTTCCTAAAAACACCCCTTAGCAAAGATAACCGCGCAAAAACCTACACAGCATAAGGCGTATTTTTCCCCCACTAGGCATTCCTACGTAGAAACCCCATATTTCCCCACATTTACTTATTTTACAAGTAAGTTAGTACCTAGATTCCTAGCCTAGACCTAGAGTGCAAGTGGTGCACTTGCCATGTGACAATTCAATGCACATATTCCCTCCCCATACATGAGACCATCGGCCAAGGAGTGTGTGTGTGTGCCGTGAGTGTCAAAGAGGAAGAGAGGGGTCACTCATTTGCTATAAATAGACATCACTTTGTTCATTTGGACCCCATATACCCTACACTTGTCTACTTGTCTTCATATTTCCCAACCAACAAACAACTTCTACCACCTTTTAGCTATTCTAATCTAGTTCTAATTAGCTACTTACTAAGCTAATTAGTAAGTTAGTAGGGTAGATTAAGGAGAGTTCTACGCCAACGGAGTGCTAATCGGCTTCCGGTTTACACCCGGAAAACAAGGTAGTTTACTAAACTACTCTTCTAATTAGTTATTTCTAGAATTAGTATGATGTTTTAATTAGTTTTTAAGAGTTGATTATGAAGCTTGATTGGTTTAATTAGTGCATGTATTAAGTTACCAAGTCTATTTCTTAGTATTCAAGAAAGAGTATTTTTATGTAGAAAGATTTACAAGCATGATAATGAGGTTCTAATATAAGTAGTTCTTCATGAAATTAGAAGTGGATTAGTGAGATTAGAAGTGATTAGAAGGTAATTAGAATATGATTAGTAGTTGATTAGAAGTGATTAGAAGTTAAATAGAAGATATGTTTTCTAGAAAGGGTTCTATTTTTGTTATGTAATATTTCTTGGAAGTACTAATTAATTGGTGTTGATTAAATCATGGTTATTATTCAAATGATATTTTTGTAAGTAGAAAGATTTATCTTGTTTAGTGAAAGATTTGTTCTCACTAATAAGAAAGAGCTATTATTTTATGTAATTATTTTAAGTTAGTGTGGTGATTTTTTTTAAAAATGAAAAGAGAGATTTTAGAAAGATGTTCTTGAAGAAATATTTTACTAAATAATTAGTGAGTATCTTATGGATTTTTGTGGAGAAAAAGGAGTGAATGGTTTATTTTAGAAAGAAAAGTGTGATTTTACTACGTATGAAAATATTGCTTTTTCACAAGATTTTTAGAGAGTGAGATTTTCTAAAATATAAAGTATATATATATATATATATATATATATATATATATATATATATATATATATATATATATATATATATATTTTGGAGAAAGATATAGATAGTTGATTTGACAAGAAATTTCAAAGTTGGTGTATTTATTTTAGAAAGAGCAAGTTACTAATTTATTTCTCTAGAAAGGAATAAAATATTTTCTTTGAGAGAAAAAGGGGAGAAATGAGATTTTTGAGATGAGTAATAAAGTTTTGAGATATTGGGAAAATATCATTTTTATTTATTTATTTATTTTGGAAGAGTTAGTGTATTAAAGTGTGTGATTTTATGAAAAATGATTTTCGTAGAAATATTGTATGAAGGATTTCATGAGAAAGGATGTCTATTGGGAATATTATTTTTGAAGAAGTTAGTGTGTAAAAATGTATGATTTTATGTGGAAAATGTTATGGAGAAATATGAGTATTTTTGGAGAAAGATTTTGGAACATTGCATGGGCATGATTGAGCATTGAGCACGTACACGCAACGTTACGACACGAAGTTTTAAATGATTTAAATCATGGTTGGTGAGAAATAGAGGTGAGAATGAAAATGATTTTGAAATGAGGAATGATATCTACGAGAAATAAAATGAGAATTTTTTTGGTCAATGAAACGAAATGAGATATGATGTGATGAGATTGAGATGTTGGTTGCCACCTCAAGTTCGCGGAGAGAACTTTGGAGGAATGGTATTGATGCGGTAGTGCAGCGGGAGCGCCACTTCCGGTTCGCGGAGAGAACTTGGATGTTGGGCTACGCGTGTACAACACACGGTGAACGGATCTCATAAACAGACTGGTTAAGTTCAGTGATATGAGACGGCCGGGACTGTGTCGTGTGAGTTGCGGGGAGAACGGACCGTGCAAACAGGCTGTTAAGTTCGGTGATGCACGATAACCGGGACCTCGAGCGGAAAGGTTGGTACCGTCAGCTGAGAGGAGGCTTAAATGGACCAATAACTTTCGAGTGGTGGGAGATGTATGAAATTTGAAGAATAATGCTGAAAGAGGCACTATACGAGAAAATGATATTTTTGGGAAACGGTTGATTATTGAGTACGATTTTTGGAGAAAACAAACCGAGATCATGTTTTGAGAAATGACACGTGACACAGATTGAGATACCGAAACGAAATACTGTTTTCTGCGCATGTTACTCTGATCCGCATTGACACGCATGATGTTTGGCATGGTTTACTGTTCACAAGTATTATATACTGTTTTTAAACATATTGTTCTACCATTGCTACTTAGAAGCTTAGTATAGTGAACTACTGGGCTTTGCTCACGGTGTTGCACTCGTGTAACCCTGGCATAATACCATGATGTTGCCTTTGTGACTCGGACGTATTATGTCAGATTATTCAGATGGACAGGAACACTACTACGGGGACCAGTCCTATGGAGCGGGAAATGCTGCCGGAGTGGGGAATGACTCGGCGCAGGGATAGACGAAGACCTAGAACCACCCCGGTTATTATTTATATAGTATTTGAGGACATTATTATTTGTATTAAAGTTTAAGGATTAAACTTTATTGTGGTTTGTAATAATAATTAACGTACCCAAATCTTAGGGGCGTTACAGCTTAGCTGTGGGACCCATGGTTTTGAGGGGGTGAAAAATTATCCGGGGGCCATATCCCCCATCCAAACGAGGCCTAAAGCTAAAATAAAATGGATCCCTATGTGAATATTTACGAACAAAATATGCCAACCGTAAATCCACCTTTGGAAAAAAAAAAGTTAACCATAATTTTTGTTTTTTATCGAGTTTCAAAAAGTCATTTATTTTGGGCTAATAACTCCTAAAGCTTCTCAGGTCAAAATAAGTCAAAAAAAACTTTTTGCTTTTTTCTCCTAATAAGTCAAAAAACAAAAAATTATGCTTAATTTTTTAGGCCAAAATAAGCCTACATGGCAAGACTTTAATTTTCTCACCTCGTTTGCATGATTCTTCTAATAATGTATACCGCTAGGATCTTTCAAGGCTTGCAATCTAATTGCTATAATGTGATGACTATACCTTTCAAAAAAAATTCGGAAAACACAACAAAGTTCTTTGCATTAATAAGTCAGTTTAAGTTATCTTTTCTTGAATAATATTTTTTACAATATTTAGATAAAAAAAATATAATTTTACCCAATTTCAATTTTTTCGTCGAAACGAATCTATAATAATAAAAAATTTAACGCAAAATTATAAACGTAAAAAGAAATTTAAATAAAGATTAAACTAAAAGATCTTTTTAAGTAAGTGGCACTAGAAAGGAAAGTGATATTGACACTTTATTTTTTTATTGACACTTTATTTTTTTGTCTTTATTAAGTAGAATTACTCTTATACTTTATAAATAAAGACCAATTAAAGTGTTAATAAAGAAAATGAGAATGACAATAGAGAAAAGGGAAGTGTCAATATTAATTCCCCACCATAAAACATATACCCGTATATAACAATCCACTTCCCGTCAGGGCTCTCGGATTTTTAAAAAGTCCAGACCTCCACTTTTCGGATTGAATTTCGACGATCCGAACCGTCCAATGTGTTTAAAAGGTGTTTTTATAGGTCCCCGTGTGAAATCAGCCAAAAAAAAATATCGGGAAGAGCTTGATCCGAGAAGTTTTACATAAAAACGAACATATACAATTTTTATGAAAAATTGCTCGGATCAAGCCCTTTCCTTTTTTTTTTTCGCTAATTTTTCGCGAGGACCCTTAAAAACACTTTTTAAACATATTGGACGGTTTGGATCGTCAAAATTTGATCGGGATCTATGAGGTGTGGATTTTTTAAAAATCCGGGAGCCCCGACCGGAAGTAAATTGCGTATATAAAGCTTATACAGTTAAAAAAAAAAAAAAACTCTATATAAAGCCTGTCACGACTCTCGAACAATTTGAAAGCTCCGATTCCATATCCTTCCACTCCGTCGAAGCTTACTAGAGAGTTGTGAAAATGGCGTCGGGACAAGTGAGGGCGTCGCACATACTGATAAAGCACCAGGGCTCCCGTCGCAAGTCGTCGTGGAAGGATCCAGAAGGCCGCGTCATCTCCGCCACCACTCGGGACGCCGCCGTCGCCCAGCTCCAATCCCTCCGCCGCGACGTCGTCTCCGGTACTGCCAAGTTCGACGCCGTCGCCTCCACCTACTCCGACTGCAGCTCCGCCAAGCGCGGCGGCGATCTCGGTCCGTATTATCCAATTTGGTTGATTTCTTTTTTTACTTTTAGGTTTTATAGGAGATCTGCTCTTTCACATTCAATTACCTGTTATTTTTGTGTGCAAGTTGAGTGCTTTCAGAGATCTGTGCTATCCTTGTGTGCAAGTTAGGGGCTTTCAAATACATTCAAATGTGTGTTATCTTTGATCTTAGCCAAAAGGCCAAGAAAGGTATCTTTGTGTGCAAATTGGGGGCTTTCAGATACATTCAAATGCGTGTTATCTTTGATCTTAGTCAAAAAGCCGAGAAAGGTATCTTTGTGTGCAAATTGGGTGCTTTCATATACATGCAAATACGAAATCGTTCAAAAGCCCCCAACTTGCACAAAAAGATAATACATATTTGAATGTGAAAGCACCAGGTCCAGCCACGACATGTCGGGGGCCTAAAGCTAAAATAAAATGGGTCCCTACATGAATATTTAAGAACAAAATGTACCAAGCATAAATCAACCTTTGAAAAAAAATCCAGTATGTATCAACAAGATTTCAAAGCAATACCGAACTTACAAGATTTCAAAAGCATCGCTTATATATCTCTAAACTCCCAACTCGGGAAAAAATAACCAAACATTACAGGAGATCTGTGCTTTCACATTCAAATACGTGTTATCTTTGCATGTGTGCAAGTTGGGGGCTTTCAGAGAGAGAAGTTCTTCAAAATGCAAGTTTGTGAATATGTGTAGAAGTGCTAGTGTCTTACTATGTGTTTTGGTTTTTTAGTTTCTTTGGCTGGTACAGTAGTAGTTGGTTGTAGACATGATGTATAACCAGGGCCATCTCTGTGGATTGTTGGTTTGATTGGTTGAATCTCAATAAAGTGGAGTACTTATAAAAGCAAAATAAAATATTCCATGGATTGTTGGTTTGATTGGTTTAATCTCAATAAAGTGGAGTACTTATAAAAGCAAAATAAAATATTCCATGATTATATTGGACTACTGGACACCTGGGCACACGTGATGGGTGTGCTAATCGTCCCTTTCATAAGATGCGGAGAGTAAAAATTTGAATTGAGATTAATCTGTAGCGAAATATGGGATAAAAGGGGAGAAAAAAATATGGGATTACATTTTTTTTTTTACTTCTTGGTAGTTTCCTTGGGTAGTTAAAAGGGGTAGTTTAGGGGGAAAAATGTATGAAGAGGCCTCAAAAATGACAATCACACCAAATGGGAGGGCCCATTATAATAGTAATAGAAATATATGTTCAGAGTTAGTGAATTTGGATTGATTTCTCTTGTGTTGATGGGTGACTTGGGGGTATTGGTTTGGATTACCATTTTTAGTTTCTCGCTTCTCGGTGTTTGGTTTACTTACGTATACCTTGTTTTGAGTTCAAGTGTGGGCACAGACAATTTATATTTTGTGTAATGCAGGGCATTGTAACTGTTAGTCCTAAAGTCCGGTAGTGTTGTTTTGTTAATTATTTGACCCAGTGTTCTTGGTTTAATTGCGCAATTGCCAAGTGTGAGAAATTTCCTTGGCAACACTTAGTAGCAAATCGCAGCATTACAGAAAGTGAATGCCAATACTTTTTGCATGCTGGTTAACCAAAGCACATAATTGGAAATCGCCAATGCAATCGACGTGTCGTAGTTTTGATACCAAAGGGTTACTCATGAAAGTTTGTGCAGTGTATTGCTGTTCAGAGTCGCCCTATTTGGGATCTCATAGTTAGAAAAAGAAGATTACTCATTATACATGGTTCATTTTGCAAATTGAAGCAATTTTTGTTCTGAAGCTGAAGACAGAACACCTTGTTCATAGGCTTTGGGTCACCCTCTGTCTGTCTATCAGCTTGTTGAAGTCAAGGTTCTTTTCTTATTTTCTATGCTTACATCGGTGGAGTTTCATGTCAAGTGTCGGTTCTCCCCAAAGTCACGAGTTTTATTTTTGTAGGATGTAACTAGGGGTGTAAGTGAACCGAGCCGTTCGCGAGCTTGGCTCGGTTCGGCTCACTAAGAGTTCGTTCAAGCTCGGTTCGTCAACTAAACGAACGAGCTCGAGCCCATAATTTCAGCTCGAATCATAAACAAGCCGAGCCCGAGCTACACAATGCTCAGCTTGACTTGGCTCGCGAGCCGCTTCATATATATATATTAAATATTTTTACACTTTTACAACTTTCAAAGAAGTGCCATGTGTATCTGCCATTTGGGGGCAGCAACACAGCACGTGACCAGGTAAGTTGGTCCACCTCTTGGCTTTATAGAGAGAAAACTTCCTTTTTGAACAAAGTTGGGCGATGTGGGACAACTTCACGCCTTGAACAAATGCATTCCTACTTGCTACTTCCTTCCTTTTGTCCCACATCGCCTGTGGAGAGAACCTCACAGCCAATGTATGGCTATAAATTAAAGAAGCCAGCAACCCTTTTTCCCTCAGCCACGTCAAGGCCTCCTGTAGTCTCAAGAAATCCGAGCCTGGCGAGCCGAGCTCGAGCCTAGTAAAAATATTGCGAGCCGAGCTCAAGCAGCGGGAAGCTCGGCTCGACTCGGCTCGATTACACCCCTAGATGTAACATATACAATTCTTGGCCGTTCAAAAAACATATACAATTCTTGTGGTTTTTGTGTTAAGACTGCAATTCTTGAGGTGTTTCTGTTATAGTACCAGTCAAAGTGTCTGTTCTTTCCCCTCTTTTTCTTGCCAATGAATTGCACTATGTGCTAGATATTCTAGCAATGGATCACACTGTACAAATGATTTGCCCTTGGAATGAGTACTTCCCACTCCAACCTCCAAATATAGCTCAGTAACTTGATGAATTCATATCCAGTTGGGTTCCATTTTAGGAGATTCATTGATATCTTCATCGTCGAGCAGAGATTTTCTCCACATTTTCTTCCCTTTTCTATTGCATAGTAAGAGACTTTACCAACCAAGCTTACACATCTTTTGTTAGGCAACTTTTTTCAGAGACTTTGCATATTTTGGTCTGTCAGACTTTTTTCATCTTTTATTTTGTAAGTAGGCATCGTAGAAGTTCAAGTTATGCCTTCGTCTATGTCTTTTCCTGTGCAATTTGATATGTCTATTTTGGTCCCGTGGATGATGATAAATGAATTGCCGGAGCCCTTTAGAGGTGATACATTCAAGTATGACTCTCCAATTGGCTGAAGGGTCTTTACATTTGGTAAACAGGGACTTTGAGTCAATAACGGCAAAAAATGGTTGCCTCAAGGAGAAATGAGAGTCTCTGGATTCACTTCTCTAACTAATGTCAACTTGAGTTGGCTGACAGTACCTGGGGAGCTCCTGAACCTCAATAGCAATCTTTCTATGGTTTCCAGACTGCAATACGGTCCAAGCTAGCACTTGCCCTGGTGGCTGAGAGCCGATCGTACCACGTGATCCTAGACATTGGCGTCTCTGTATTGCTTGCTTGGCTTCCAACTCTAAATAGCTAGCCGATCATATTGGCAGCAAAAGCTGAGATTGGATCGCTTGTCTTACACACTCAAAAGGCTGATAATACCACCTAATTGTCATATCTTGCCTCTCTGATGTCTGTTCATTGTGTGCTTCATTCATGTTAACCTCCATCTCCAGCTGATCGTCCAGTATGTTTACGTATTCAGTTCTATTTCGACTTTCATGAAGCATCCAATAGTAAATGACTTCACAACAAGGGGGAGGCCCCCAAACGTGTTCATTATGAAAACACAGATACTTTACTCGTTAAACTGGTGACTGCTGTCTTCTTAATTGCTTGAAAGGTGTTAAGTATTTTAAGTTGAATATTAATCATGCTTTGTAATCCGCTAGTGCCTTTCTAGCTGTGAATCTGGTACATCGGTAGGCGTTGCCGTCTGCTCTATTTTGACTTTAGAATGCAATATGCAGGACCTTTTGGTCGTGGGCAGATGCAGAAACCTTTTGAAGAAGCAACTTACACTTTGAAAGTTGGTGAAATTAGCGAAATCGTGGATACCGACAGTGGCGTTCACATAATCATGAGAACAGGCTGATGAAAAGGATTGAAGGGTACGCGGATTTCTGCAGACTACAATGAGCAGACATAATTCCATATTTGAAGTACTGTTCTACTCTAATATTTGGTGTTCCACAACCAATCTGATTTGTCATGATGCATATGATTGTTATATTGAACCGGAAAAAGACTAACGCAAGGCATTGCTTTATGAACAATTGAGCTTCACTGTTTTAATGGTGTTTCACTATTTTCGTTTTTTTTTGAACTGTTTTCACTATTTTCGTTGGTCGCTTAGAAGTTGTACTAAATACCAGGAAGAACTGCTGAAGGTAAGCACACTCTCGTGTAAACTCTATGCGATGAGGATATTTTACTTTGGTTTTCTGTTGCACTGCGTTTCCACCATCTCCCCTAAAACCAGTTGGTGTTAGGAAGGACTTCAAGTAAGTCTTTTATGACATTCGACATCGCACCCACGAGTCTGTTTTTAGAGCAGTCACAGGAAGTGGTGTTGTGTTACCAAATCCATGGGGGACTCTAGGCCCAAAATTTTGCGCTGTTCTCGAAATAGAAAAACGACAGAAGGTGCTAAGGATAATTTGTTGAAGTGTTTTTGGAAAAATTGGTGCTTCGAATAATTTATTTCCACTTCCAAACTACTCGAAGATATTGGGACAACATGACGAGATATTGGAAAGATGACTCCAGGCGTGATTTGGAGACGGGTTGGAGTTTGGCATGGAAACTTAACAGGCTTCACATTCAAGCTTGGCTTATTTATCATCCGAAATGAGCTTTAACCGAGCCGGTTACATTTTAGACCTTGTGTACTTCGAATTGTTTAGACAATACGACTTCCTAAGTTCAACAAGCAGATAGTAGTTTGTTCAAGCTTTATTTAAAAGCCGATCAAGTTTCACACTAGTGGAGTATATTTTAAGCTCGATTTGTTTATGAGATCATTCTTAGTCGAGTAAAAATGAGCTCAAACTCGAGTAGATTGGCTCCTTTGTTAGTCTTAAACTTGGGCGGTTGTAGAAATAGAATCTTCCATGACTGTACAATTGTTAGCCATTTTCTCTTGGTGTATGAGAATTCAGGGCTCCCTTTCAAAGCCAATAGGGTAAAGAGTTAAAAGAGTGACGGAATCTGGATCCAACTTGTAGTGTTCTGATCCCTTTAGATTCTATGGTATCCACTAATATTTATGGAAGTACAGATAAACAGCCTGACCTCATACAAACTCCTTCAGCCCCAATAATGAAGGGACTAAACTAATTCAAAGTCCTTGTCAAAGGAAAGTTGCCCCAATTTTCCATCCAAGTGATCTAAATTGGTAGAAAATGTTGAGTTTGGATTCTAGCGACCACTTGTTTTATTTTGGTACAAAATAGCAACCACTTGCCCTAACTGGTAGTTCAAGTGGTAACAGGGATGAGTTGTAAAGTGAAACATCCTGAGTTCGAAACTTAATCACAATATCTTAGGGTTAGACCACAAGAGCTTCTCTTGTGAATTCTCTACTCCTGGTGTGGATGACCTGCTTTTGACCGAATTTGGTGAGGGTATTAGTAGTCGATGTGTGCGCAAGCTGATCCAGACATCTTGACCACAAATCCAAAAAAAAAAAAATAGCAACCACTTGTAGGAGTATTAGTTTTCATGTCGTCCATGTTACCACTAGTTTTCAAGTCTCTATGTTTGTGGCCCACATGAGTTTCAATGTAAGAAAGTTGCATTGACCAGACCAAAACAAATTATAAAAAAGAAAAAAAAAAAAAAAAAAAAGGAAGTTGACACCCTTCTTTTTTTTTTTTTTCCCCCAACCATTCATCTTTTATAAATGTGATTTCCATGCAAATTAAAACTACAGAAAGGGAATGCTACACAACTAGAACTTTGAAGTAGTAGATATTTTGTGGCATAAGGTATATTTTCTATTTAAGAATAGTGCATAAATATCATGTTTGTATGTCACCCATTTTTTTTAAAAACTCAAGCGAATTCGTATGCCATTCATTGTTCACGAGGTTCACCTTGATGGTTTGAACTATTCAACTCTCAACGTAAATTGTTGAAGCCAAAAAAATCAAAAGGTTGAAAAATGATGACCAATCTGATGGAATCACATTTATTATATATAGTACTTTTCATTTGTTTTTCAAAATCCTCGTGCAAGTCTTCATTTTTTTTTTTACAGACATGTGACAACTACTCTCTTTTTTATTTTTTTCTACACTCAGAACTAGAATTGTCTGTTCACCTTACGTGTACATCGACTAATCACTCTCCCATCAAATGAAAGGAAGACCATCCACTTTGGTTTAAGGAATACACGAGAAATTACTCTTTTGCAGCATGACCCCAGAAATCAAACCCTAATCAATTAGATTGGGTGGAAAAAAAAAAAAACCCACAAAGCAACCAGACTAACCCTCATGGCGGTGACAACTATTATCTACTCAAAAGTATGGGAAGGTAGTGAAAACTTCAATAGATATAAGAGGCAATTTTGTTCACTGTCACCATCCTACCTTTGGTACCGACATTATTGGACCTGTTCATGTTGTTCAAAACTATTTTTCTAGGAGGGCATGCAAAAATTCAACTAAATTGAACGTTAGAAAGTGGTTGAGTTTTGAGCTCAAAATGTCTATTTTTGTTCTTTAAGCCCCAAGAACAAAAATCTGGGTTTTGGAGCTAAAAACTCAAATGACTTTCTGACCTCCAATTTAGTTGAATTTTTACATGCACTCTTAGAAAATCGTTCTAAACAACATGAACAAGTCCGATCATCAATGTCAGCACCAGACATAGGAGGATAATGTTCGCCCTCTTTCGAAGAGAGTGAACAAAATTAGCCTCGTGGTTTACCCAAAAAAAAAAATTAGCCTTGTAGATATAAAGCCCAAAATATACCAAGAACGGCGATACATACACTCCCTGGGAGCCACTCCCAGCGACACCCTCTCTTACATGGGGTGTGGTCCCCAGATCTGAGCCTCACACCCCATGTGAGAGAGGGTGTAACTAGGAGTGGCTCTCAGGGAGTGTACCTATCATTTTTGAATCACCAATCACATCCTCCACAAGAGCATATACCGTGAGGAACCAAAGTTAACACGGAATCAGGAATTTAACTACGCATGGTAAACTTATATGGGAGTAATTTATAATAGGAAATTTTTTTAATACTACGGTTTTTTCCTCTTGCAGGCGACCCCTGCTGGCACCATCCCGGTCACAGACAGTAATCCAATTCATGCCCTCTCTCTCCAACATCAAAAGGACTAAACCCAAGCCAAATCACTTTGGCTGTTCATAGCCCGCCACAAACAATGGCCACCGCCGCCGCCGTCAATCTCTCTCCTCTCCCTTCCTCCCTCTCCAAACTCCACTCTCTCTGCACCCCCTTCTCTCTCTTCCCCACTTCCTCACGAACCCACAAAACCCTCCTCACAACCGCCTCCAAAAACCCAATCTCCGACGTAATCTCCGCAAACAAATCAAACCCAGATCATAAATCCCTCTCAATTTACTCCGGCGACGACGATGACGATAAGCCAAGGGAGGAGTGCGGCGTGGTGGGTATCTACGGCGACCCTGAGGCCTCACGCCTCTGTTATCTAGCTCTTCACGCGCTCCAGCACCGTGGACAGGAGGGTGCTGGAATTGTCGCCGTTAATGACAGCGTTTTACAGTCCGTTACTGGAGTGGGGCTGGTTGCTGATGTGTTTAATGAGTCGAAGCTGCGGCAGCTTCCTGGTGATTTGGCTATTGGGCACGTCAGGTACTGGATATGTTCAGAAGTAGAGTAAACCTGCTTTCATGGTTATTTTTTATCAGAAAAAATAGGGCTGGTAAAAGCCTAAAAGGAACTGATTTGAGCTCGATAAAAGCTCGTTCGCGATCGTTTTGTTACGTAAATAAACAAACCTTGAACTATTTTTATGAAGCTAGTCAAGTTTTCAAACCAAGCTCTCAAACCAAGCTCGAATAAGTTATTTTTCGGCTCGTTCCACTTTTGGTGTTAAAAAATTCAAGCTACTTGATTGGCTCAATTAAAGCTCGTTTCAGTACGATTTGCTCTTGAACAAGCCAAGTTTAAACAATCAAGTGTTCGGCTCGTTCAGTTTGCTTATCAGCCCTAGCAATAAAAATGCAATTTCACTCCAAGGAACATTTGTTTATCCATTTTTTTCTACTCTTATTCAGGGAGCAAATTCATTGCATTTTTCAAACTTGAATTTATCAAAGAATGCCCTTTTAGAGCATCTCCAATTGGGAGAGCCAAATCCCTTGTGCGTATACAACTTTCAAAATTGACACCACAAGCATCTCCAATCTTATCTTTGTTTGGCAGCAACCAATTTGCTCAGGTCTTAAATGCAGAAGTGGCTTTTTAAAATACAGAAAAATAGTTTTTTTTTGCATTTTTAAATCATGAAACTACATTTGACCCCATGATTGGAGAGGAAGGATATTGTTCCTGTCTAATCTAAAGGTGTCAAATTGTCACTTCAACCTTTAAAAAAAATTGACATCCCCGTGATTGGAGAGGAAGGATATTGTTTCTGTCTAATCTAAAGGTGTCAAATTGTCACCTGAGCCTTTCAAAAAAATTGACATGGGAAGTAGAGGTCGGAGAGATTGGTTACGTCAATTCAAGAGATAAGCGTCTGATAGGTTTTTCATTTGATTGGTAAAAATGGACAAGAATGTCGAACATAAAAGACTAGAATAGTAGATATAAAAAAAATGGGACGGAGGGAGCATCAAATTATATAGGTTCAGCATAAGAGTTTTTCAAATATGTTTTACTTCTGTCCTTGAAAATATTTTGACACTGTTACTTATAAGTTATATGTAATTGACATTGCTTATTAAGAGTATGATGGTGATTTAATATTTCCATTTGCAATACCTAATCATGCAAATTCATGATGATTTTCACATGCTGTTTTCACAGTGACGCTTATTTTTTGTGCTACCTTATCCCTGATATAAAATTCACATGTTGTTTTCGCAGTGACTCTTATTTTTTGTGCTACCTTATCCCTGATTTTCACAGTGACTCCTATCTCTGCTTGTAGTTTTCTTTATCCATCTCTGGTATAAAATTTTACCCATACTAGAACAATTGGGACTAGATCCTCTCCCTCAAAGGACCTGGACTCTCATGTGGGGCCTTCCCAGGTCCACTTTTATGATCGGAACACATCACTTTTAGAATTCGTCAAGAAAATCAATCACGCCAAAAATTCATGTTGATTAGATATTGACGTGGTTTCAAAACACATTTATGTTGAGATGAATGAATTCCTAACGAGTTTTGCAGTTTTTTTTTTTTCAAGATAAATGTGCTGCGCAACATATCTACTATAATATCTAATCAACATGTATTCTGTGTTGTCGATGTCTCAAAATGTAAATGATTTTGATCATCAAATGGCCCTGGGAAGGGCTTATGATTTTGATCATCAAATGGGCCTAGGAAGGGCTCTCAAATAAACTTAACAGGACCGCCCTTGACTTTGAGGGACTGGAGAGCATCTAATTTCAGAACATTTGTTTTGTTACGCCTATATTCGCCCCTCAAAGTTAGAATCTTGCGCCCATCCTGTAGGTACTCCACTGCCGGCTCCTCCATGCTCAAGAACGTCCAGCCTTTTGTGGCCGGTTACCGATTCGGGTCTGTGGGTGTTGCCCACAATGGCAATTTGGTCAATTACCAATCCCTCCGTGCCATGCTTGAAGAAAATGGTTCAATTTTCAATACCAGTTCTGATACAGAGGTAGTCCTCCATTTAATAGCAATATCAAAAGCTAGACCATTCTTTCTGAGAATTGTTGAGGCTTGTGAGAAGCTAGAGGGAGCCTATTCTATGGTGTTTTTAACAGAAGATAAATTGGTTGCAGTTCGAGACCCATTTGGGTTTCGCCCATTGGTAATGGGAAGAAGAAGCAATGGGGCTATAATTTTTGCTTCTGAGACTTGTGCACTTGACCTAATTGAGGCCACTTATGAGAGAGAAGTATATCCTGGTGAAGTTTTAGTTGTAGACAAAGATGGGGTTCAGTCGCTTTGTCTTATGCCACACCCTGAGCCCAAAGCTTGCATATTTGAGCACATATATTTTGCCCTCCCAACTTCCATTGTTTTTGGACGGTCAGTGTACGAATCCCGCCGGGCATTCGGTGAAATACTAGCTATGGAAGCCCCAGCCGATTGCGATGTAGTGATAGCAGTGCCTGATTCTGGGGTGGTGGCTGCACTTGGCTATGCCGCAAAAATAGGGGTGCCCTTTCAACAAGGGTTAATTAGGTCACACTATGTGGGAAGAACTTTCATTGAGCCATCGCAGAAAATTCGGGATTTCGGGGTTAAGCTCAAGCTTTCACCGGTGAGGGCTGTATTGGAAGGAAAAAGAGTTGTGGTTGTGGACGACTCGATTGTGAGAGGGACCACTTCTTCGAAGATCGTGAGGTTGTTAAAGGAGGCAGGGGCAAAAGAAGTTCACATGAGGATTGCTAGTCCGCCGATCATAGGGTCATGTTATTACGGAGTTGACACACCTAGTCCAGAGGAGTTGATTTCAAATAGGATGAGTGTTGAGGCAATTAGAGAGTTTATTGGGTCGGATTCGCTTGCTTTTTTGCCATTTGATAGTTTGACGAAGATGTTGGGCAGTGATTCTAATAGCTTTTGTTATGCTTGCTTTTCTGGGAAGTATCCAGTTGAGCCGACGGGGAAAGTGAAACGAGTCGGCGATTTCTTGGATGATGGGTTGAATGGAAGTATAGGTTCAGTTGATGGGGGTTGGATTCAAGGAACCAGAATCCAGGAGGGAAAGATCGGTACAGATCAGAAAATGGAGGAGGAAACTGTTTCACTATAGTTTGTGTGTCACTTTAGTTGCTATGTACATTGCTCACATTGCTTCCAATTCACTGTTTTAATTGCTTTTTGGGTGGTGGACACAAGAGGGAAGGAGAGATTCAAATCAGAAAGTGGAGAAGGCTCATCTAAAGTGTTTATGTTCCCCGTCCCAAAAAGTTGGTCCTCTATGAAAGACGTGCAATTTTTTTAATAAAAACACAAAGTACTTCTATTGGTAAAACATCTTTTTTTTAATACCAAATTGCTTGGAAGTTATTCATTTTTTACCAGATGATTCGCAAATTGCACGTTCTCATAGTGGACCAACTTTTTAGGACAGAGGGAGTACATCTTGCTCACAGTGATTCCAACTTACTGTTCAGTTACTTTTTCTGGGGATGGAAACAGGAGAATTTAGGGGGGTACCTGGCATTCGGCTGGTGAGTGACATTTCGGTGGAATTCTTTCGTGTGCTCTGTATCTAAAATTTGCAGCAGGGGAAGTTTAAGACCTGTGTTATCAAGCTAGTTTTTGATTGTCTTTGCATTTTACCTAATGTATTTTGATATTCGCTGGAGCTAATTTCTCTTCATATGGATAACGGGTTATTGATTTCACAAATTTTGCGCACATTTACATTATACTCCGTACTAGTATTTACATCGGGTGAAATATGATGAAATTCTCATATCCAGCTTCTGCATTTCAACAGCCATCTTCTTGTTTTCTATCTTCTCTTTCTACTTCTAAATCCTCGCCGGATTAGTTTCTCTCTCCTCGTTACTTGTGAATCCCAGCCAGATTCGCCAGCATTCCTACAGAAGTTTAGAAAACAAATGGGATTTGGGATCTCGACGCACTACAAGATTGTAGTGCAACATCCGAACTGTTGATCGTGCAATCAACTGTTGGTATTTCAATATTTTATCCTGGCACTTGTGTGATCCGAGCCGTCCATTGCTGCGATGAAATCCGAGCCGTTGATTACCAAAATTAACGGCTTGTGTGCCGCATAAAGGGTAGCAGTGTAGCACGGCACTAAGAATCCCCGGAATTCTTCCTCCCTTTGTACCAAGACAGCTGAATACATGTGGTATCGTTTGGAAAGTAGATCTACCAAAACCGCAGCAAAAAGGTTCTGGGACAGCTAACCACAATTGACACCATCAAAAGAACAAGAGAAGTGAGCCATACGACCAGACAATAGTGAAATAGTACTTAAACTTTACTTATACGAAACAACGGGAAGAGTAGAAGTTTAGCTCTCCAATTGTTGCAACAGAACATATCAAAATGAAACTTTCAATCCAAATTTATAGGGCTATAAATATAACTCGTCTACGACCTAAATAGAGTCGGAGATGGATAGGCAGAGCGAGGTTTAATCTGCAACTACCACACCTTCGCGTTTTCAGTCTTGAGATACAAAACCAATGAACGAATGCATTACTTTGATACTTTCTACTTATAATAAGAACAGTAGGCGACGAACTAAATCGAGACGCATCCGGCTTTTCCACCCCCAGCCTATCTTACAGAGCCTACAACTGGTCTTGCTTTTGGGTTTTGTTGCCATTCTGCTGCTGCTGCTGTTGAGTCTGCTGCTGCTGCTGGTGTCTCTGGAACATTTGGGGGCTAATAGAAAGCTGCTGGAACTTGGTTGGATCCCCATTCATCTCTGCAGTAGCAATCTTCAATCTTTGAACCTCCGCAGTTAAAGCTTCGTTAAGTGCTGAAACAAGCAACAACCTTTAAATATGGCACTCTCTTTAAGCTCCTTTGAGAATAGCAATTGATTTCCAATTAAGGAATTTGATTTGAATATTTGATGAGAATAGCTGAAACTGTACGTCTAGTAAAGACATTATTATATTGAGTATGAGAGCTCAAGTGTCACCAATTTAAATAACTATAACAGTGACTGAGATCCTTCATGTCAAGAGTTGCACTACAATGATACTCACACTGAACGACATCTCTTCTACTTCTATTCCATCTTTCGTCAAGTTTCACAGAGAAAAACAGAGATTACATACTCATTCAACCTTGACAGAACAAGGAGTCAAATTTCTTTTTCTAATGAGGGAACATCAAATTTCACAAGTGCCATTTTTGTTCTGTTAAACTGAGACAAATCTCTTTCGATGTTTGTGGGGATTTCCTTCAAAATGGCAAAAAAGATATATATGAGTTATATCCCTAGATACAACAACCTGCCTGACTATGTTGGAGATTAGTTGAAACAGAAATCTAGGAAATCCAAACAAAAGTTGTATACGAAAAACTTACTCCGTAAATCATTTGACATTAAGCAATTCAAATGAACATATAAAGAAAGAAAATCCAACAGCTGCACACAATGATTCAACAATTTAACCACAGTATTCACTTCCAAGAATGAAAATGCCCCATTGATGAGACAACCTCCTAGACAAAAAGTAGGGACGAGTCATACCAAATAAAAAAACTCAGCAAGAAATATCCCCCGACAATGATATAAATCAATTGTAAAGTGAACGGTCGGATACCATCGAAAATTCACAGGAACACTGTTTTCGCACAATCAAAGAGAGAAAATCAAAGAAAATGATGGGAAAACCCACGTGATTTCTACCTCCACAGGGACCCATTTTTCCCTGATGAAAGACATCTAATTTTTTGGGAAGAGCAAAACCAACGAAGAAGCTACACTTACAGGACAGAGAACAATACTTGGTTATGTTGGGTTGGCACAAGACTTTAATTTTAAATAAGATACCATGGTTCTCTGCAATATTTGGTAGTGATATACACATACAGGGCTGTAAATGAGCCGAGCCGTTCGCGAGCGGCTTGGGGCTCGGCTTGAGTTGAGCTCGTTCAAGCTCGACTCGAGAGTTAAACGAACAAGCTCAAGCCTGAATTTTTGGCTCCTTAAATAAACGAGCCAAGCCCAGCTACTTAATGCTTGGCTCAAGTGAGCTCGCGAGCCAGAGCATATGTATACATACAGTACACATATTTGCATCCTTATCTGCCAAGTGGCAGCTTGTGAGTGCACGCGTGGAAGAGAAGGACGTAGAGGTATCTTTATAGATGAAGAATGGTTGCTGAGAGCCTAAATAGGCGATGTGGGATTCGTGAGAGGTAAGGAGTAAGTGCAAAAGAAGAGGTTTCCAACTTCCCACTAGCTTTGATCTTGTCCCACATCGTGTATTCAAGAAATTTTTCTTCTGAAGGTACTCCTATAAATAGAGCACCCTTACCAAACCAGCTTCACCTGAGCTTGCAATGCCTTTACCGAGCCAAGACAAGCCGAGCTCGAGCCTTGGAAAAAGATGGCGAGCCGAGCTTGAGCCTAGGTTTTGCAGCTCGAGCCGACCTCGAGCCAACACAATTTTGGCCGAGCCGAGCTTGAACAAATTGAAGCTCAGTTCGGCTCGGCTCGTTTACACCCTTATACACATATGTACCATGTATGTATGTTGTATAAGAGGTATCATATGATTATACTAAAATACTAGGTTTATTTCCATAAAAAAAGAAATCCCAAGATTTTCAAGTTGGAGATTAAGGTTATATAACCTTACAAGGAAAAAAGAAACAAACAATAGCAAAGTGATTTAATTTTGTTGAGAATGTTATTTAGTCTTCTGCCCTCTGCAGACAAATAAGCGAGACAGAAGAGGATGGTGAAGCTATAACAGTCATTACAGGTAAAGTAAACAGACTTGACAGCGCACTTTCCAAAAACAACGTAGGGGTATTCGCATATCTCCTAATGGTAGGGAGGAAAATCGTAGATGTGCCAAACCACTTGAGGGTAGAATGAATGGATTTTCCCCTAAATTCAAATGACAAAGCAAAAAAGTAGTATCCTAGGCCTGTAATATTTTCCATAGCATAGGGAGAAGAAGAAAAACTTGATAAAATGGTTTCTCTTCTTAGCCCCAGCTAATATAGTACACAAGAAAAACTACCAGAGATGCGAAAAATATTAATTAGGAGATAGGCATTATATTAACACATATGAAAATATGAAATGTGATTTTCCATTCACACACACTAAAATAAAAGCAAAAAGGAAATTCATAGAGGATCCAAAATTTGTTTGTGGAAATTATCAATGCACCAATTAAGAAATATATTTACGCAGCAACTAACATATGAGCATTTAGCATTATCTGCTTTCAGCTTGTGAAAAAGTTTTCACTACTTCTGTACATTTGAAAAGCAGTAAAAAATTTATTATCGTATGTGGAAAATTAGCCATACCATCTCGAAGCTGTGCCTGTTGTTCCATGGCTTGCAGTCGAAATTTCAACTCGTTGTTTTGGTTATTGAGTCCAGCAGAATCTCTCTATATGGCAGCATAAACAAAGCAACAGTAAGATCTTGCAAAACAAAAAGTTTGACCTGAAACAAATCCAAAAGACTAATCATTACCTGCAATAGGGTAAGTTGAGCTGACAATGTGGTTGCTTCCGTCTGTAAAGTTTGAACCTTGTGCTCCAGCTCTGCAATATACCGCAACTTTCGTTCTTTGGAGCGAGCAGCTGATTGACGATTTGCCAAAATCCTGAATTGACCAAGACTAGATTAGGCAGTGTTTGTTTCACTAGAATTAAGATGGTATGGAATGATTATTCTCTTGGAAGATCAGTCTGCCATTTGGTACGCTAAAATTAATAGAGCATACGTCAGAAATAGGATCAATATTACACCAGTTTAGGTGAATGGCTGATTACCCCAATCCACGGGGAGGGGAAAGAATGGCCATTCCATTCCATTCCATCCAACCAAACAATGCCTTAGTTTATTACATAAATTCAATAAATCAATTCAAGTGATACAGGTAAGGGTTCAAGAAGTCATTACCTTTTTGCCCGCTTGGGGTCACTGACTGCAATCTCAGCAAGTTTCTCATTGGCCATAATTTTCTTCAGTTCAGCCCCACTAAATTCACCGTTTCCAAATTCCAAGCTAAAAGTGTTTGAATTCTCCTCATTTGAATTGCTGGGAGACAATTGTCCAGGGCGTAACCCAGGGGAAGGCGGCAACTTTGGAGACTCATCACCGAAATTAAGCTTCCCCATAAAGCTATCCATAGAAACACTTCTATAGTGTCTAGTGGTCGGAGTAATATCTCCCCCTGCGTTTCTTTTGTTCCCTTCTCTTTTCTCGTTTGACGAATTGATGCCTTGCCTAGGCAAACCATTCCCACTTTCATTCACACAACTCGTTGCTTCATTATCACTGCTGTCGCCTCCATTTGTCTTTGTACCACTGGCTCTGCTATCCAAATCCTCGCGATTCTCCATTGACTGCTTGTCATCGGTTCCAGAAGAGTTTAAAGCGTCAAGGCTGTCCAAATTCATGTAAGCCGAAAACAGATCATCCATAACTTCTCCTTCCGGTTTCCTCTCACCCATCCCTTCTACATTGCTGTCCCCACCTTTATCCCAACTTGTCTCCCGTTTAACCAGCTGGATCGGCTTAGCCCCTGAATTGTCTCTAAATACAGATTGCTCAAGTCCTCCAGGACCCTTTAATGGGCCAAGAGGTGGCGAAGATTGCAACATTGTAGATAACCCAAATGGGATATCGCTATTAGATCGCCTATGTGCCTTGCGAGGAGGAAGACTCTCCCCTACCTTTGGAGAACTACCCTTTGCAAAATTTGAGGGCGGCAGTAACAAAGACTGCAAGTTTGTATCTCTATCCTCCATTGACACATCAAATGTAGATACAGGACCAGAATTCGACATAGCCGGTGAGTCCCTATATGGCGAGGGGCTCAACGGAGGCAAGGAATCAAAGGAGAAAAATGCGGGCTGCGATAAAGATCGCGAATGGGTGGGCCTCGCGGCGAAATTCTGAGAACCCATTTGTTGGTTCGCAGGCCGGGTAACGGGGATCTGTGAATAAGGTGATAACGGAGGGATTTGCGGATGGGACGGCGGTATGCCTACCCTCTTACCACTTCCATCACCATTAAAATTCGGTGAAAATTGCCTCATCGGAGCACGGATTTGCGAAGTATTGAACTGAGGTATGTCCAATTGGTTCATGTTTGGTTGTATCGAAGATGAAGTCCCAAATGAAGATTGTAGTCTACGCATCATATCCATACGACCTTCCTCAGTTTCTCCCATTTGCTTAAAACCCACAAAACACCCTACTTAGTATATATTCCTATTCTTGTAAGTATAACTCTACAATGTCTCTTGAAAACACATAAACAACCAGTCCAGTTCAGTCCAGGCCCAAATTAATCACAGTAGTGAACCGAAAACTCTTCAATTCAAGTTTAAACCCTAGATTCTGGAAATGAGATCACAAAGTAGCAATTAAAAACCAATCATTTACAAAACTAGAAAACAAATAAATTCAAGTTTTGGATGGGGAAAAAAAAAACAAACTTTCAGTCAAATGTATACCTTGTACACTAACCGGCCATTTTCGAGTGCGCAAGTTAAGCAGCTGCTGGCCACATTTGGTGCTAGGTAAAGAGCTGGACTCTCTCTCTCTAAATCCAGAGGAAGTGCGCAAGAGCAAAGGCGGAAACAACGACGAAGACGAAGACGAAGACGAAGACGAATACGAAGTCTTTCTCTCTCTATATATCTCTAGATTTCTCTCTCTAAAAGCTGCTTCTGTGAGTGTAAGCTTTCTCTCTCTATATCGGTGATGACTACTACACGGATTTCATGACTACAACTACGCGTGAATTTAATGGGAATTTGCATTTGGGGGTGGTGGGAGTTTGCATTTGGGGTGAATTTCAATTTCATTCCGACCGCATTTGAGAAATCTTTCCCCCTCCATCACCGCAGATTATGCAGCAATAAAACCAAAAAACTGAATAAATTATTCTTTAATTGGACTGTCTTGAAAATACGCGGTCAAGTAGAGCGTGTAAACCACGCCACAGATTGTTCTAAATTATGCTTTCGTTTTTTGTTTTTTTTTGGGAATTTTTAGTTAATGATTAAAAACACATAATTGAATTTTATATCTGTGTATATATATTTTTTGGCACATAAATTCTTGAACAGATGTTTAAGGAAAGTCTCGAATATTTTACAGTATGAGTGAAAGATCAGAATTTTTTAACAGTAAACTCTTTGTGAGCCAAAAGGATTTAAGAAAAAAGAAATGTAATGTGATTACTATATTTTTGGCAAATAAATTCTTGAACAGATATTTAAGGAATGACTTGAATATTTTACGGTATGAATAAAAAAACATAATTTTCAAACAGTAAACTCTTTTGTGAGGCAAAATAGATTTAAGAAAATAGAAATGTAATTTATTTCCAATTGTTAGGAATCCTTTGTCGTAATATTTATTTTTGTATTTTCCTTTCTTTTTTCATTCATCATTCTTAATGAATTACATGGGGATGAGGGAATGAGACTCGATCTCAGGATGCAATCTCAGGATGCAATGTGTGGTATCCAAGAGTTCTACCGCATAAGCTAGCTACCACTTGTGTATTTGTGTATTTTCAAATGTGTATTTTTTTTTTTATTCTTGGTTAGGAATTTTGGAGATGGACAACATTTTATTAAGTGAAAAAAATAATGTGTTGTATATCACCCATAAATTCATGATCAACTTCTTCCAAATGAATTTTTATTTTTTATCACATTACTCTTTTTACACGGAAGGAAATGGCAACCAATACAGGTAGGTAAAAAACTTACTCGTTTAGAAAAAATGGTAGGTAAGAATTTTACAACCACTTTTATTCCAATTTTAACTAACCCCTACTGTAACTACAAGTTTTCTTTTTTTCTAGAGGTAGGGTGTTTTCGATATATTCCATGAGCTTGACCACATGATGTTGTAGTGCCAAACTCGCCTTTCCGAGTAGTAGCTATGGCTCAAACTGTACATTCCACAGCGGGGTCGGGAACCCCCATGAAAGCCCAAGGGGGTTGCTACGTACGTTGGTTGCCTCTTCTCACCATTTTTCAGTTTAAAAAAAAAAAAAAGAGTATGATTTGGAACACTGTAAAAACTACATGCCAACGTAAGATCGCAACATTCTCTCAATACAATTGTATTATCTGACTAATGATGGACGGTTTCGCTTGTAAAAGTAGGCCACGACAACACCATTTTGATCTATTTAGAGGGTGTTGCCGCGTTCACCAATTTTCACTTTCCAAGCCAAAAGCCAAAAATAGGTTGGGACCTTCTTTTTTAATTAAGAAAATTAAGAAAGAGATGACAAAATAAGTCCGATGTTAATTAATTACCACTGCTTTAATGTATGTGATATATTCCATGAGCTTGCCCACTAGACAATGAAATAATATTGTAAAATTGCATGAAATCCTGCAACTAACATCAAACAATTGAGACTTTCAAAATTGTTGCATAATAGTCTCATTGTCAATAATGAAAATAAACACATTACCTTTATATTTCAATGTAATAAATTCAAATGCTAGAGCAACCCCATAATTATTGGTAGGTGGTAGCTGTAAAAATAACTCCTCCCCTCTTATTTTTGGTAGTTGTTTCTCAAACAATATTGCATTATTGCTTTAATTAAGTTTATTATATAACTGCAAAATCCCCCAAAGGATAAGAGCAAAGTTAATGCGACACTGTTTAAGTAAGGCCATTATTGCAATTAAATGATTTATGGAAACCTGACTATAAATAATGTGATTCCAATGTTAGATTAATTTGCCATTTCATTATTGTGTGGCTTTATTTATTGTGTTTTAAGTTTACCCTCAACTTGTGATGACTAGATTCCTCCTCATCACCATAATTTCTTGATAATTAGAGGTTTTTATTTTTCTAAATTAAATGTATTTTACAAATATTCATAGGACGTGCAAATTAAAGGGCGGCGTTGAGTTAACTCACTCACGAATTACTAGTAACATCAAAGAACATAAGAAAGTGATCAAAATAACATTTTTATGGAAGCGTTACATTTGATCATCTCTTATTTGACCATAAGAATTTTCCAATGGAAAAAGAGTAATTGATGATGCCACAGGAATGTGTTCAATAACAACCGGCATATATAACAAAAATAATTCACTCGAGATTTATGAGAGTCTGGAAAGGAAAAGTATATGCGTGTGTGTGTTGCGAACATGAATGCTCGTTTGGTTAATGTCAAAAGTAAAAATGCTAATAATAATAATAGTAATATAACAAATGCAAATGATTTTGAAGGGCCAAAGATAAAAAGAGAGATGAGAAGGAGAAAACTTTGTAAAAGCAAAAGAATATATAGACTTTAGCAACTTCCCATGAGAAAAGTGTAATAAGACTAATGACTTTTTCTATGTTGACATCCTTTTGTTAAGTTCACATCACCTTTTAATTAGGTTGAGCCTTTACAGAGTAATTAATCTTTAACCTACCCTAGCACTGCATGTTCTCCTTACCTTCCTTTATTTACTTTTTTACCAATGGGCCTGCAAAAAATTAAGTAATACTTTATAAGTAATTAATGCACCCTAAGTTACTTACATAACAATCCATCTTCAAGTGGCATGTGACCATGCAAGTTCTGACCTAACAAATTGTACTTATTAGTCATAAAATCCATATCTAATTCTCATCTTATTTTCAAAGAGAGGCAGGGGCGGCTCCACTCTTATACCAACGAGGTAAAGTAACCTTGTTGGGTTCAAAAAATACATTGAAAAAATGAAATTTAGATATAAACTAAATTTATTAAGTATTGTCAGCGTTGGGTTACTAGGGCGAGGTTAAAATAAATGAAATTCCAACTAAATTTGAATAAAAAGTCAAAAAATGTTATAGCCCACCAAAACAAAACAAAACAAGCCTAGCTCAATAAGTTATGGGAGCCCAATAAGTTATGAACCATTTTTTTTTTCCGCATACAACTATTTATCATAGATACGCTATGTACTTTTGTCAGTGCTGGATGAAAATTTAAGAACCGTCCCTGAAGAGAGCATATAAACGTGAACCCGCTTATAAAAAAAAGGTTGTAAAAGATAGTCAAGTGTAGGCCTAATAAATGAATCGAGTAACTCAAGTTCGAGCTAGCTCTTGTGGGTTTGCTCGGTAAAAGCTCTTTTCAAGATTTTTTATAAACGAACCGAGTTTGAACATTTTTTTAAAATCTCGTTATATTTTCAAACCAAACTTAAATTTGGAAAGCTACTACTCGGCTCGTTCAACTTATAAGCATAAATTATTCAAACTACTCGAGATCAGCTACTGTTTGCCTTCGAATAAAACACGTTCAACAATATTTTTTGAAGCTCGTTAAGTTTTCGACCCAAACTTGAATAATCATTTTTTTTTTTGAAATAGAAAAAATTCTGATATATAAGAATCTCGACAATTCGATATATAACTTGAATAATTAATTGTTCGGCTCATTCGGTTTATTTATCATATCTACCCAAGGATAAGAAAATTAATCATATTTGTACAATTGTACACCTAATTGTTTTGCTATGTAGAAAATTGGTGTAGTAACACCAAATGTTAACTTTTGAACAAATAAATATAATATGAATAATTTAAACGATATAAATATACTATCTCCTAGCTGGATAGACTTTATCATGAGAGCTTATTATGCACTTTTAGAACAACGCTCCGCCTCTCACATAAATGTGTGGCTATGTGAGAGGAAGAGTAATATTGCTCCTCGAGCAAAGAATAATTTTCCATTTGCCGCCCACATGGTGCATGACATGTCTTTTCTGCAATATATTATAACATATTATATCTTTTATTGAAGTTGCTGCCTTTTGACCAAAAAAATTATATTCATGTTTTTCATACAAATGTTCCTTTGAGCTGGTCATAAGGGTAATTAAGGATGGAGTCAGAGGAGATAAGTGGTGGCGGCCACCACCAAAAAGTTTTAAAAAAATGCAATTATTATATAGAAATTTAAAATTTATCCCTGAATTATATAGATTCATCACCACCAAAATTTGTTAAGAAATATAGTCCCACATTGGTATATATATTTTCGCCACCACAAAGGTAAAATCTTGGCTTCGTCCCTAGGGTTAATGACGAAGTTCTAAAATCCTTCTATACCAATTTTCAATATATATAATAAGACAATGATGATCCTCCATCATCAAATCCTTTTGTTTTTAATTTGGTTCCTACATTGACCCTGTTTTTTTTTTGTGGTTATCTTGAATTGATGAGGCTGATTCCCCCCAATTGTCACTTGTCAACCAAAGAACCATCTTTCTTTAGAATCCATTAATGTGATTTGGTCCAAAGACATGCATTAATCTATAGTGGAAAAATAACAAATTTCTTGTCCATCTTACCAGAATTCTCTTGGGAATATTAGGCATTAAGCACATGTTAATCCCACCAAACTTGTTGATTAATGGTACCCTTAATGCTAGATTAAGCATTTTTTGGGTCATTGAAGGGGAAAAAAAATATTTGGTTAAGAAAGAAGGAGAGGGAGTGTCGGAGTGAGGCCAGTAGGAGCAAGCCCAGTAGGCTCAGTTTCCCCCTAATTTTTTTCGGCCGTTTTTTTTTTTTTGGTATTTTTTATTTGTTTGTGTTTAGTTTTTCATTGGTCTCACAAGGTACAAAATGTGGACCTAAGTTGAAAAAAGTTCATATAAATAGATGAAAAATATAGTTTGTTTGGTATTTTTTCCATCTTTAGCAAACTTTTATTTTATTCTGATAATATTTTTTACTTTAGATTACTTTAGTCGAGACAGATGAGTAATCCAAAAAATATAACGTGGATCCAACACGAATTCAAAAAGAACGAGCAAAAATACAAAAAAATTGTCCTAATCCCAATGGTAAAAATCAATTCGTTTCCGGGAAAAATACCATGCATTTAGTTAGCATAAATAACTTGTCTTTAAAAGTGGTAAAACAAGACCGACGGCGGCGGCGGCTCCGACGTGACAGCGGCGACGACAAGCTCCGGCGGTTTATTTTTCAGTCTTTTTTGTTTTTTTGTTTCTGTTTTTTTTTTCTATTTTGCTTAGTTTTAGAGTTTGTTTTGATTTTGTTGTGTACTGGGTTTGATTTAATGCAATTTCTTTCTATTTCTCCAAAAAAAAAAAAAAAAGTGCAGAATATCAAAAATACTGTTTAGTCGATAACGAAAAGTTACAGAGGGTGTTGTAATACTTACTTTTCCCATTTTCTATTTTTCAGTTTTTAAGTTTACATAACAAAGGCCATAAAGGGGAGAGAAGGGGAGAGGTTAGTGTTAAAGATCTACGGATTGTATTATGCACATATCTTTCAAATACTACTTCTATTGCAAAATGCTTTATGCATATATCTCCTAAATATTCTACATATTCATAATATTCTGACCATAATTCAGAAGGCCAAAATGCAAAATGCAAAAAGTAAAGAAATGAGGCTGACACCACAATTGCCCAAGTCATTTAGGCTAAATATTCGCATGGCTTCGAAAGATGGATTTATTTGGCAAGATTTTCAAATTATATTTTCTTTCATCTTATGCACAGAAAGAAAGAAATAAAAGAGAAAGAAAAAGGTGATGGGTTCAATGAGCTAATTTGTTCTCTTGAATTTATTGATTGGATTAGAAAAGAGATAAATTTTATATAATCGAGTGGATTAGATACTTGTAAATTTCACAACTCAACGACCAATTAATTCAGGTATTCAATTTCACTGTCTATGAACAAAAGCGTATATGTGTAATTCATTTCCACTCCATTCGTTCTCCATGTCTTCGAAAGTTTATGATCGAAGCACACCATCAATCCAAAACCAAAATTATTTGTTTACTTTTGAATTGTCTACCGTTCTTATTTTGGACAGGACCACATATTTCAAATCTCGACTATTTATAATTAAAAAAAATACTGAATAATTTGGAAATTATTAATTATCTAGATGAAAGTTCGAGATTTAGACTGTCAAATCCATATCAAATTTAAGATTGAAGAAGATCTATTCCTATTAGTTTTATTATTGTAGTGACTTATGCAATTTGTGAGAACACGACATTTTTCATTTAAAATGTGTGGATACATAAAATAAAATAAATCAATGGGTTATGCTCTTCTTCATATGCTAATCCCCCAAACACTTAAGTTGAATTTTTACTACTGCTTTCGGTATTCTCGCACTCAAATTTTAACTAGCAAAAATACTGAAAAAAACCATAGTTAAAACTTTTCCTTCAATTTTGTCCTCATCTTGACTTTCTGGAAATGATATGAACCATTCATCTCGTAGCTTTAGTAGTGAACAATAAGCTTGAAAAAACAAATTCCATTGACTATTAACAACCACATGAATGAATTAGTTGAAGTACATTGTCTAAGTTCAACATTACATATGCCACACATCTTGTAAAACAAAATCCGATCAATTTGTACAAATCCATATCCGGCCCAAATTTAATTTGCTAAAAATGGTGCTCTTCGAGGTTTACGTGGTTAACAATTCGGATCATTATTGAATAACGCGCCTACGAGTACACCCACCCTCGTATGCATCATGCACTGACGGTGCATCTTAACCGTCCAAAAACATTTTGGATGGTCCAGATGTCCGAAAGCATTTTCGACGGTTGAAATGCACCGTCCGTGCACGTGCGTACATGGATGTGGGTGAGCAAAGTAGTTTTGATTATTGAAAATTTGGAACAATGGGCAAAATTAAGAATCCTAAAAATTTAGTACAACATTTTGTACACCAAATGTACACTGCATGTGTGTGACTCATTTCGGGGTCCCATATAAATGATCGGAACCGTTTAACATTCTTAACCACTTAAAAAAATAAACTCGTTTTAACATCGGTAAAGACTCGATTGATTCTACGCCCAATTTACTAACATGAAATTGGATAAATAATCGATTGAGGCCTTACCTATGTTAAAATAAGTTTTTTATTTTTTATTTTTACAGTGGCCCTGAAAAAAGTGTTTTAAGAATATTGAGCGACTCCGATCATTTATATAGGACTCCGAAATAAATCTCACGGAAGCGATGTATATCTCGTGTACACTAAAATGTCGTACCCTAAGCGGAACAAAATGACACTCTACGGTACAAGCTAAAAAAAAAAATGACAGTATTCTACAGTCAACTCCATTGCTGGTCAGAACGTGACTTTGTCATCGGCGCAGTTAACGCTGATGACATCATCAAAGTTGACTTTTCTTTAACTAGTGGGCCATATATTGAACACGTGGCTCATTCCTGGTGGTTCAGCAATAAAGACCATCTTCACCTGGGTCCACCAAAAATTAGATTAGATAAATATGGCCCCCACCCTCAAAATTAGCCCATTTGGCCTTTCGTTGGGCCCAAGGAAAACGACCCGGTTTGGATGACGCTCTTTACCCGGTTTGAATACAACGGTTACTTGTAGAGATGACAATTCAACCCGCCCTACCCTGCCTCGATAGGATAGGATTTTTTCTATTTTTTTGGGTCACGGTTAGAGGCAGGGGGAAATTTTGGAAAACCCGTCAGGGTTAAGGTAGAGGCAGGGGTATGGCTACACCATCCTGACATACATATATATATGTAGAATTGGTATTTATATACTATTGTATGTATATATGAAATTATATTTTCTCCCTTATATGCATCCAATTGTATTTGTATTCTTATAATTTTATTTTTACAACTAAAGTACAACATTAGGGGTATGGCTACACCATCCTGACATACATATATATATGTAGAATTGGTATTTATATACTATTGTATGTATATATGAAATTATATTTTCTCCCTTATATGCATCCAATTGTATTTGTATTCTTATAATTTTATTTTTACAACTAAAGTACAACATTAGATAGTAGAATTTGGTTAAGTTGTAACAGTTAATTTGTGAACTTTTATCATTTGTGCTCCCTAATATTGGAGTCTAAAATATACTTTCTCAATATGTGAAAAAAATAGGGGCAGGGTGGGGGTATCCATAAATTATCCGGCGGCTTAGGGGCAGATTAAGGGTTGTTTGGGAATTTTAGGGTCGGATTTGGGATCATCAAAACCAGTCCCAACCTACCCGGTTGTCATCCCTTGTTATTTGTAACCTCCTCTCACGTAAGGTGGGTTCAGATCCCACTCCATATGAAAGGGGCATTACAAATAACCGTCCCATTAAAAAGTTTCTCCTACTGCAGGATAGTATTGTAGACTAATTTGGTTAGAATTTGTTTCCAAATCACTTAACAATTAGTACTCATAAGCGTTTTATAGATAGTCTTTTATATTGTGGTCAAACGTTTACAACTTTCTTTCACTTTATGCAGAAAATGAGGAACCTTTTGTTTCATTATCAATGGTTGTTTTTTCCTAAGGCAAAATTATCAATGGTAGTGAAAAGTGCCACATTTACCATCATTTTGTTTTTTTATTTTTAATAACCGGATGTTCGGGTCAGCTTGTGCGCACCTCGACTAATTATCTTCAGGGCATAACCCCTAGTGGCTCCAAAGTTTGGGATAGTTGGCCTCCTTGAGATTCGAACATGCAACCTCGTAGTTAAGCACTTGTTACTTTCTCGTGCCCATTTTGCCAATCCTTAGAGTTTATGTACCATCATTTTGTTATCAATAGCTGTAAAACAGCCGCATCAAACGGATGAGATGGACATAAAATTCTTTAAAAACATAAATTTGTAACACTTTCACTAAAGCTAAACGTATGGGGATTTTCAAGGAAATGAACAAGAAATTGGTTTTGCCAAGGTGTCCAAAGTAGGTAAGTAGATCAAACAACCCAATTTGCATGACAAAATGCCCAAGATATGCGATTATACAAGCTTAAGCCTTTTCATAGGAAATAACAAAAAAGATGGAAAACAATTTTTTTTTTTTGAACTGCAAAAGGGTGGGAGGGAACCAACGTAGCAACTCTCCTTAGGCGTGGATAGAAAAGAATATCATCCATTGTTTTTTGTTACCGAGGAATGCTACTGACATGTGTGTTCGAAAAACTTCCGATAAATATAGACCCCACAAAATGAATGTGAGACTCATATGCGTCGAGTGATACCAATTAGTCTATATATATGGCATGCTTACAATTTTTTGGGATTCAATTTAATCTGGGATTACAATTTTCAACAATTTTGTGCTCACAATTTTGGCATTTGTGTATACCAATCATTTTTCCTGGGTAGCATTGTATAATTTTTTGTTGGAAAATATTTGAGAATAAACAATTTAATTTGTAGTGTGAATGCAAATTGACTCAATTCGAAGTCGTGTGTCTTTTGCGTGACACTTGCTCGTCATGAACGGATGTGCCTTCGATGAACAAAGGTGCCCCTATTTCTTGTGACTATTCGTAGAGTCACCTATTAGTTTGTATATATGGCATGCTTCATTCATTTTCAGTAGTAGATTTTTTCATACTTTTTGTTGAGTCGGAGTCTTTTCATACGAGAGAAAACAAACTCTCTAATTATAGTGCTGCTTTGTGGGGATTCCAATCAAGTAGTGTTGGGAAACAAGCTTCCGATGCAAATCGTAAGCATCATACCAGGTGCGAAATCTATTTTAAGCACAAAGTGACACACCTGCAGTGATGGAGCCATAGTTAGGCCGCCGTGGGCAACAGGACAAGCACCCACGCTGCCTTTTTTTAATTTTTTTTAATTTTTTAAGTTTTACTCGAACCACATAATTATTATTATTTAGACAATTCTTCGCTCACACAAAGACTCAAGGATATCTTGTTCACTCACTCAAAAAAAGAATGAACATTACCTACTTTATTTGGGATTCTTACCAGGTCCACTTCTATAATCGGAATCGTTTATTTTATAATCCTTAATCTTTTAATCATTTCCTCAAAAATCATATCAATCGTATTTTCGTAAAAAAAATTTGGTCTAAAATCTTAACCAAATTCTAAAGCAAGACATGTGTTATTCGATCAAATACTTGTTGATATGGAAATGAAACACTCCAATTTTTTGCATGAAATGGTTTAACAATAAGCCCTACAATTCTTTTATTATTATTATTATTATTATTATTATTATTATTATTATTATTATTATTATTATTATTATTATTATTATTATTATTATTGAAGTATAAAATGTACTTCACAAATTTGAGTAATATTCACCTACTTTTTAGGTTGAGTAAACTAAATAACACTCTAGATATGCAAGCCTTAGACTCCCATTTGTTCTCACGCTGCAAGACGCAAGCCACCATCGCAACGTCAACAACCATCAACTCTGGGGTTGGTGTCGAAGTTTGGCTATTCTCGGAGCTCGAGATTTATAGTGCCCCACTAATGCATAATCCTAGCTACACCACTGCACACTCGCCTTGATCACTATTACAGTCCCTCGATTTTTAGGTTTTGAGTTAATTTTGACTTGATTGCATTCAAATTATCGGTTGCATCACAAAATGTAAACATAGTTTTTCCAACATTGTCTTTCTCCGTCTGATCTGGTTCCTTCCTTCTACGAAATAAAGACTTTCGTTTCGTGACTCAAAAATTAGCTTTGTCGGTGCTTTTGAGAATTATTCCAAAATCAAACCTACCATTATCATTGCCAAAACAATTAAGTCAGGAACCCTTGAATTTTAAAGATTTGTTAATCTCAAGATATTGTTTAATACTTAAATCTTGTTTTGCTCAAGTCTTGCAAAGACAGTGGCGGAACCATAATTTGCATTCGGGAGGAACGCAACTCAAGTTAGTTTAAAGTCAAGTATGCAAAAACAGGGGTGGAGCCATGACAACATCAATTATTATCGTGGCATTATCATTGCCCAAATGTTAGTTTATAGTTATGGCCCGTTTGTTAGTCGGATTAGTTTTAAGGAATTACCTAAGAAGGGGGATAAGAAGAAAATATGGTAGAGGAGATATTAGTTAAGGAGTAGTAATAATATAAACCATGTTTTTTTTTTTTTTTTTTTTGAACTCATGGTTTGGTTGGTAGTTTACGTGGGTGGATAGTGAAAAAAAAAGTGTTAAATTAATTGATTATCCTTGATATTTCTTTTTAATTTCGAGTTGTTTTTTATGGTATTATTAGTTTTAATACTAGTTATTAAAGCATCTTATATCAAAATTGAAGATCATAATTAAATTTGGAATTCTGTTAATTTTTTTCTTCGTCTTTTTGAAGATCTGATCTGTGCTGCCAATATTGTAAAAATAAATTCATATTTTTAACCCTCAATCGTGTAAAAATGAGAAACTTGGAAAACAAAATAGTTTTTTGGTTTCATGTAGGGAGGGGTTTAAATATGGACAGAATAAGAGGTGTCTATAAATGATCCTGGGATTAAATAATCTGAATGTTTATGCCTACCAAACACCGGATTAATTAGAGCCGGATTATTTCTTCCAAGCAAATAGCCAATCCAACAAAATAATTCGGCTAACAAACGAGGAAACAGGGGTTGCTGCGCAGCGTGCTTTTCGAGCCCATTTCGGCGCCGCTCCGGCACCATTCCGACGATCGGAGGCGTCCACCTCGTAGAGCTCGAGTACTACAAGTGCACCAAAAATCAACTCGATCGGATATCGTTAAGTGCCTCATCGCAACACAGATAAGTTGAAAAAAATGGGTCCAATGGTTTTCATCAAGTGTTTCAAGACATATGCGTTCCGATTTTTTTCAACTTGTATTTGTTCCAATGAGGCAATTAACGATATCTGATCGAGTTGATTTTTGGTATATGCGCTCGACGAGTTCTACACGGTGGACGTCTCCGATCGTCAAAAAGATGCCGCCAAATGGGGCCGCACGGCACGCTGCACCGCACCTCCCCGGTTCCAACAAACGAGCCTTAAAACTATGATCAAACTCGGTCAAATTTGCGTTTCTAAAACATCAGTTTAGAGTCAAGGTCGAAACTGCCTTTTGAGAATGCAATCCAGCTTACAAAAATAGGGAAAAATATATTCAAGCTGGTTGTGGAGGCCTGTGGTGAGAACTCACTACAGGGTGTAATGAATAATAGGAACCGTCGATCTCAGTAATCGGTGTTTCAAATTCGCTAAGCACTCTCACTGGTCAAAGTGTACTATTACCGATAAGAGCACAAGTATCAGGGGTTCGTGTGGTGAGTTGTTGCTTTTGAAAGTCGATGGGGACTTGTTCTTGTGGAACCCATTAACAAGATCCTGTCCCCCAGGCCTTTGGGATTTTCTATGACGCTTCCGGTGATGATGACAAGGCCGTTATGGTGAGTCTGAGTCCGTATAATGCGAATGACAGTATCGGTATGGCAGGAAGCTTCAATGAGAAAAAATGGATAGAAATTTGCTTTCCATATAGTAAGAAAAAAGTACAGTCAGGGCCTATGGTGAATGGACTCTTGCATTCAGGGGCGGACCTGGGGGGGGGGGGGGGGTGCGGAGGAGGTGTTCAGCCCCGCACTCTCCCCAATTTTCGACATATTTTCAATTTTTTCAGTGTATTTTTAGTACATTTTCAATTTTTCTGTATATTTTTTATGGAGTGGCCCCCCGCAGCTACAATCCTGCGTCCGCCACTGCTTGCATTTGTTGGTCATTGAAAGCATTGATGATGATGAAGAGGATGATTACTTCCGACCCGACTTGATTGTTTGTTTGGATCCACAGAGGAACGAAATAGCAAGGGGCCCAATGCCAGATCCTGATGAAAAGGGGGAATCAATTCTTGTAATTGGTTTGGGAGTGTTAGACGGATGCCTTTCTTTGGTTCTCTGGATGGATGACAAAAATCCAGAGTCGCGATGTTGAGGTATTATCGATGAAGAGATACGGTGACAAGTCCTCTTGGACTAGGTGTTAGGGTGCAGACAACCTACAGCAATACCGGGCCCGCAGTCCGGAGTGCGACTTTAGGAGTATTCCGGACTGTAGCGAAAACGATATTTGAGGGACCTCGGTGTGTAATTTCGGCTATAGACCCGACCTAATTATCTCGCTGTTAGTGTGTAATTAGGGTTATCAGTTTTTAGAGAAAAATAGAGAGAGAGAGAGAGAGAGAGAGAGACGAGAGAAAACGCAGATCTCAGAGAGATTGCGAGAAGACTTGTACTCTTGATTTCGATTTCATAGTGGACTGGTGTGACTCCCGTGGTTTTTCCTCGCGCTGAGGTTTTCCACGTATATCTGTGTCTGGTTTCTTTTCCGTTTTTCCAGTACGCACGATTATTTGATTTTCTGTTCTGTGATTCATTGTTTCCAAGATCCGTAGGGGTGTTGTGGGGTTGCGAAAATCCTAACACTAGGTTGTTCATAATGTCTGACGTGATCAATTTGCATCCTTTTGTTAATGTGGTGCCATTGTGTATTACAAAGAATGGGGTGGTGCTACTATTGGTTGACGATGACACTATTCTGGCATTTAACCCCATGGAGAATTCGCACTGGCATCTTCCCCTGGATAAAAATTGGTCTTCTAATGCTGCTGTATTTGTTGAAAGTCTAGCCTCACCCACGGTATACAACTGGGAAGATGAAGACTAAGGCCCTGATTGGCTGCAGCATTACAAGGGGTATTAAATTATAACCCCACCCCTGTATCCCGGTTCCACGGTTTTATACATGGTTTGGGTTAAAAAAGTGCACCCGGATGAGTTAATACCCCACCCAAATAATACCCCTTCCTTCAATGTAGGACAAGATTCAATGAATTGTTGTTTTGGAACTATATGGTTTGTCCTTTGGACTTCTATGGTCCAAGACATTGAATCAATCTTTCAATTGGTTAGGTTCTTTTTTTTTTATCGAGTATGAGAGTTGTTGTATTACACAACAGTCTTAAGGGTTGGTTCTTTGTATTCAGTTTGAGAGTTCAACGTTCAGTTCTAATACTACTGCAAGTTGAGAGCACCAAGAGTTACGGGAAAATCAAAAAGTCATGTATGGGAAAAACAAATATGGGTTGTAATCCTAAAGTGTGTATGTAGACTTATTGTGATGACAATTACATGTACACGCGAACGGGACCTTTGGTCATGACTATTTTAAAAAGGGAAATAATTTTGTCGGGACTATTAGGAGTCCGAACCTAATTTTTGGGGCCGGCCTCTAAAAGCCCCTTTTTTTTTAAACAATTTTTGGAGGCCCAAAGCTGCGGCTTCATTGGTTTATACTCTAAGCCGGTTATGTCTCCATCTTCTTTACATGCTAGAGTTTTGCTGGGTAAGAGCATCTCCAATGCATTGTTTTTTCCTTTAAAATGAAGAACCAAAGTGACATATCAAGAGGAAATTTTGTAATTTATGTCCTATTTTGCTCAAAAAGTTGTACCTTTTGGAGGGACCCATCCTCTTTTTTGGTTCTTCAAATTTATTTTGGTTCTTTAAATTTGAATAACCAAAAGTAGATTTGAAGAATGGATATGACAAAAAGGAGGATGGGTCCCTCCAAAAGGTACAACTTTTTTAAGAAAATGGGGTATAAATTACAAAATCTTCCCTTGATATGTCACTTCCGTTCTTCATTTTGAAGATTTGAAGATTGGTAGGAGATGCTCTAATTAGTGTAGAAATGGGGATTTCCTTAGTGCAAAAGCACGCTTTGGATGTACTTGTGATTAGAGGAGTAATCTTTGGGGTAGAGATTTGGTTCTCAAAGAGTTGAGTTGGAGGTTTGGGGAACTGATTAAAATTAGTGTTTTTGGTCTTGAATGGATACCCAAGGTTTCTAACTCTTATGGATTCTGTGGTACGCTCTCCGGAATTAGTAGTTTCAAAGTGCGTGATCTTTTTTATAGGAGTATGGTCATGCGGGGTGCTGGCGTCTTCCTTTGCTGGAGGCACTGTTTCCTGAGGCTATGATTTTGAAGATTTTGTCTGTCCCCATTCCCAAGGTGCAAATTGATGATGAATTCTCTTAGTCTGGGATGGTGATTTTGCTCTGTGGAAGAAGGTTTGGGGGTTTTAATTTACAGCTTAAGTTTGCTTTATTCCTTTGGAAAGTTAATTCACCTGATTTTACCGGTTACAGATGCTTCAGCGAGTCAATGTTTGCAAGTCGATTTTTATTGTCCAGTTTGCGGTGCTGCTAGAGAAACTATTGAACATCTTGTGTTTGATTGTGAGGTGCCTAGAAGGTTATGGTGAGGGACTATTTTGGGGCTGGAAATTGGCTTCAAGAAGCTCCGGATGTTTGGGCACTCTGGATTTGCATGTTTTTTAAGCAAAACATCAATGTCAATTTATTCAGAATATTTCTGTCAAAAAAATTACCAACTAGCTTAATTAGAACAATATCTTGGGGTTGTCAGAAAGAGAGAAGCTTGAGCCTTGCTCTAGTCTAATCACATGTCTCGGCATATCTCTAATGTCCCTGTGAAATTTCGACGATCCTCGACTTCATTCCTTTACAAAGACCGAGAAGAGAGAGACAGACAGTATTTTTTAAATTTGAAACCTGGGGTGGCCCGTGCCACGCCACCCCACCCCCTCCCTCTGTCTCTCCATGCTCAAAATTCAAATGGCAATTCAGCCAAACATGAAAATGGTTTGAGAGAATTTTTTATTTGTAGGTGTATCCTAATTTTCCATTTCTAAGATCGTTGTGAATCAGTTAACTGAGTTACAAACAAAAAAAAACCAAAACCCCTCACTAACTGAAAGACAGTTGAGCTAATACAAGCTGACAGAGGCAGCGCCACAGCTCAGGTGGCTTTAATTCTAGGTAAATTAAAGCCACTGCTTTGAAGTTGGAGCACCCCAGGCTACCATGCTTGAGCGCTCAACCACAATGTATGGAGACTTGCAACAACTCAGCATATTTTAGGTAAAGAAAAATTAGAAGAAAATTCATCACTGCATACCCTATCTTTGTCGTAGGTATGTTGTATTCATTGTAGAAAATCTGTTAATTTATCAAACCTAAAGTCGATTAACTATGTAAATATTAATTGTTGCGGGTAAGCAACTATTTTGCCTCAAAAAAAAAAAAAAAAAAAATCTACGAACCTACAATGTACGGCTTGGGATGGATAACAAATGCAATTATACTTTTCATTTCTTCCGTTAGCAAAATGCGTGCATGTCGCATACCTACGGTCGCATCATCTTGTAACTTTGTAACCCTGCCATTTAAAAAAAAAAAAAAATTCAGACTACTGAAATAAAACCGAAAACTACGATAACTAAGTTACAAGTCTCTTCTTCATTTTTTTTTTTTTTTTTTTGTCTATTTACTCTTGAAGGGGGCAGTTTCCATGACATCTTGATTTAAGTTCAATAAAACCAAACAATAAACTCAACATAATAACTCCAACACAGAAAGGTAACATAAGGAACGGAACCTTCACAAGAAAGAAAGACGAGAAATTTATTATCTTAACAAAGCAAGGTAAGAACTCATATACCTTCACCCTTCTCAATAGATCCTTCGCCTTTGGATCGATGTTGAAATGATCACGAACAGGCTGCAGAGAAAAAGGAACAAAATATCAAGATGAAGGAAATGGGCAAGAGGCTCCAAGTCCTTGATTCCCAGCATACTCAAATATGCAGTTCAAAAAAAAAAAAAAAGAAGTGCAAAAAGCATACTCAAATATGGAACACTTAATCAATCTTACATAGAAACAGTTGCCCTCTATTCCCCCTGAGACCCTGACCAATCTAGGACCCACTACTGATCATTAGGCAAACAAGAACCACAATCAGCTGACTCACCATGCATGACAACTGCAGTCCAAAATATGATTCTTGAACATCTCCAATCCTTCCTCTTCTTTCTACCCAAACTTGAAATTTTAGAATCTCTCCAATGCTATACCATTTTCCCTACCCATTTTGAGTTTAACTCTTACCGTGGAAACCCAAAACCGAACACTTTTCTCACAACACCTCTTTTATCTACAACTATGCCATTCCAACAATAAAACAGAAGCAGCTCTTTTGGGCGACCTCTCTCGCTGGAGATGCTGAGTTACTTCACTGTTGTCGTCGTCCCTCTTCTCCACCTCCGTCGACAAGCTCTCACTAAAGCTACACAACTCCGAAAGTTCAGAGATCACTGAAATGTTCTTATCTGATGATATAATTGAAGCCTTTGGTTGGATCTTTAGCTCAGAAATCGCCGCAAGCTCAGTCTTGGGTTGCTGATTCTCGTTGCTGTGCTTTACCTTTTGGAATGGGGAGTTGGGGATGAAGGTTTCAAAGCACTTCACGGATTCCTCTCTGCAAATGGAGTTTTGGGTGCAAAAAAGGGTACAGCATTGGAGAAGGTAAGTGGAGCTTTTGACCCAAATTTGAGTTAAAAAATGGGTCAGGGCTGGAGAAGTTCTTAGGGCCCTTTTTTGGATTATAACTCAGGGCCCTTTTTTTGGATCATAACTCAGGGCCCTTTTGTTCGACAGATAATAATTTTGAAATCTTAGTTGATCCCAAAGGATACATAATCCTCTCGGAAAATAGTGATGGGATAACTCATACTACACCTCCTATGGTAAATATGGTATGTCTATCCCACATTTTGTTGGATCTGGGCTGTAAAACTTTCCACCAAGCACCGAAGATGTGGTCTCCTTGGGCATATAGTCCAACTTCAATGTCCGGTCAAAGAAATGGAAAGCTTCTATCTTATGCAATATTCCAGCTTCACAAATATGGGAATATGCCCCAACGCAATTTCGAGGGGCTACGACTACGTCCAAATATAGAAGGAATAAGGATATGCAACCGGATGAGAAAGAGTTAAGAAAAATGAACAAAATCAAAGGACAAGACTCGACAAAAACTTAACACAGGATGAAGAGAGTTGGGAAAAAGGAACAAAATCAAGCACAAAACTTAACAGCACACTGAAAAGGAGTAGGAAACACGATATCGGCAGTATGTAAGCTATAGAGTGCATATCAAAGAAGAAGTACAAGACCTGCAGTATCTTATTCAGTGCTTTTGATAGAGCTGGTTTCACGTCTGCAGGATGTAAGTTCCCACTTTCATAGTCCGCAATTAGTTCTTCGAAACTATTGAAGGTCCTGAATTCCAACCAAGAAGGAGCAAGAAGACAATCCCATCAACAAATAGGAATAAGGGATTCCAAAGGAAATAGAATCAGAAGCACCAGACAAGTACATTAATCTAGCAACTTAAAACAGCAGCTATGTTTGTAATTGGTAAAGGGTGATTCTATTCACAACCCTTCATTTACTCCATGTAACCCATTTTCTTCATGTAACCCACGCTTAAAATTCCCTCAAACCAATTTACTCCATACAACCCACAAAACACACCTAAACTACCCAAACTACCCTCGCGACTAGTTTTTATACTTTAAATGTCGAAATACACACTCATTTTCGACAACCACATGTCGATTTATATTGAAGGACGAATTTTCAAAAATTGGACCATGTCTATGTTTGACATCCTCATGTCGAAATTTATGTCTATATTCAACTTTCGAATGTCGAACTAGATACATGTGGATAAAATATTGTTTTTTTTCGACAATTACATGACAAAATATAACCATATTTTCAACTTCTTAATGTCGAAATTTGTGAAATCAAACATGTGAATTTCGGTTAAGTGAAAAGTTTCAACATCTATATGTTGAAAACGTCTACATATTTCGGGGTATGAATGTCGAAAAAGAAGATGAGTTTGGGGGTATTTTGGTCTTCACAAAATAATAAATCTGGAGGAATTTTTTGTGGGTTGCATGGAGTAAATGAAGGGCTGTGAATAGAATCACCCATAAATCTAAGAAAGCAGTGGAGTAGGGCGAGTGGATCAATTTCAATAGTCAGAAAATGCTTGCATAAAAGGCTCATCACTACTACAAGAGGAGGAAGAGACTCACTTTTCACCACCATTGTCAGCACTACGTTCAACTTTGAATTCATGAAACCATGGGAGGACAATGTGTTCAATGTACTCCAGACAGGGGTTACCTTGAACCACCATTGGAGGGCAGTACGCCTTCTTTCTTTTCAAATTAACTACTGCCTGCAGCAATAAAATACTTCTACCATTGAGCAATAGTCGAAATTTAAAAAGTAAGTCAAATTCTCATGAAGCATGAAGGAGCAGGGCACTTCAAAGAGGAATTAAGCATACCACTAATCAAGTACAAACAAAACTGACTCCTTAAACTATTGTTTTGTAGCACAAAATAGTACCTCCTCGTCCTCCATAAAGATGGAAGATGATGGATCGCTTTTTGACATCTTTTCTTGCCCCTTCTTCAAACCAGGAAGCATGTCTGCATATGACAGTAATCAAGAGAAGCTACCACATCACAACAAAGAGATAATACAAACAAAAGTGATGTTAGGAGCATCAGAAAAGGAACATACGGTGAGACAATATGATAGGCTTGTTTTTACACTTAATTAGATCACAGTACTCTCTAGCAAGAACATTAACTTTCCGCTGGTCCATGCCCAATTGACAGATATCAGCCTGCTCAGATTGAAAAGATTGTCAACTATCCAGCAAAGTCATTATACACAAACCAAACATCCATCAATGCTGTCTCTTCCAAGTAATCAATCCAACATTATTACCAATATGTACAGGTTAAACCGATAAAAATATCTTTGTACAGGTTAGCAATCAGCATATATCACAAAGCCTATTACAATGATACCCTAGTGAAGATACTTGAACTACCCACTGCTAATCGTGCAATTATCGTTTAGGCTCATAAGCCAGTAGCCCAGTACCATAAGATGCATATAAAAGGTTGTGAGCCAAGGGTGCCAATATGGCAAGGGTAGCATTGACTAACTCAAAGAGGAAAAGAAAAACCAAAAACAATCTACAGCGATATTCAGCTTAACGTACACTTTAGCAACACTAGGAAGTAAAAGCATAATGTCTTGGTACCTTGCATGTAAACTAAAAAAATTGATTTTCGCCCAGTTGATAACCGAAGACCAATTTTTCAACCAGCACACTACTTTATTAAGTAGTGATCCAATCCATAGCATATACATTTCAGAGCCCAAATCATACTCTCGCTCATCAAAACATAGGCTTTTACCAGAAGCTTTTCGAGAATAAAAGAACTAGAGTAAAATGTGTAATCAACTCTATGACAAGTAGATAAATGGTTGATTAGCTACAAACGCTGGCAGATACAAAAAGGCGTATTAGCTAGCATTGATAATTGGACCCCTTTTTTTTTTTAATCAAAGCAGATGAGGCAATAACACCACAATTTCAAGAACTGAAAACTCATTAGAGCAGATCTAGTATTTTATGCCTTTGCATGTTTCAAAACATTACTATTTTCATCATCCGCGAGTTTTATTCCTATATTTCCGAAATTCAAGCTGTCACACTCATGCAACAGCCGCCGTGTGCAGCATGTTGGTTTTCTTCCATAGTAAGAAAAATTTCAAATCAAACATGACATAGCGATGAGGATTGCATAAGGCCTAAGATCACCCATACATACATGAGGCGTGGAAGGAAGAATTAATACCTATTAGTCTTTGACATATTTATTTTAGGAATCAATTATACTATTTAGGAATCCAATGTTTATTTCTACTTTGGAAATAAGTTTATTTCTAGTTTGGAAACATTGTGGCTAGCCTATAAATACTAGGTTTGTTACCTTCATAAGATACTTTCGATATTGAGAATAAAGATTTAAGTAAGTTCGGGTTTTCTTTTCTTTTCGGCTTCTTCTTTTCTTTCCTGCGTCCAAACATTCTAGCCGTCCAACATCACTTAGTAGGCCTCACTATACATCAAAGGATAGCATCAATGCCATCTTTAAACAATGGAACAATATAAATAAGCCCACGAATAGTAAGAAATAAAGGCACCTTAAGGAAAAAAACATCAGCACACTGCATGCATGGGTAGAATACTTGGGCTGCCATCAACTCATCCTCCTCACTGCGACCCATGATCGGGGCACACCTGCAAAGAGGATCTCAAACTTAATGTAAAAGACTATGTCGATTCGATGTTACAAGGAAGTAACACATATCTTAAATCTAGTACCTCTTTATTCTAGAAAGCGTGTTACTTGATGCAATATCCATTACAAGAGGCCAGTATTCACTTGCCCGGTAGTTAATTTCGTCCGAAGACCATATAAATTCCACTTTACCTCCTTGGAGATTCATACCCGCAGCTTTCCAAACCTCAATCATGTACTTTCCAACATCCTTAATTTTCTCTAAGTCACCCCCCATTTTGTTGTTCATCTTTGCAAACCAATCTGCAATCCAAATCTTTACTTTGCAGCCAGCAGAAGTCATCTTGTTCACACTAATTACCTTCATAATCCCCTGATCACCAACAAAACAAAAATGCTTCCATTCATATTTAACAAGGAGCAAATATGATCATACCAAAATCATCCAAACTTCTGGTTGCAGTTCAGAAAAGCGACAAAAAGACAAAATTTCCAACTTTGACAAACAAAATAACGGTCTAGGTGAATCCGAAATTTTATAACTCAAACTTCCCATTATTATACCAGTCTTTGTGACATTATCTCAACCATTGTTTTGCCTGTTATTTAACACGGCAGCATCCCAGTGTGTAATAGACCTCACCCAAAAGACATAATACAAATACGGATTATCTGAAATATGAAATGCCGAAATGGTGAGCAATACTAGGACCATACAGCAAGAACTGAACTTTGGCTTACAACATACTCCCTCTGTCCCAAAAATTTGACTTGTCCGCAAAACGAGGACTACAAAATTTTCAAGAAAAATTCAATATTTTTTTAACAATATGTTGATACTGGTAATTTATGAAAAAAGTTTAAAAATTTCCTTTTAAAAGACTTACTATTATTTTTGAGGTCCGCAAAATTATTTTTGAGGTCCTCGCTTTGCGGACCGAACAAAAATGTTGTGACTGACGAAGAAGGTAACATCAAAATTCTTCTAATGGGCAACAACGCAAGGATAATTGATTTAGCTGTGAATCACAAACCTGGGCAATATGCATTCTACCAGAGGGTTCGAACCCGTCGTAACAAACAGGTTCGGGGTTCTTCGACAGAAGGTTTAGCAACTCCTCCTCGAGAATGCACTCTTCCCCGACACTCCTCACAATCCTGAACTTCTCCATTACACTCATCCCCCTACCACAAAAAAAAAAAAAAAAAACGCAATTCATCAATCCAACACGTTTAGTTACACGCACCAACAAAGAGATACACATGTATATATACACAACATAGATGAATAGGAGCTTACTCTGATGTGGAATTGGAGGAATCGGAAGAGGGGGCTTGATCCGGAGATGATATAGACAGCGTTTCCATGTTTTCCGATGAATACTCGATGGAAGGATGTTCTACGGCGTGATGAGAGTGAAGAGACATAGATTCGGACATGGAGGCTCGATTTAGGGTTTGGGTTTGGGTCTCGATTTTGGATGTTCACCGCATGCATGAGAGTGCAGATAGTTTCGGACATGGAGTATGTAGTACTATTCATTTTAGAATAAAATACATGAAACCCCCCTCAACTATGACCCTATTACGAGTTGCCCTTAAGTTAAAAATTTGAACACCTAATCCCCTTAAAATTTGAACACCTAACCCCCTTAAACTATTTCCGACCCCTTTGAATGAAAAGAACGGCGGGTCGGTGAAATTGGAGGTTATCCAATTTTTGACTGATTTATTCCAATTAACCCCGTGTTTGGAACTTGAAGAAAATAGGGAAAAGGAAAGAAAAATGGGAATTTTCTTTGTTTGGTTCCTAGTTTAAGGAGAGAAGAGAAAAAATGTAATGTAAAATTTAGAAGAAAAGTATAGAAAGGGGCAAGAAAATAAGAGAGAATAGAGGGCGCCAAAACTTTGAATTGAAAATCCCGCTTAAGTCAATAACCTCTGCACTTGGAGAAATACAAAAACGTAAGGATCTTGTTTGGTTTTGGTTTTGGGGTAATGATTGAAGGGAGAAACGGGTAATGATAGAAATATGGGGTAATAATTGAAGAGAGAAATGAGTATAATAATTAAAAATAGGGGTAATAATTAAAAATAGGGGTCTTGAACATAATTTTTTTTGGGGTAAGCACGAGTTCAAACTCAAAAAGTTTTTATTTTTTGAAACAAGAAACACAAATAGTTTGATTCGTTTATTAGTGAAGAAAATTCGTATGTATGTTTCCCGAGGGAGATTTTGTTCACGTTAACTAAATGTGAGTAAACGTTGCCCTTACTCTCTGATTAGTGGAAAAAAATATGAGCTCCAACGCAAACTTGTTCCACACTAACTGACTTTTCAAATTTTTTGGTGGTCTTTTTTTCAATTTATTTCGCATTTGATAGTTTTGCGTCAAACTTTTCATGTCTTTTGATTCACCTCAACGTGGGAAATCAAAAAGGTAAAAAATTATGGGAATTACATAAATTTTTTAAAAGAAAAAGTAAAAAATTATGAGAATTAACGGGGTGTTCCACTAAGAGTGTTTTTAAAATAAACTAGTTTTTCACAATTTTTTATGTAATATATTGTGAGGGATTAACCCATCTTGGTTTCTGTGAAAGCTTAATTTTTTGAAAAGCTTCCTCATGTCGAGACGAATCAAAGACGTAAAAAATTTACTGAAAATTGTTAAACACAAAAAAAAATTGAATAAAGACAATCTGAAAAATGTTACCCCCTCCGTTTCAAATTCTTGGTCACTATTTCCATTTTGAGATGTTCCAAAATATATGTCACATTTCTAAAAAATATCAATCAAAACAGATTCACTTTTCAATTTTACCCTTAAAAAAGTATTTTTTTAAATCTCAATTGGTTTGTCAATTATCTTTTATTTTATAACGGTTTTTATGATTTTAAAAACTCTGTATAATAAAATTAATTGATTCATATAAAGTCATTATCTCAAAAATATTGGCCTCGTTAATATAATTGAACTTAAAGGCAAAACAAAACAAAAAAGGCAATACAAAATTTTCCTAAAGGCGAAGGGAAAGAAATTGGAACGGAGGGAGTAAGCCCTGAAAAACCAGTTCAAATGAACGAGGGCGAGGGAAAAACAGCCTGATAAAGCCCTAGTTCGACAGTCATACCAATAAAGTGAAGAGATCGAAGCTAAGAAATCGGGAAGAAACGATGGAGGAAGACGAGGAAGTCCAAGCAAAAGCAGAAACCCATCAATTCCCCCATATTCCAGAAGAGATAATTCTTCGCATTCTCTCTAAACTACCAGTCAAGTCTCTCCTCCGATTCAGGTGCGTATCCAATCGTTGGCGATTCCTGATTTCTGATCGCAAATTCAGTCTTTCAATTCATAGACCGCAAATTGTCGTCATGCCTATATATAATCTGCCGCGGGTACCCATACGCTTGATAGACGATGAAGGTTCGGTAATGGAGATCCCTAAACCTAATCCGTTGGTGAATAGACGGGGCGTTTCTTGTTTGAGTATCAGGGGTTCGTGTGGTGGGTTGTTGCTTTTGAAAGTCGATGGGGACTTGTTCTTGTGGAACCCATTAACAGGATCGTGTTCCCAAATGTTTTCGTGTGATTGGTAGATGAATTCTATTGCTGATTTTTGGCTTTGCTGTGACTCATCTGTTGATCAGTACAAGGCCTTTGGGATTTTCCATGACACTTCCAGTGGTGATGACAAGGCCATTATGGTGAGTCTGAGTCCGTATAATGCGAATGACAGTATCCTTATGGCAGGAAGCTTCAATGAGAAAAAATGGATAGAAATTTGCTTTCCATATAGTAAGAAAAAAGTACAGTCAGGGCCTATGGTGAATGGACGCTTGCATTTGTTGGTTATTGAAAGCATTGATGATGAAGAGGATGATTACTGCCGACCCGACTTGATTGTTTGTTTGGATCCACAGAGGAACGAAATAGCAAGGGTGCCAATGCCAGATCGTGATAAAAAGGGGGAATCAATTCTTGTAATTGGTTTGGGAGCGTTAGACGGATGCCTTTCTTTGGTTCTCTGGATGGATGACCAAATCCAGAGTCGTGATGTTGAGGTATTAGCGATGAAGAGATACGGTGACAAGTCCTCTTGGACTAGGTTGTTCATAATATCTGATGTGATCGATTTGCATCCTTGTGTTAACGTGGTGCCATTGTGTATTACAAAGAATGGGGTGGTGCTACTATTGGTTGACGATGACACTATTCTGGCATTTAACCCCATGGAGAATTTGCACTGGCATCTTCCCTTGAATAACATTTGGTCTTCTAAAGCTGCTGTATTTGTTGAAAGTCTAGCCTCACCCATGGTATACAACTGGGAAGATGAAGACTAAGCGGAATGGAAGTGAAAGCCACTAGCAAGGTGAAAATATTTCAAGTTAGTACCTAGTTTCAGCATATCAGCACTGCATACAATCCTAAACTGTGATGAAGTTCTCACTTTGTTTGCAAGTACCATGAGGACTTACTATTCTCTATGCGTATATTGTGGTTACTGTTTCCAACCGGTTGGTTTGAATGTTGTTTTTTCAAGTTATTTGCTCCCGTTGATGGCTGAAATTCATGCAAGAATGTCAAAATATGTTTGTTGAAATTCATTGCAGAATGTTAAGAAATTTTTGTGTCTTAGTTTGTTGAAACTGAAATGTCATTTCAATGTAGGAAAAGATTCAATGAATTGTTGTTTTGGAACTATATGGTTTGTCCTTTGGACTTCTATGGTCCAAGACATTGAATCAATCTTTCAATGGTCAATTGGTTAGGTTCTTTTTTCTATTGAGTATGAGAGTTGTTGTATTACACAACAGTCTTAAGGGTTGGTTCTTTGTATTCAGTTTGAGAGTCCAACGTTCAGTTCTAGTACTACTCGGAGTTGGGAGCACCAAGAATTACGGGAAAATCAAAAGTCATGTATGGGAAAAACAAATATGGGTTGTAATCCTAAAGTGTGTATGTAGACTTATTGTGATGACAATGTAAGTACACGCGAATGGGACCTTTTGTCATGACTATTTTAAAAAGGGAAATAATTTTGTCAGGACTACTTGGAGTCCGAACCTAATTTTGAGGGCCGGCCTCTAAAAGTCCCTTTTTTTTTTGTAACAATTTTTGGAGGCCCAAAGTTGTGGCTTCATTGGCTTATTCTCTAAGCCGGTTATGTCTCCATCTTCTTTACATGCTAGAGTTCTGTTGGGTAAATAGTGTAGGGATTTCCTTCAGTGTAAAGCACACTCTGTATTTACTTGTGAATAGAGGAGTACTCTTTGGGGAAGAGATTTGGTTTCCAAAGGGTTGGGTTGGGTTGGAGGTTTGGGGAACTGAGTAAAATTTAGTGTTTTTGGTCTCGAGTGGATACCAAGGTTTCTGACCCTTATATATATTCTGTGGTACGCCCTCTGGAATTAGTAGTTTCAAAGTGCGTGATCTTTTTTATTGGAGTACGGTCATACGGGTGCTGGCATCTTCCTTTGCTGGAGGTGCTGTTTCCTGAGGCTATGATTTTGAAGATTTTGTCTGTCCATATTCCCAAGGTGCAAATTGATGATGAATTCTATTATTCTGGGATGGTGATTTTTCTGCAAAGTCGGCCTATTGCCCGGCTATTATGGGGGATGAAACTTCCTCTAGTAATGGGAGTGACTTTGCTTTGTGGAAGAAGGTTTGGGGGTCCTAATATACAGCTGATAAGCCCAAATTATTGACACATATAGAATCCCCATTTTATATCTTGTTAGTTTTAAAATGCGCGTAATTGATAAAGATTATTATTTTTTCGATAACTTCCACTTAATTATTTATTTTACAGGAAAAGATGATAACAACTTTTGTTTCGGCCGTTGGATTGAAGTAAATTTAATCAATCACTCCCAAGATCCAATTCTCATAATGAAAGGAAACTGGTACACGTAGTTGGAAAAAAGAAGAGATTGGGAATTGAAGTATACTCTTTGGTATTTATTGGCAAAAGGAATCTAGAGTTGGACCAAAAGAGAAGCATTTTGCTTACAAATCTCGGCTGATACCATGATTGAATGGGCACAAGGGAATTTGAGTGTGAGTATTACCAGAAACCAAATCAATTAAGGTTAAGGCAATCTCTTGGGAGATTTTATTGACCGAGAAAGAGAGTTTGGATCAGTGAATGATTTGTTTACCTTAAGCTACGGGCAAATTAATATAAGTAGACTACAAAAGTTCAGTTGGGGACATCAATTTACACCGTGGCTGCGGCCGAACAAGGATACGGCTGGGAATAGAAGAGCAAGAGAGCAAAGAAATATTTGTAAGCTTTGTTATTTTATAGATTCTAGTCTAATGTTTAAACCGTTTTTATTTATGATAGGCTAAAATCCTTGACTAGGGTTGAGGAGGAAGCCCCATTAACATCTATTATTTTTATATTCATGAAAATTGATTTGAGCCAAATATGTGGTTTGATTATTGATTAAATTGTTCTTACTCCAATTCGATTGTTAAGAGAGAAATTCTAGATATGAGTTCAATCATGTTTTTCTCATGATTTAGAATTGTCTTTAGTGTTAAATGCTGGTTTTTCATTGTAAACTATAAAACCGGATATTTATTGTGATTTGTTAAAAGCGGATACAATTAATGATTTAGTTTTATACTTGCGAGCGGAGAGGAGCATTTATAATCATGAATATATGTTGATACGAGTTAATGGGTGCGGATTCTGAAACCTTAGTTAATTTTCTCAACTGTTTTAATATTCATTAGTTTTTTGGCGATAATTTAGTTGTTTCTTTTATCGTTAATTTATTTAACTTTATTTTACAAATCAACCACAACTTTTTGTCAACTAGGTAAGGGTTCAATCAGTTTAGATTTTTGAGCTTTCCTATAAAAAAATACACAAATCCCCGTGGATTCGACCTCGCACTTGCATACCTATACTATCAATCCGATTCGTGCACTTGCGAGTACTTTAAAATTTCACAACAACAGCTTAAGTTTGCTTTATTCCTTTGGAAAGTCATTCACCTGATTTTACCGGTTAAAGATGCTTCAGCGAGTCAATGTTTGCAAGTCGATTTTTATTGTCCAGTTTGAGGTGCTGCTAGAGGAACTATTGAGCATCTTGTGTTTGATTGTGAGGTGCCTAGAATGTTATGGTGAGGGACTATTTTGTTTTGGGGCTGGAAATTGGCTTCAAGAAGCTCCGGATGTTTGGGCACTCTGGATTTGCATGTTTTTTAAGCAAAACATCAATGTCAATTTATTCAGAATCTTTCTGTCAAAAAATTCACTAACTAGCTTAATTAGAACAATATCATGGAGTTGTCGGAAAGACTGAAGCTTGAGCCTTGCTCTAGTCTATCACATGTCTCAGCATATCTCTGATGTCCCTGTGAAATTTCAACGATCCTCGACTTGATTCCTTTACAAAGACCGAGAAGAGAAAGACAAAGATACCATTTTTTTTAAAAAAAAATTTGAAACCTGGGTGGCCCGTGCTGCGCCACCCCACCCCCTCTCTATGTCTGTCCCTGCTCAAATGGCAATTCAGCCATACATGAAAATGGTTTGAGAGAATTTTTTTATTTGTAGGTGTAGCCTAATTTTCCATTTCTAAGATCGTTGTGAATCAGTTAACTGACTTACAAACAAAAAAAAACCAACGCCCCTCGCTAACTGAAAAGCAGTTAAGCTAGTACAAGCCGACAGAGACAGTGCCACAGGTCAGGTGGGGTGTGCAATTAAACACTCCCTCCGTCCCATTTTAAGTGGTCACTTTCACTTTTTGATTTTATTTAAATTGTCTATAACTTTCAATCTTTATTGTATTATATACTTCTAAAAAGATTGTAGAATTTTAAAACTTATTGATTTCTATCAAACAAGATCCATATTGCATATTTTCTGTATAATAGAATGAAAAAGTATAGACAACTTTCAAATTCAGCTGGAACAGTAACATGGCCACTTAAAATGGGACGGAGGGAGTATCATCAATAACAAAGGAATTACATAGATGGTGCCTGATTCTAGGTAAATTAAAGCCACTGGTTTGAAGTTTGAACACCCCAGGCTACCATGCTTGGACACTCGACCACAATGTATGGACACTTGCAACAACTCAGCATATGTTAGGCAAAAGAAAAATTAGAAGAAAATTCATCACTGCATGCCCTATCTTTGTCGTAGGTATGTTGTATTCATAGTAGAAAATCCGTTAATTTATCAAAACTAAAGTCGATTAACTATGTAAATATTATGGCGCGTAAGCAACTATTTTGCCTCCAAAAAAAAAAAAAAATCTACGAAACCTACAATTTACGGCTTGGGATGGATAACAAATGCATTTATACTTTTCATTTCTTCCATTAACGGAATCCATAGTTGCACTATAGTCAAAAATACGAGGAGCATAAGTGCCTAAAAATGAAATTCAAGGGGTGTCTTTGCAACTCGGCCTATAAGGAGTGTAAGTGCAAATTCCCCTTCTTTCTGCTCGGGACAAGCAACCCTCTGGACAGAATTCTTTTGCTGCCGATTGGAGATATTTTGGGCAATTTGCCTTTGTTTCTACTTCAGTTTTGGCATACTCGCGCCTGATGGTTTCTGGCTTAGCTTTTTTTAAAATCAACTAGAAAGATAGAAATCGTTTACATTTACAAAATTGGTAGTTCGGTCTCATAATCATATGAAGACATCCATAAGACCTACAAATTGATGAGAGAGAGAGAAAGAGAGAGAACTTCTTTTCTTCTTTTTTTTTTTTTTTTTTTTATCTTGATGGTTATATAAGCCTGTTTGAACTCAGCTCAATCCCTCGTGTTACTGCCGGAATGGGTATCAAGTTTTCACTGAATAGGCCCAAGTCGGTAGGTAATGAATGTCAAGTGAAGAGTATTGAACAACTACTCTAGCCTCTGGTACCGTTCCAAGAAAATAAAATAAAACGCTAGCCTCTTGAAAATGATCATATTGAGCAGATGATATAGCCATTGCTCTACTTTGGGCCTTTGGAGCTTTGCTTTATTGTACCAAATTAGGCATTAATGCTACCTAGCATTTTCTATTATGCTAATATAGCTTTTGATTTCCCACTTGTTATAACTCATTGTACCTCAATGTTACATATCCATTATCTAAGTTCTGCAATAACCTTAGTTAGTAAGTAGATTAGTTAGTTTGAGAGAGAGAGAGAGAGAGAGAGAGAGAGAGATCTAAATGAAAGTGGAGATCTGTTTAACCCTTCAAAGGTGAAGGTACTTCACTTTACATAGGCTCTTGGTCACGCATCCCATGCTCTGATGTTAAGTCATGCTACATCCAAGGCTCACACGAAAGAGGCCTCTCTCCTAAGATATGGCAGGAATGTCTATTGCGAGTTTTTCGTCACCCACGCCTATTCCGTGGAGTTTTGTTCAAAAACTTTTAGCGGTGACCGTATATTGGTATAATCAATGATTGGGCCCTGCAATGGTAGAACCTGGTGAACCAGACGTTCCACTTCCTAGCCTTCTCCAAACCTCCCTCCTCGATAGAGTCTACGCCTGTAAGCCGTACTCTATAAGGTCCTGACCAATGGCTCTTTGACTGGTGTGTCTGGTCACTCAAAAGAAGAGTGATTTCCTCTTTTCGTAAGAATCACTGTGAAGTCCTAGGACTTCACCAGTTTGGTTGCTGATGCCATTTTGGTTTGACAAAGAGGTATAGTTGAGGGGGGTTTAATGTAATTTACCTTCATTTTTATTGTTTTGGGTTTTATTTTTCAGTTTATATTTTGGGGATGATGAGTTTTGGAAACTAGGAGGGAAAATGTATGACAAAAAGAAAAGGGAAAGAAAGTCCGCATTTTTCTCTTATTCTTATAATAATAATAATTTATTATTATTATTATTTAAAAAAAGAGCTATTATAACCTAGATTGTACAATTTTCCGGGAAAAAATTGGGGCAATTCCATTATGCCCGCCCACCAGGTGCCTGTGTGTGTGTTGCTACCAAAACTGCTGTTGAATGTATTCTATCAGATTTCATCTGAGATTTTTCCAACATCATAGCCTCTGCATCCAACATGGCCTCTAATTCCCCAATTTTGAGATCTCCTCCCCTTGTTCGAACAACACTCTTAATTGAATTAAAATCCCCAGACAAAACCAATCACAGCATAAAAAATCAGAACACTCATCGTCAATGGGAAAACCGCAAGCAGCTAGTTTATGAGAATAATCCTTTATTTGACCAAGATTGGCTTGCATTGCTGATATCTTACTTATACTATTAAACAACTTCTGCTTTAACTCGTGAACATGTGACCTTGACAGAGAACTAAATCGAGTTGTTAACTCATCCAACCTTCATAAGCATGTTCTAAACCTAGAATATGGGGTTGAATCGATTGAGATATAATAGCCGTGATGCATGATGATAAGTGACCATCAATCAATTGCCATTTTACAAACTCTGGATTTGCAATCTTATTCTGATTTGCATCGAGTATTTCAGCAGGAGGAGAAACTATAGATAGCCATTTGCGCTTGAAGCACTTCGAATCTGATTCTTCCACAATATGTAATTATTCAAATCCAATTTGATTGGAACAAAGGAGTGAAAATTGGAAACAGAAATACCAGAGAAGAAGGCATGGTTATTGAATCCGCCATTGCTGAAGCTGAACAAACTACTCCAGCCGATGTATTACCCTAAGATCGTGAAGTACAGACGTTGGTCCTTTGATGCTCTGATACCATAAAGGAAGATTCAAAACTGATCGAGAAAATGACACAGACGAGACACATCAGTATGAGCAGAGGACCAAAAGGATACCCAACAGAGATACAGAAAAAGCAATAAGAGATACCTCGAAGCAAAGATAAGCCCACAACTGCCGGAACGGAGGCACCAGAAACAGAGAGATGATCGGCAAGCAGGGACACGAACAGCAGATCTGGAGGGAGGAAGAGGAAAAGGCAGAAGGGAGATAAGGACATGGGAAGGTAGAACGGGAGAGGGGAGGGAAGAAGAAGGAAGAGGAGGCCGGAGAAAGGGGGGCCAAAGCTAAGGTTTAACTTCGGGGAAGGAGAGAGAGGGTTTCATCACAGGGAAGGAGGGAGAGGGTTTCATCTCAGAGAAGGTAATAACAGAAGGTTTCATCGCAGAGAGGGCTATGGTTTAACAACGGGAAAGGAGAGAGAGGGTTTCATCGCAGGGAAGGAGAGGGTTCGAGGATGGAGGTCTTTCATCACTATATTCCTTAAAGTCCATGGCTATGTCTGTATGTTTTGACATCCAAATGAATTACTTTTTGTCTGCAATCCTCGTGGAGGTAGGCTAACCCCTTGGCTATGTCTGATGATTTTTCTTCTGGATTGCCACCCAAGAGTGAGCTCATTGTGCTTGCGGAATATCCATTGTCTGATGATTTTTCTTCAGCATGTGCTTGTAAACTATAAGCCTTAACAGTTTCTCAGCGCAAAATCCAATCAGCCTCACCAAATTGACATGACGAATGCTGCCTATTGTCTTAACTTCAGCTAAGAATGACTTCTTAGCCTGACCTAAGCTGTCCAGACACTTCATTGCTACTATGGTGCCATTGCTCAATGTCCCTTCAAACACGGACCTCCCTCCTTGGCCATGCTTGATTTTGAAATCGCTAGTCATCGTTTTCAGGTCTTCATAAGGGAATCTGAGGGCATTCTCAGTACTAGGTTGAGATAAATCTCTTCAAATTCCTTGGATAAGGAAAAGGAAAAAGACAACAACCACTCCATAGAAAGCTCCTATGGCAGATTTGTCTTGATTTTTAGGAGGAACGAACTACTACTGTAGGATAGCTATGGACTTTAAGGAATACAAACATGTCTTGATTTTTAGGAGGAACGAACTACTATTGTAGGATAGCTATGGACTTTAAGGAATACAAACTGTATTCCTTAAAGTCCATAGCTATCCTACAATAGTAGTTCGTTCCTCCTAAAAATCAAGACAAATCTGCCATAAGAGCTTTCTTTGGAGTGGTTGTTGCCTTTCTCCTTTTCCTTATCCAAGGAATTTGAAGAGATTTATCTCGACCTAGTACTGGAAATGCCCTTAGATTCCCTTATGAAGACCTGAAAACGATGACTAGCGATTTCAAAATCAAGCATGGCCAAGGAGGGAGGTCCGTGTTTGAAGGGACATTGAGCAATGGCACCAAAGTAGCAATGAAGTGTTTCGACAGCTTAGGTCAGGCTAAGAAGTCATTCTTAGCTGAAGTTGAGACAATAGGCAGCATTCGTCATGTCAATTTGGTGAGGCTGATTGGATTTTGCACTAAGAAACTGTTAAGGCTTATAGTTTACGAGCACATGCTGGAGAGAAATCATCAGACAATGGATATTCCGCAAGCACAATGAGCTCACTCTTGGGTGGCAATCCAGAAGAAAAATCATCAGACATAGCCAAGGGGTTAGCCTACCTCCACGAGGATTGAAGACAAAAAGTAATTCATTTGGATATCAAAACCCAAAACATACTCTTAGATGACAATCAAATGCAAAAGTTTTGGATTACAGGTTGTCAAAGTTAATCGACAAGGAGCAAAGCCAAGTTGTAACAACATTAAGGGGAACCCCAGGTTATTTAGCTCCTAAATGGTTAAGCTCGATTCTCACAGAAAAAGTAGATGTCTACAGCTTTGGTTATTGTGGTGTTGGAGATCTCGTGCGGTAGGAAAAACTTGGACAGGTCTTAGACTGAGGAATATATGCATTTGCCCGCACTTATCAAGCGGAAAGCAGAAGAGGGAAGACTTCCAGGTATCATAGACAAACACCATGATGAAATGCAACTACATGAAGCAGGAGTACAAGAGATGATGAGGATTGCTGCGTGGTGTCTCTGGTAATAAAGGGACTACTGGTAGGGTTCTTTCTTTCATAAGGCCTTGTGGTGGGTCACCGAAAGAAAGGGATTGATTAGTGAGGTACTCTCGATGTAGGATCTTGGCTCCCCTTCCAAAGTAACAAAGTGATTCTGCCAGGAGGGCTCCCATGTCCATTGTTATTAGGGCTGAAACCGGTTCGGTTCGGTCCGGTTCCTGCGCATTTTTTAGTGAACCGAAGAAAATCGGTTCGGGAGCTTGGGTGAACTGAAACCGATTTTGTAAACATCGGTTCGGTTCTATTTCAGTTCGATCAGTTCGGGCTGGTTCGGGCAGGCGGGCTTCAATATGGACCAAGCCCAGAGAATCTTAATTCATTTAATTAAATATTTCAGGCCTTTCAACCCATAATAAATCATTTGTAGCCCATGGAAACTCATTTTCAGCTCATGAAAGCTAATTTTCAGCCCATAGAAGCAAATGACCAGCCCATTCAAAAGTTTACACAAATTTAAAGCCCAAAAATTTAAAAAAACATAGCAGCTACTTTAAATCTTTTAACAAAAAAAAAAATTTAAATCAATAAAAAGTTAACAAATACCTCCTACAACTACTTTAAGTCTTTAACAATTACCAACTTCAGTCATGAGAGACAGAGAGAGGCATTACAAGAACTCTCCAATAGGGCTGGAAAAAAAAAATTCAAAAACCGGACCAAACCAGAAAACCTTAACCGAACCATTTTTTTTTCCCCGGTTTTTTTCTTCACCTGGTTCGGTTCAGGGAAAAAAAAATCGGTTCGGTTCTCGGTTTTCAAAAAATTTAGGTCGAGCCGAACCGAACCGGTTAAATATTTAAAAAATACAAAAATATATATAGGATGCAAATATGCCCTAACCGGCTAACCCTAAAACTTTTCCTCTTTCTATCTTCTCGACCTCGAGTAGCAGCCAACGCAAAGGTGCAGTCTCTCTCTCTCTCTCACACACACACTTAATCTACTCAGGTAACACCGTAACAGCTAACAGGTTCGGCAATTGAAGAACAGAAGAAGCCATGAAGGGTAACGATGGTGAGTCGGTGACTGGTGTGGTGAACCGTGACTCTCTCTCTCTCTCTCTCTCTCTCTGTGTAATCGACTAATCAAGAGTATCTACTCACTATCTCACTCAGGTAACAGGATAAATCGGCCATTGAAGAATGTGTCAAGGTGAAACCGTGAAGGGTAACAATGGTGACTGGTGTGTGTGTGTGTGTGTGTGTGTCTCTCTCTCTCTCTCTCTCTCTCTCTCTCTCTCTCTCTCTCTCTCTCGTATGTCTCGATCTTTATGTGAGTGAGTGACTACTGTGTACTGACTATCTCTCCTCTCTCTGTATTGAGTATCTGGGTAGTATAGTAATGTGTATTCTTCTTTTGTAGAAATTTCATATACGAATTTGGCAATTTTGCACTCTGAATCGGCACAGCAAAGGTATAAAATATGCTATCCCTTCTGAGTTTTGCCAGTTAGCACTCGTGTAATGCAATAATGATTCAATCGGTGGTTTAACTATGTGAAGTTCGGATGGCTTGTTGCTCTGCATGTGGTGTTGACTTGTTGGCTTGTTGTTAGCTTTAACTACAAATTACTACGAATTTTAAAAATTGACTAAAGTAAAGTAACCTTTTCCTTTGTAGGTGGATGTATCTAATATCAACCGAATCAACCTTATTAGATCCAATGCGAGTTACCCCAGACCCAGATACATCCATCCACAAAGGAAAAGGTTACTTTACTTTAGTCAATTTTTAAAATTCGTAGTAATTTGTAGTTAAAGCTAACAACAAACCAACAACAAGCCATCCGAACTTCACATACTTAAACCACCGATTGAATCATTATTGCATTACACGAGTGCGAAATTGCCTAATTCGTAGATGAAAGTCCAACAAAAGAAGAATACACATTACTACACTACCCAGATACTCAATACAGAGAGAGGAGAGATAGTTAGTACTCAGTAGTCGCTCACTCACCTAGAGATCGAGACATACTAGAGAGAGAGAGAGACTCACCACACCAGTCACCACCGTTACCCTTCACGGTTTCACCTTGACACCTTCTTCAATGGCCGATTTAACCTGTTACCAGAGTGAGACAGTGAGTAGATACTCTTGATTAGTCGATTACAGAGAGAGAGAGAGAGAGAGAGAAAGAGAGAGAGAGAGACTCACGGTTCACCACACCAGTCACCGACTAACCATCGTTACCCTTCACGGCTTCTTCTGTTCTTCAATCGCCGAACCTGTTAGCCGTTACAGTGTTACCTGAGTAGATGACGATCTCGATTAGTCGATTAAGCGTGAGAGAGAGAGAGAGAGAGAGACTGCACCTCTGCGTTGGCTGCTGCTTGAGGTCGAGAAGATAGAGAAAGGAAAAGTATTAGGGTTAGCCGGTTATGACATATTTGCATCCTATATATATATATATACAATCCGGTTCCTATCCGGACGGCCTGATATATGTTATGTCCGCACTTTTCATCTCAGCCGTTGGATCTAATCCAACGGCTCTAATAAAAGAGGGGAATCTCGCGGGTCAAGTGGTACCCGGGTACGGGTAAAACCATCTCGCGGGTCATACACTCCAACATACGGGTCATTTCCCCTTTCAAACACCACAAACGAAGAGAAAGAAAGTGGTCTATGTGATTCACGGCGGAAGAGAGAGAGAGAGAGAGAGAGAGAGAGAGATCGCGATTGACAAGAAGAAGAAGAAATCGAGGTCGAACAAGAAGAAATCGACATTCCCAGGTTCGTATTGTCTCTCTGTCTCGTTTTTGTGGTTCGAACAGTTCTAGGGTTTCGATTTGCAAAGACGAACTAGGTTTTTTTTTTTTTTCGATTTGCAATTTCGTTCGAAAGTTCTGTGTGTGTGTTGATTTTGTTTAAGATGGTCCCTCTCTCTATTCGAATGACCCGGCTTCCCTTCGAAATCAAGGGTTTTTCTTAAAAAATCTGATGAATTTTTTTTTTTGTTCGATGCCTTATGACAATTTAGGGTTTTTTATTCGATTTGCTATTCTGTTCAAACTAGATTTGTGTGTGTTGATTTTGTGGAAGAAATATGGTGGCTTTGTTGAGTATTAGGTTTCTTTGTGCTTACAAATAAGGTCAGACCATGAATAAGTTCTAACTATGTTGTTTAAACCTATTCTGGGATTTTGATTTTGTTTGTGGCAGTTGATGAACCTCTAGGGTATGGAAGTTTAATTTGATTCCCCATGGATAGGGTATGGATGCTGTTGTTTATTTTGAATTTTTTTTGGGCAGTAGGGGAGGAATGCAATAGCATGATGGAGTAGTACTGTAGTAGATATAGCTATTGGGGTATATTTATCATGGATGTATACTATTAAGTTAGGTTCTTCTGATTTTACATCTCTTCTGGTACTTGGAGTGGCACATGCCTTATGTGATGTAATAGGATTTAACTCCAATGTTCACAAATGGGACTCTTTTGCTGTCTTGTCTACTAATCTAATTCTGGGTTTGCAACACAAGCATGGAGACACTCAATATAGTTTCTCATTTCAGCTTAGTGGGGAAAATATGGAAATTACAGCACAATGTGTGTTAATGTTTCAGATGAATAATAATCCTTGCTTGGAAATGTTGTGAAATGTTTCTCTAATCCCTTTTACTTACCATTTGAATTTGAAATCACTGCCTTGTTAACTCTGTAGATTAAGTTACTCCTTGAAAAGCTGTCAAGAAATGTGGTCTACATGTTGTCAAGGCTGTTATGCCAGAAGAACGCATGAAATGTGGTCTACATTTTGTGGTGGAGCGCAAGGCCAATCTTCGAATGAAGTTGTACTTAGTAATGAAGTTGTAGTTAGTAGGTAGATGAATGAAGTAGTTTACTGGTTTGTACCATTTTGGCACTTGAGGCAGTGATAATCTTAGTAGGTAGATGAATGAAGTTGTTTATTAGTTTGTAATTAGTGGAGGTTTTTTTTTAATCAATATCAGTGGAGGGTTAACTGGTTCAATTTCAGTTAATTCTAGTTTCTCTCTTTGTTTTTAAGTTGTTCTTTGCACAATTTGAGATCATCCATAAAGTGATCAGAATTCACAACTTAGATTCCGAAATGTAATCTGCTTTGCCAAGTATTTTTGAATTGAGTAGGTTCTGTTTTGCACACTTCTAGTGCCATAGTTGTCTTGTGCAGTATGTAGCATTCTCACCCCCTTACTTCCAAGTGTTCCAATAGAGGATGGCAGATTTGTGTACAAAATGGAGAAAGGGTCATCTCCCGTAATGGATTCCCTGTGTTTGTTTAACCAAATCTGTACTTCAACATGAGTATAACTCCCGGGGACAGATTGGTTTTTAGCTCTTAAAACTCATTTGTTCATGTCATGTCTACCATTTTTTCTTACCCAACAACACTGCATTATCAAGGTCAATTCAATGAAAAGAAGCTTTTTATTTGCAATTTTGAAGGCCAGAACATACAAGTTTTCTAAATCCAAGTTCAACCTAAATTAAGGAAAGGTCCTTAGTTTGCTGGATGCTAATGGGAATATGATCTTGTCTTTGTTCAAAATTGGGTACACAATAGCATTTCATGCAGAATATGAGAATACCGTATAACAAGTAAATCCAGTAGCAAACTCAGACTTCAAACCCAGCAAAAAGCCATGATAAATATCAGACTTCATGAAAGAGATAAATCAGAAAGCAACAGTACAACGCCTTATTCAAACCAAGAAGTTCATCAAAGATAAAATTCAGACTTCAAACGAGATAAATCATAGACTTCAAACCCAGACTTCAAACCTGCTTTTTCCATGGTTTCACAACAAGCAAAATCTAAAGCCATTCAGACATCGAGTGGAGTTGGATGTTTCATAGGGAAAAAATCTGAAATTTCCATATGTAATGCAATGTACTTCCAAGAGATATCTGAGTACAAGCTACTGTGACAGTTAAGAAGAAACAAGACACTCTAAGCTTCAAAGCTTGACCACGACCACCCATAACAAAAAATATGAGCCGTCTCATAACAAAAAATCAGAGCTTAGATACTAAACTCTCATTACATAAAATAGAGTTCACAACTAAACCCTCCAATTCCATATTTTTCACCACTGTGTGGAATCAAGGGACCAATACATAAAAAAACATAACAGAGCTGAGAAACTATAGTTCATAATACAAATTCGACAGGTCATAGCACAAGTTACAAAACAAATTCAAACTTCCATCTCCATCTCCTTCTTTCCTACCCCAACAAAAAAACAAGAAGAACGCCAATTTGGAGGTTGCTACTTTGAGTAATGCTTGTCTGCTGCTGCTCCCATGACAGCTTCCTGATACACTGCTTTATGAGTTCCATGATACCCTTCGCAATTGAGTTCATTTGCATGTGTAGTACCTCTGCATTGACCTAAACAAGAAGAATGCCACGATACAAACGAAGTTCAGTGAATACCAAGCACTTTCAATTACAAAGACATTCAACAGTGCCCCAAGTCCTTACCCTGCATTTTTTGCTATGGAAAAAAAAAATAGAACACCAAGAACAGCAACAAGATAGCAAATTCAAACTTTGCAACTAGGCACTAGCATCAAAACTAACCAAACCACAGCTACCTCTGATGCTACAAATGTGATCGTGCAATGTCCTAACAATGTCCCAAACCACATCATTCAGGAGAAACATTTAATGAATAGGCTCACATAGCACATTAAATCAGTGAATGAAGCACACAATTCTCCATTCTAGAGCTACCAAAAGTACAACTTCAATTAAAAAGTGACCATCAGATATAGTATTAACAACTACAGAAGTCAAGAAATATCAAACCAAGAAATATAATACGAAGGGTTTCGATTTCTGAATCCATGATTTTTGAACATAAATCCTTCATTTCGAACTGAATCCGGGTCATTCAAACCGAAACCCTTCGTTTCGAACAGATATCAAACCAGAAACGAATTGCAAGTCGATCCAAATTGCAAATCCAAAAAAATAACCCCACATTCGTCTACATATATCGAAGCAGAAACGAGAGAGAGAGAGAGAGAGAGAGAGAGAGAGAGAGAGTTCACAGTTCGAAACCCTAGTTTCGAGTTCGAGTTCCAAATCGCACACAAAAACACAGAATAAACTAGGGTTTTCGAATAGTTCCGACAGGAAAATGTTTGAGAGGGAGAGGGAGAGACAGAATCAAACCTTGGGATGTCGATTTCTTGATCCGAAACGGATATAGAGAGTGTTTCCATGTTTTCCGATGAATCGATGGAAGGATGTTCTCCGGCGTGATGAGAAAGTCTTCACTCTTACTCAGACATGGAGGCTCGATTTAGGGCTTAGTTCGCTTACACTGTAAACATAGATATACATGTGTGAAATATAAACTCCCTCTGTCCAAATTGCCCCTGTCGGAGAAGTGAGTTTTTAAGAGGTATGAAAACTTTGTATTAATTTTTCTGTTTTACCCTTAAATTCAGTCAATATTACTGTGGCTAATTTTTTATATGAAACTCAAAACATATTCAATATGGATCTTATTTGATAAATATCAATTAGTTTTAATATACAAAGTTTTTAAAATCATAAGAACCGCTATAAAATAAAAAGATAATGGACTAGCCAATTGAGATGGAAAAAATACTTTTTAGGGGTAAAAACTGGAAAGTGACTCTTTTTTTATGGATGCTTTTATAAATGAGACAAATATTTTGGGACATTCCAAAATGAAAAAAAGGACCAACAATTTGGGACGGAAGGAGTAGTATTCATTTTTTCCTTAAAACCCCCCTCAATTATGACTCTATTAAGAGTGGCCCCTTGATGTATAAATTTGGACACTTAACCCCCTTAAACTATTCCAAACCCCTTTGAACGAAAAGAACGGCCGGGTTGGTGAAATTGGAGGTTAGCCAATTTTTTTGTTGATTTATTCAAATTAACCCTATGCTTGAAACTTGAAGAAAATGGGGAAAAGGAAAGAAAAATGGAAATTTTCTATCTTGGCTATTTGGTTCCTCGTTTAGGGAGAGAAGGGAAAAAATGTAATGGAAAACTTAGAAGAAATTCTAGAAAGAAGGAAGAAAATAAGGGAGAAAAGAGGGCGCCAAAACTTTGAAGTGAAAATCCCGCTTAAGTCAGAAACCTCTGCACTTGGAGAAATACAAACTGTAAGGTGCTCTGCTGTCAACCAAATTCCTTTTCTATATTTTGCTTATGTATTTTTTTATGCAAAAACAAAAATGCCGGATGTGCGAATACAGATTCAGACACAAATGTGTTGACGGTCATCTGTACCGCGAGTGTCACGTATATAATACGAGACTCACGTGCATTGTATGACTCCAGACGCATTTATTTTCGTAGCATTTCATACAATAAAAGATAGAATAAAATCCAAGAACTAAACAAAAACCCCATAGTTATATTACAACCGAATGGGTGGGTTGCGTTGATGGGTTGCGTTGAATCTTAAGTCACATAATGCACCTGCATGAGAAAAAGCGCATGTAAAAGCACTTTTGAATAATATCCCAAAGTATTAGAATTTGCAAAGAGAACTGAGAGCAGGGTGGATAACCATACTGGATAATTTGGTTTTTTTTTTTTGTCTTATTCAGAAAAAATTTGCATTTGTTAGTTTTTCGTTAATTTTTTGTGGATTATTAGTTCGTCTCAACAAGAGAAATCTAAAGAATAAAAAAATTATTACCCATGCTAAATTTTTTGTGAATAAAGACAAATTATCTAAATGTGAATTATTGAATTATTTTTGTCTTTAGTGAACTTTTTTTATCATAATAAACAGACTCGCTCGCTCCAAACCACGTAAATTCATATGTCGTTTCTTTACTGTTTTCGTATTCTATTAGTGTATGTGGTGATTTCTCTAGCATGCTCTCTCCACCTAAATCAGAAAACTCTTGCCCCTCTCTCTCTCTCCCCCCCTCTCTCCGCGTGTGTGGGGTGGGGGTGTGTGTGTGTGAGCGTGCATTATTTTCTACTCAATTGCTCTCACCATTTTTTGCCTACTAGGTATTTGTGTAGTTGTCATAACCAAATCCTCCAACATTATTGAATTCTTCATCATTATCAGATGATAATGGTTGAATCCTTTTCTTATTAGCCATATATTTCCTTGTTTGGCAACCCTTTGGGGCTTTTTTTTTGGTCAATCCTATTGCTTTGGCTCTTACGAAGATGAAGGAAGTATTGTTGGAATTTGAGCCATAAAGAGCTGCTCTTATGTGGGAATTATTTTGTCCTGTTATTGTATATGTATCTAACAATTCAATCTACTGAAGTTTTCTTTCTTAATAGTAGTAAGAAACTCTATTGATCCTTTTTTTTTTTTTGTTATCCCTTTTCCTCTAGGTTGTATGCATTGTGAAAAGAAGTTCCATCCAGCCAACCAGACACCAATATGAATATATATTCCAACATTCGACATCAATCCTAGAAACCAAAATGGCTGAGAAAGCCGAAAACACAAGTTTTATACACCCAAAAACCAATTGCCACCGAGTTACTTGATGGTGATGTATCGATTTGTACCGTGTTTGGCCCAATAATTCTTTAAATCCAGTGGAACGGACAAGTCATGTCCCTCTCCCGCCAGCCGAGTAAGCAATCTTGCAAAAACACTTCCGCTCATCTTCCGGCCACCCATTCGCGCATGCCTCTTATTTGGCCTCTGAGGCAGCGGATAAACAGACAAGGTGGTGGTGCAACAAGCAGACTGCCAACCACCATTCCCCCACTTGTAGCACTGCCGTAGCAATCCGGTGCAAGAGCAAACCGGTGGTGGCATAGAATAATCGTCGAAATCGATCTGGTCAATCAAGTCATGATCCGGAGCGTCCCATTCTGCTGTTGAACCATCGGCGGTGACCTGTCTATTCAAATCCTCACCCAATTGCTTTCCCTTTTTCGGCGACTTTGTTGATACCTTTTTTCCAAATTTCGAAGACCATGAAGGAACCACGGTTATATTGATATCAAGAACAATAAACCAAAAGATAGAATAGCGACACAATAATACAAAAGCAAAACACACTTATCTTAAAATCTTGATGTGATACCTTATTTGGAACGGCTTTATTACCCTTTCCTCGTTTTGCATGGCAAGGCTTGACACCTTCTTCGGATTTTGGGAAGGAGTCGTTTGTTTGGGCTTCCCTTCTGTTGACAGCAGTTTCAGAACCAATGGAAGGATGGTTTGTCTGGTGGTGGGAGCGCTTTGTTCCGCGTTGGATTCCATATCCTAATACACCGTTCACGGAGTTTTCGTGAAATCGAAGGGCCGCGATCGCACTGTCTCGTTCTCTGAATGCTGTATCGCGAGCTAACATTGCTTCGTCTCGCTGTTTGATTGCCTCATTTCGCTCCTGTAGGGCTGCATTCTTTTCGGTCACTGCCTTATTTAGTTCTTCAATAGCAGCATCCCTCTCAGCAATTATATGCATCACGATCTTCTTATTATTGATAAAGGCAGCATTCGCATCCTTCATTTGGTACTGAGGCATCATATTCCACTGCAATAATGAATAGAAGGGCAGACGAAAGTTCTTAGATATATACTGAAAGGAAACTACAATTGTCTACTCAAAGCAAGATGAGAAAAAAATTTCTTTATCTGATTCCCCTCTTCTCATATCTAGTATGGAGTAAATTTATTAGCACGACTATCTGCGAAAAGAAAATGTACAATTTTTTCACAATCTTTTTTCAGAGCCGCCCTCCTTTTTCCGTTTAGTTATGTGAATTTACATCATTATCCTTTTTATTTGTTCAACTTTTGCAAAATGAAAGGCTAATGCTGTAAATTCCCGTATAAAGCCATAAAGTAGTGTAAAATGGGTGGGGCAAAATTCCATTCCCATTGCCCAAAGAAAATTGGATATTGTAATTACCGGAGTGTGCACCCCTCTGTAGTAATCCATCCTATGACTCCCATGGTCACGCTGTCCCCCATTGTCATCCATCTAAGAGTGATTAATTTGAAATGCAGCTCAATGTTCAGATTATCTCGCGTATTAACTCGTAATCAGCTGAAGGATTTCCCTGAACCTCGCACGAGAGAAGCAGAAATCAAGTCAACTAATGACAGTAAATGCTGCAAACAACTATTCTACTGATTTGGAGGAATGGAGACACCAGATCCATATGGAGAGAGCAACTTGTGATTAAAAGATCAAGTTACAAATCATTAGGACATGGAATGTTTATTTGCCTCAAGGAATCATGTTTCAACCACCATTTTGACCGATTCCTCAAATGGATATGATCTGTGCTATTAGTAGAGGAAATGATCTGTGATATTAGAACAAAATTCCGTAATCTCATATAGCCCTTTCAATGGCAATAGAAAGACTTTGTATAATCCAAGTTCACTTAGATTAGAATCGGGCCATTACAAGGATAAGAATTATGCATAAACTTAAATATACACTCCAGAAAAATAGAAATACAGTCAAATAGTCAACAATTTACTTCTACTTGTACGGTAACAAGTTATGCAGCTTGGTCCAAAGAAGAGGCAAAACCAAAAAGGCATGATTAAAAGGACCATGGGTGCTTGCTATCTTCCACCTAGATTGTGGAGCATATACAACACCGATCACCCACTGAGGCAGCCCATTTAGACAACAGGAAGAGTACTTAGAAGAATGCAACCATTGCCGCTAGGATGAAATTCCAACAGTCAAAAGTGAACCAAACATCCGTTTATTAGGTTATGAGTGAGCAACGAACTTATCAAAAGCTAACATGCAACAGTCATAAGGACATGAATATTGTGCATGATGACAGCAGAAGTTGCAAACAAAAGTAAATCAATGAGTCCCCAACCTCAAAATATAACCTATTCTCAATGAAGCATCAAAAATCATAAAATCATGCCTATTCTCCCTCTCCCTTGATTGAAACTCTAACCAAACCAAACTAACTCCAAGCACCAATCAACTGGGGCTCAATCATAATATCTCAATTTGAAAAGCTATTGTCACTATCTTATCCACTTGTTTCTCAGTCACAAATCTTAAACCCAGTCTTTCCTTTCGATGCCTCATTCTCTCCCTCTCACCCTTACCGTCTCCTATCTTTCGCCTCCGCTGTCACCTTTGTTCTAGTAACACCTACTATCTTAAATATCCACTAACACGTACTCCTTAAAATCTCTCGCCACCACAGCCTAAATAATCAACAAGACTACCAAGAAACAAAAGTTGTGGTTCCACCCACCCTCATGGCTCTAAACTGCAAATGTATCAGGCTATCAGCTGATCTTGGTGCCAACCTACGGAGCTAACCCACGTTCCATGGCACTTATTACTCCTAGCATCGAACGAGAATAAAAGTTGAGGTTCCACCCACCCTTTTAGCTAAAAACCGTAAATATATCAGCCATTTTCTTGGTGCCACCTTCCGAGCTCACCACCATTGCATGAAACTAGTGCTGCTACTATTATCAAGTGCCTACATCAGAGAGCAACAACTGCCTCTGCAATAAAACTAAATAAGCAAAAAATGATCTAAAGAACTCAGGTTCAACAACCTATAAACTGTGCTCAACCCAAACTAGTTTCCTATGTCAAAACAACCTCGATTCCTTAGCAGTCACCCCAGAAATTTGTGCATGGTCCTAATCCACCCTTTTTGCTAAAAACCGTAAATATATCAGCCATTTTCTTGGTGCCACCTTCCGAGCTCACCACCATTGCATGAAACTAGTGCTGCCACTACTATCAAGTGCCTACATCAGAGAGCAACAACTGCCTCTGCAATAAAACTAAATAAGCAAAAAATGATCTAAAGAACTCAGGTTCAACAACATATAAACTGTGCTCAACCCAAACTAGTTTCCTATGTCAAAACAACCTCGATTCCTTAGCAGTCACCCCAGAAATTTGTGCATGGTCCTAATCCACACAAGGGTGAACAGCTAAAACAAGAACCTAGTAGGCGGTGGATAATATGTATATAATGCTAAACAGATTAGAATTTTAATACGCATATCACGGATATCAAAACTCTTTTTTTCAACATCGATACACCTTTTACACATTATGCATTTTCCAAAATGTAATGAGGATGCAGACAGCAATTTGATTTAAAAAAAAAAAAAAAAAACATATCTATACACTTCTCTAAGCAAAAAACACAATATTAAACTCAATACGGATACAATAGCATCAGCCAAAAAGCCGAAAACTTCGAAGTCAGTAGGTTGAGCGTGTCAATGGAACTAGGGTTTCGGGCCGATTAAGCGTCAAAATTACTCGTGTGAAAATATGCAAACTTGTGTAGGTGATTTTCATGATTAAGCACGGGGCAAAGGCGTTCGGGACACGATTAGAAATCGAACAAAGAAAAGGGCGATCGAGGAGAGAGAGGGTTTAGAGAGAAACTTACAGAGAGAGAGAGAGAGAGAGAGACTAATTGAATAATCTGCGTGGACTAGAAGAGTAGAAACGCATCGCTGTTAGTTTGCAATTTGCAGTTCCATAGCTAGATGCAGAGAGAGAGACAGAGAGAGAGACGTTTTTTTCACTTTGTTTTCTTGGAATAGTAGAAAATTGATTTTTTTTTTTTTTTGGGAATCTGCGAGGTATACAGTAATAAAATGGAAATGCAAGGTATCCCGAAAATGTACTCCTAAAATTAGTCCGATAGAGTAAAATCAGTGGTTCAAAAATTTAGATAAATATTCAAATGAATCTAAACCACTTTGCTTTGGCTAAAAAAATCAAACTGATTTATTTTTTTGTTCTTATTCAAATTTTTTTTTGCATTTGTTAATATTGTGTCGATTTTTTGTAGTTTATTGATTCCTCTCGACGAGAGTAATCTAAAAAGTATAAAATTATTTACCAAACTTAAATTTTTGTGAATAAAGACAAAAATAATCCAATAAACCGCAAAAAATTGGATTACTTTTGTCTTTAGTGAACTTTTTAAAAATTTTGACCATAATTTTATAAGTTGTAAAATCCTCTCATCAAGAGGAACCAATAAACCACAAAAAATTGACACAGAACTAACAAATGTAAATTATTTGTGAATAAAGACAAAAATAAACCTATTTTGATTGTTTTTAGCCAATTTTCAGAATATTTTTTTAGAATACTTAGCATTGCTGGTAGTAATAAAGTAATACAAGAACTGTAGAAGTACTATTTATTAGTGGGAGCTTATTACGAGGGAGAAGAACAAAGGTAACTGGGAGTAACATTTTTCGTTCTCCAGTATTTTGTACTATTAATAAAATCTTGAAAAAGTCAAATAAAAAGAATTCTATTGCCTTAAGGTCTATTTTAATGAAACTGTTGTTTTGGTCTTTTTTACAAGACGTTTAAGGCTTAGTTTTCTAAAAGATTTTAGCACCCAGGTGCTAAAATCATGATATTTCAAATCAAAAAATGAAGTAGTTCCGTGTATTGTTTTTCAATTTTTTTTGCACGAAACTTTAATTTGGTGCAAAAAAAAAATCGAAAAACGATACACGGAACCACTTCATTTTTGATTTGAAATATCATGATTTTAGCACCTGAGTGCTAAAAGCTTTTGGAAATCTGGGCCTAAGCAAAAGAAATGTGCAAGCATCAGCAATTTAGATGACTTTTACATGTAAAGTAAATTCTACGTCCAGAATAAAACCTTTTATAACTTACAATTAAAAGTATAAACTTTTACAAATACTTTAAGCTTATACGTATATACATACACAAAATATATATGTTTGGGTGATTTTATACATGTTAGGACTTATTTAGTTATTTATGTAGATAATACTATAAAAAGTTTATTTGTAGCTCTGAACCTGCATAAGAGATTAACCACTTGATATTTTTTGCTCATTATAGCTCGTGAACAAGCTCAAGTTTGAGTCAAATTTAGGCAAGCTCGGCTAGTCAAATTTATTTGGAGCTCAAGCTCGAGTTTGAACTCAACTCAAATCGGCTTGTTTGCATCACTTTGTCCAGAATCTAAATTGATTCCCCCCAGGGCAAAATTGTCAAAAATAAAAACCACGATGACTAAAATGACACGAGAATAAATTATGGGGACCATTCTTATTTCCTCTTCTTTACGTTTTCAGAAAAGAATTTCAAAATAACCACTACCCTTTCACCAAAATCATATGGAGGTTCCTTATCTTAACGAAATATCACATAAACACTTGTACAATTTAAAAACTAGTAAATTTAACCCCTACTGTCACCCTCCATCTAAAAACAAACGAAATGGGTGTGGGGGGCTACATGTGGATTTATACCTGGCTTGTATTAAGGTTTCTTGTTTTTGTGGCGGTAGAAACACAGAGGTGGTTTCTTGTTCATTTCCTCATGTTTTTCCTCAGCAGAACATAAAAGGAATCTCTCTCACAATCACAACCCATTTTATGCATATAAATCGATGCCCCAGAATTTCGCAGGTCGATTAGTCCAGTAGTTCCGGTCGATGCTTTTAATCAGGTCCATGTCCTCCTTGGTCAACTCAAATTCAAAACACTTCGATATTCTCCTCCAATCGCTCGAGTTTCGATGACTTTGGGATGACAATCGTGTTACACTGAATACCCCACCGGAGAACGTTCTGAGCCAGAGTCTTTTTGTATTTCTCAGCTAAACTCTGACACCATAGAATCAAAAGACAATCATTTTGACACCTTAGCATTCCTGAAATGAATTCTTTTGCCATAAGAATGGAAGGCGACTTAAGTTTTAAATCACTTTGAGAATGGGATCCTCCAAACATGACACAGAATCAAACCATTCGGTGTGTTAGCCGTTGCACCACCAAGAGGGGTGTGGGCTGTGACGCAGACGCTGTGCTTTTTACAGAATTTGGCAAGTGAATTGCGCTGGAAGTAGGGGTGTGTTTCGATCTGGTTCACAGCAGGCTTCACTTTAGCATAAGCCAAGCAATCTCTGGTCAGGAAAATGTCATAATTGCTGCAAAGAAAAATTTTGTTATGAGAGGAAAATTAGAAATTTATACTGTATAAATTGATGGTATAAACAGCTACATAATGTTGAATTAACAGTAAGCCTTCAACTGCCGAGAAATCCAACAGTCTACTTTTATATATTAGAACAGGTAAGAGGTGAAAATGACAAGTATGTTGCAAAGGCAATGTGATTAAAATGATTAAGAGACATTTACATAATTGGTCACAAAAAAAGTGCCAGGCTGGTTGTTTCTAGTACATTATCCCAGCTATTCTTAATTGTTTTGGAATTAAAAAAATCGTGCCACCCCCATTCTTTTGAAAAATAGATTATCGGCACCCCATATATATTCGCCTTCCCAAGGTTAGAAGTCCATCCACGAGCTAGGGGTTAATTGTAGTTTTGAAGAATACTTTTAGGCGTCTTTATTGAGAAGGCAATCCAAGCGCCTAATCTAAACGTCTCATTTAACGAGGTGGAAATTTTGGAAGAAAAGGAGCACAATGGGAAATCATTTTTCAGAGAAGATGCTACAAGGGTTCTCTACGATGGTCACTTCATTTACTTCGATAATCGATAATCGGGTGTCCTAATTGTTGAATAGCTTGATATGCATTATGAACCCATTTTCTAACATTTTAAGCTTTTGGGACTAGTGGTAACTTAACATGGTATCAGAGCTCAGGTTGGGAGGAGATCTTGGGTTCAAGTCTCTATGTTTGCATTTATTCCCCATTTGCATTATGCTTCTCTCCTTCGTATTCCATTTTGATGTATCTATAAAAATTTGCATCTCCATGTGCAAGATAGGGTTGTACGTGAGGGAGGATGTTGAATAGATCGACATACATTAGTGGACCTATTTTCTAACAGTTTAAGGTTTGGGGACTACCAGTAACCAAACACTAAGATGGTCAATTTCTGTTGCATCAAAGCTCATTAGCTATTGACTTAATAATGCCTGAATTGGCTCATCTAGTCTTCTATATCTCCGTGTGAAAAAATAAGCTCAGTAGTCAATAGTCAAGAAACAGTCTTAATTCCAATGTTCTGTTGAAAGCCAAATGACATTAGCAACATAATACACAAAATAGTAAATCAATGGACCTGATCCTATGCTGCAGGCCAAACCCATTGAAAACCAGATCTTCAAAGCATGCCAGGTAGTTTCCAACGTTATACTTGTGTCTATGTCAAGCACACGATCATCACCCAAAGCACTATCAGTTGTACCAACTCCTGAAAATGTCTGAAGCAAGTCACAAAAGGTTCTTAAAAATCAAATTAATGAGAGGAAAAAAACTGAAAGATAGATCAGCGTCAGCCAACCAAACAATTGTAAAGTCCATCACAGATTCCCATCTCAGCAAGGGTCCGTAAAGAAGATATATCAGGAGGGTCTCATCTTTGATCGGTAAATGTTCACCCCATTGAGTAATGCACTAGAAGCATCCCGGTGTAATAATACAGTATCCATATAATACAGACGGTGATGCTAACAACCATGAAAGAGCATTGCAATGATATAAATAGCAATGTTCCGACAAAAAATGAAAATATATAAAAATGTGAGGATTGCGAGTTTTCATAATTCAAAATTACTACATAATAGCTTCATCAAATGGTATTAAATGCATCTCTTTTGATGTATACATGTTAAAGAAAAATTATATAAATGGCCAAATAATAATTCAACAACTGATCTCTTATTTGGTTATGCAAAGTAATCTTTATAGAGAGAAACATTCAATAAAGGTAAAATACTGTGGCTCGATTTCCTTCTTGGCTTTTTGTGTGGGCTGTTGGGTGTTCAAAACTAAGGGTGGGATAAATAACATTTATTAGCAATATACGAGTCTAGAAAAGCAGGGTGTTGACATTAACACTGTTTGTAAGATGTGGCGCCGCCACTGGGTTAAACCATATGGAAACAAGGTTTATTAACATTGAAAGGGAAGGTGGAAAGCACCATTGTGCGTCATGGCTATAGGGAAGTGAATGAGATAGAGATCCAAATAATCTAGCCAAAGCTTCTTCAAACTATTTTGTTGGTCTATACCACATGTCGATGATCTGAATTCCAAAGCTGCAATCGGAAACGATAAGATAGTTGCCACGACCAGAACAAAGTGGGATATATTATTATGCTTGAGAAAAATTGAAAAAGACTAGGAAAAAAGTCGTTAAGTTGAGAACTGACCCCCAATGCAAAATCTTATTTGGCTTTCTTCTTGCATCAAACTACATCTTGTTTCCTGCAATTATAACCACCTTCTGGAAAAGTGAAATTTGATGTTCTTCTATTCTCGACTGCCCCTCAAATGCTACTATAGCCTCGATCCTGTCTAGCTACCTTCATCTTTCATGCATTCAACTACACTTATTTCCCTTAAAAGGCAGTTTCTCACCTGGTTGCAATTATATAAATGCCACAAAGACCAAATTATCAAACAAATTTACTTTCAGAAAATTTCTTCAATGACACAATTTGGTTCCTCTTTAAACTCTTTTCTCTGTCCTCCTTAATTTCGAGCTCTAGATTCTCCAGAGTGGTATATATATCATCAGATTTCAGATGAGATCGTTCCGCAACACGAAACTCATGCACCTTCCCACTAATTTCTAGCCAACTGCACCCAGGAACTTTCTTCAACCCTCTATCTCTCAAAAAGACTCTCATCTTAGCGACTCCATCCCACTTTCCTGCTGCAGCATATATATTAGATAGCAAAACGTAGTTTCCTGCATTCTTTGGTTCCAGGTCTATAAGCCTCTCAGCCGCCAACTCACCAAGCTTGGTCTCATTGTGCATTTTACAAGCACTCAACAGTGGACCCCACACTCTTGCATCTGGTTTAAAGGGCATCGTGTTTATAAGCTCTGAGGCTTCTTTCACATGTCCAGCGCGCCCTAGGAGATCTACCATAGAAGCATAATGTTCCTGATGAGGTTGACATAAATAGGTTTCAATCATTTCTTTGAAACACTCTCTGCCTTCTTCTACGAAACCTGAATTAACACAGGATGTCAACAAACCCAGAAAGGTCACATGGTCTGGTTTTACTTTTGACTGCTTCATTTGATTGAACAGTTCACGACAGTGGAACCAATCTTTGTGCTTAGAATATGCACTAATCATAGAGTTCCAAGTGATTATATCCTTGTTGTCCACTTCCTCCTCATCAAAAAGCTTTCTGGCCATTTCTATGCATCCACATTTGGCATAGCTAATGAGAAGTGCCGTATTCAATGATACAAACGAGTCTAAAGCACACTTAATGGAGCACCCATGAAGGTTTTTCACTTGTTCTAGTGCCCCTATCTTTTCACAAGCAGGCAATATATTGATTACAGTAGCAGAATCAATACCAAATCCATCCAATTTCATCTTTGTGAAGAGAGACAATGCATTGTGAAAATGTTCAAGGTTTACATATCCTTTGATCATTGCACTCCATGAAACCACGGTCTTGTTTGTTAATGAATCAAAAACTCTTTGTGCTTTTTCTAAGCAGTTGCAACTACAATACATGCCAATAAGAGAATTGTGGACCGAGACCTGATAATCCGAACCATTCCTAATCACATGAGCATGCATTTGTTTCGCCCACCTGAGCGATCTCAACTCTCCAATAGAAGAAATAGCCGGAATTGCAGTACATAGATCAGCTCTGACCCCTGATCTCACCATTTCCATTAAAAGTTGCAAGCACTCCTTTCGGAGCCCATGACGCGAATACCCGGAAATCATTACGTTCCACACAAAACAGTCCTTCTCAGGCATTTTATCAAACACTAATCTCGCATCTTCTATACTACCCAACTTAGAATACATGATCAACAATGCAGTACTCACAGCAATATCCTCACATAAACTGCTCACAAATACCAAGCAGTGAGCACATCTTCCTGCTTTTAAGGATTTCAAATCAACACTTGACCTCAACATGCAAATTAGATCGACCGAATCTGGGTCAAATCTCCCCATTCTCATCCTATTCAATTTCTGAAAACCCTGCTCATGATCATCATTTGCAGAATAGGCCAAATCACTGCCCACTAAATCATAGCAATCAAAACCCAATTTTATCAAATACCCACGAATCTTTTTCCCAATTTTATCATCTAACAGTTGGTTACAAGAGCTCTGCACAAAAGGGTATACACATTCTTCCGGGTAAGTTGATTTCAAGACCATTTCTTGAAAAACCAAAAGGGTTTTTTCATACTCACCAAACCGGTACAGACATCTGAGAAAACTACTGTATAAGGACGAGTTTGGGTCGGAAATAGAGTTGAAGACTTGTTGGGAGGTACTGAGATGGCCAAGATTGGCATAGGAGTCAATGAGATTGGAAGAGAGAGATGGGTTTTGGTGGAGGCCGTGGAGGATGAACCGGGCATGGATTTGCTGGAGATGGAGAGGGTTTTTGCAGAGGTGCAAGAGAGAAGAGAGGGGATTGGGTGGTTGTGATTGGGAGGTGGTGAAGGTTTTGGGTTTTGGAGGGAAGAGGGGGGTGAGGAGATGTCTTGACCGCTGAATGTGAGGCGTCATGTTAGGTCGGAGTTGAACCCAGTTGACATTTTGGTGAGTTTCGGGTTTGCATTGGAGTCCCCTCTGCAGCAGAAAGAGAAGCAGTTTTCTCAAAAAAAAATCAGTAAGGAAATATTGACCTGCATTTTCAATCTTATGAGAGCATACTTCTGACTAATACCATGTCAAAATCAAAATTTAGTATTTCACTTTTGAGCAAGATCATCATTGTGACAAATACCATGTCGAAGTCAATATTCAATATCAAGAATGATACCTTTGTGCCAAATTCAATGACAAAGTTCGTTAACGTCATTCTTAGAGCCATATTTGGAATCAAATTGGAGAGTTGCCAAAAATACCATATTACTTAAAAGAAATTCCCACTATAGAGTGACCAACTTGAGTTCCCATTGGTCCACCACAATAATAAATGCATTTATTTCATTGAAATTCCAACAGTCAATCCAACTCAAAAGTGAACCAAGCGTCTGTTTATTAGGTAAAAAAATGAGCAACAAACTTATCACAAGCTAACGTACACGCAACAGTCGTGAGAACATGAAGCACATTGGGCACTACCTCACGAGGCGCATGACAATAGTAGAAGTTGCAAGCAAAGAAAAAAATCAATGAGTCCCAACTTTAAAATATCACCTTTTCTCAAAATGAAGCCTCAATTTATTTTAAAATTTGAAGTCATCATAAAATCATATTCATGCCTATTCCCGTCTCTCTTGACTGAAACTCTAAACCAAACCAAACTAACTCCGTGCAGCAATCAATTGGGTTGGGCTCAATCACAATATCAATTTGAAAGCTATCACCATCTTATCCACTTGTTTCTCAGTCAGAAATATTAAACCTAGCTCTTTCCTTTCGATGCCACACTCTCTCCCCCTCACCTTTACCACCTCCTCCCTTTGGTCACCGTTGCTACTGCCGTCCCACTAACACCTACTATCTTAAACATCCATAAAAAAAATCCCTCCACCACAACCTAAATAATTAACAAGACTACCAAGAAACAAAAGTTGTGGTTCCACCCACCCTCTTCGCTCTAGACGGTAAATATATCAGGCTATCAAGCTGATCTTGGTGCCAACCTACCAAGCCAACCTACATTCCATGGCACTTATTACCACTAGTATCAAAACAGAATAGAAGTTGAGGTTCCACCCACCCTTGTTGCACTAAACCGTAAATATATCACCCATTTTCTTGGTGCCACCTTCCGAGCTCATCAACATCACATGAAAATCATTACTACTATTACTATTATCAAAGGCGACAAAGTGCCAATCAGAATAGTCCATTTTAGCTCCCCATAGGTTTGCATGCTAGATGATGCTCTTCATACCCAGAAAAAAAAAAAAAAAATACTCCGCAGTGACTATTTCTAAAACAACTACACCTTCGATAAGACAACTAACATGAATATATATCATACCACCGGAGCAACCTCTAGCCTAGATGGCCAACAACATTATCTCTCTAAAAAAAAGGAGGAAAAAAAAGGTCGTACGGGGCATACGGGGAGCCTCCCCTTGCCTTTTTGTGGAGAGAGGCTCACTCTTGTGACCTGAATCTGCGCCGTAATACAAGGAGCACATAGTACTTCACCTCAATCTACATCAGAGAGCAACAACTGCCTCTGCAATACAAATAAATAAGCAACAAATGCTCTAAAGAACTCTGTTTCAACAACATTCATGGATATCAAAACTCCTTTTTTGGAACATGGATGCATCTCTTACACATTACGCATTTTCCCAAATGTAATGAAGATGCAGACAGCAATTCGGGCAAAAAAAAACATATATTACACCTCTCTAAGCAAAATTATAATATTAACCTCAACACGGATACAATAGCATCAGGCAAAAAGACAAAATTTCAAGGTCGGTCGGTCGAGTGTGTCAACGGAACTAGGGTTTCGGGCCGATTAAGCGTCAAAATTGAGGCGAACAAAGCAATCGTGTGCAAAGATGCGAACTTGTGTGGATAATTTTTGTGATTAAACGCGACGTAAAGACGTTCGGGTTTTGAGAGAAACTTACAGAGAGAGAAAGAGAGGAGAGAGAGTAATTGAAGAATCTGCGTGGACTAGAAGAGTAGGAACGCATCGCCGTTACACTTTGCAATTAGCATTTCCATGGCCAGATGCAGAGAGCGAGAGAGAGAGATGGGGGCATAATAGCCCTACCAATCTTACAATACCCCCTCCGCGGCTCCGCCGCAATACAAAATTTTTGAGTTTTTTTCATTTATATTCCTTAAACTATACTTCAATTTTCTATTTCGTCCTCAAACTATCAAAACTGTTTATTTCGTCTTCCAACTATGGCATTGCAATCTATTAAGTCCAATTCTAACTTTTGTTAGAAACCCAATGGAAAATGGTTGTGGGGTGCACACAAACTGCAACATGAGGGCCACTTCGGGATCCCACATAAATAATCTAATCAGTTCATTAACTTTAAAACATATTTTTGAGTGATTCGTAAAAATGAAGAGTAAAATCTGATAATTTTAAATGCTTGATCTTAGATTTCTATTTTTTATTAAGTGTTTAGAGGTATCAAAATTTGAAAGATTGGATCAAGCTCTTAGAGTTATTCGATTGAGTTGGTTTTCAAATGGGCCTATTGAAAACATATTTTAAAGCAATGAACGGCTTGGATTGTTCATATGAGATCCCGAAGTGGGCCCGTTAGAGCAATCTATGCACACAGATATGTACACATGATCCGTTTTCCGTTAGGCTTTCTAACAGAAGTTTGAAATTGGACTTAATAGATTGCAATGTTATCGTCAGAAGACAAAATAAACGATTTTGATAGTTTGAGGATGAAGTAAAAAAACTGTGTATAGTTTGAGGAATATAACAAAAAAACCCAAAGTTTTTCAAATCGCGATCAACATTATAAATAAATTATACGGTAAATAGAAATATAAGCAATTGAAATTAAAAATTGACACACACTTTTAAAGTACACAAACAAAATGGTATAGAGGGAGTAAATTTTATAGGAGCCAAACTTTGAAGTGTTAAAGCCCCACTTTTTTTAAGCTAAACAAGCTTAAATTTTGAGCTCAAGCTCGAGTCCGACTTTCTTAACGAGCCGAGCCTAGTTGAAATACTAAATGAAACCATGTCAATGAGCTGTGCTCATACAAATTTAGCCAACTTTAACGTATTAAGCCCTATCGTCTAATATACAAATCTAAAATTCGAGTTCGAACTCGACTCCATTAGCCAAGCCTCAGAGTAACTCAATAACTCTATCATCCCGATCAAATAAATAAGTCAACTCTACCATCGTCATCCCCGTTATTTCTGCTATTGAATTTTTACCTTGATAAATATTTTTATTGTGACGAACATGTTTTGTTCCTTGGTCTATCTTACCCAACTACGAACTCCAGATTAGGGTTTGTAGCCTGGCTGGACAGGTTTGTGTTTATTGCCAAAAAAAAAAAAAAGTTTTGTTAGCAAAACTGACAGTTTTATTAAAAGGTGTGAAATATTTGTACATTTACTATGCTAATTTGTTTAACAAAAATGTTTCAAATGAATAATTCAAATCTTTCATTTACTTGGGCCATTTTTTTACAAAATTTTCCCAACTAATCTTCCTCAATCCACACACTCCACGCGATTGATGAATCTAAACGATTCACTCCACTTGTTGATAACTATAAACAATGAGAATGACTTCACTAGGAAGTGATATAGGATAAATCTTTTAAAAAATAACTTACTCTCTGGTTAAATCTTGAGGAAAGGAAAGATAGATTTTCTCTTTCATTGTTCAATTGGAAAAGAAAATAAAATTCATACTAGAAAAAATAAAACATTTTTTTACAACCCTTTTAATTATTCTCTTTTCTTTTCTTCCTTTCTATAAAAACCAAACAAAGCATAAGCAAGTTTGGATTAGGGCTACAAATAATTAAAACCGTTCACTGTTTGAAACTCAGCCCCGTTAAGGCTCGTTCGAGTTCACTTTGTCTATTAAACCAACATAACCTGAACATCATAGATTCGAGTAATAAATAAGCCGAGTTTGAACATAAGACTATTTAGCTCAATTAAACTCACGAACCTGAGTGTTAGTATATATCATGAGAATTTTCGTATCAACTTGTATATGTAAAGATTGTACAACTTCTATATGTGTAAATTATATATGGACACAATAATTTGTTTATAACTTACGTGTATAAACTTTTACAAGTACCGTAACCTTATACATGTACATATTCTATGGTTTTGTATATGTATGAAATTGTTTACGTTCATAATAAAAATCGTATTTGCAGCTCCAGAGACCTGTTTACTTCATTTTAATTGTGTTTAACACGTGTGTACATAGGCATGACTATTGCTTTAGAGTGTGCAACCAATTTATATGCTCAACACCATTAGACACGGGCAATTTCTATAAGTATATATCATAAGATTTTCATATAAACTTGAATACGTAAAGATTATACAAATTCTATATGTAATAAATTATATATGGACACAATAAAATTTCTATAACTTATGTGATAAACTTTTACAAGTACCGTAACCTTATATATGTACATATTTCTGTGGTTTTATATATGCATGAAATTGTTTATTTGCAGCTATGGACCTGCATAAAAGCTTATTATTTGCTCGTTAAGGCTCGCGAACAAGCTCGAATTTGAATCAAACATTAACAAGCTAGGCTCGTCAAATTTTTTTGAGTTCAAGCTCGAGTTTAAATTTGCTAAATACTTAAAGAACTAACTTGAACATCCTAAAACTCGACTCGATTCGACTCGATTGCAATTGCTGCACTAGTCCGGATTAATCCTCGCCAGGCTAACTGTCGAAATATAAACCACTAGGACTAAAATGGCACAAGAATGATACATGTATGACAAAAGTGGACAATAAAAATGATCTCAATTAATCTTTTCAACAATCAATGATGCGAATAGTATTTCAAATCCCAATAATCGAAAAACATTTTTAGACGGTGAAAGACATGTTGTCCACTTTTGTCGTCACTTTTTTGTTGTACACGGGACATTTTTCTATATGACACGAGAGTAAAACAATAAAAACTACAGGGGCCTTTTCTATCCTATCCATCGTTACTTGAAAGTTACAGGGGAACGACCCCTTGATTGGAAGAAGCTGAAAACAGAAAGCTGTTCGACATTCTTTGCTTCTACTTCGAGGATAGTCACTGCAAGCTTTATGGGCAATCATTTCTACTCCAGCCATCATTATTTGTTCGAGTACAACGAAGAATTGAAGCCAACTTAGATAGATTCAGGAATTTTGCTTCGTTTTTTGGGTGGAAATGGAGATTGGGCTCGTTGATTTGTTGAGAGCGACTTGGGTCGCTGCCACTTTGCCTATACTCATCGCTTTGATACCCTCTTCTCGCCTCAATTCGTTTCGTGAATTGGTGTTAGGGTTTGCCAAGAGAGGAAAGATCATGCAATCGTCTTCCAATGTATGTCGTTCCATCTCTTTCCTATCTCTAATCTCTGTCTCTGTATGTACATGTATATATTCATGTGGGTGTGTTTATGTTGTACACATCTGTTTATGGCTATCATGGAAGAATTTGAAACCAGCTGGGGTTTAGTACTACCTCCGTCCCAAAAAAATTGTTATGTCTGCAAAACGAGAACTTAAAAATAATGCATTTTGACACAATGGTTATCGGTAATGCCATCCCACATGTGGCATGGAATGTGTAACTTCCACTCCTTGTGAGATGAGCGTTACCGATAACTGTGGTATCTAAATTTGCTTCGTTTGAGTGAGATTTTTACCAAATTAATGGAACCAGAGCCGCCCCCCCCCCCCCCCCCCCCCCCCCCCCCCCCCCGCGGAGTAATTGGTGAATATAGGTTGGTCATCGGGTTTGGCCGGCTGGTTGTGGCCCCCAAGGCCCAAACTTCTACAAATCGTCTATGAACCGCACCCGATATTTCATATGTATAAAGGTGAAGAGAAGTTAACTTTGCCTATTTAAGGAAGGTAGATCTTCTAAAAAGTAAGTCCAACTTATACGATTTTTCATGTGTTAAATACAGTTGTAAAAGTCGGCCTGGTGGTGCCCGACCTCCTCGACTAGGGTCCTTGGCATTGAATTAGGCACCAGGAAGATTAGTCTGTGACTCATCGGTTGGACGAGATTAGGCGGCTAGGCAGGATCAATTGGGGTTAACTGGTTAAGTATGCAATTTTTCAAATTTTGTACTACAAGGGGTTTTGGAGGGATATGGAAAAGAATATGAGTAATTGACTAGTAATTTTGTACTACTTAGTTTTATTTGGTTTTGAACTTTGAGCATTGAACTTCGTAATTGACTAGTCATTTGGTAGTCGGTACTGCTTGTTTCATTTGGTTTGAACTGTGAACATTGAACTTTGCATTACGGATTGGTTAGTTATTTGGTAGTACTTAGTTTTCAGTCTCTATATGGTATGTATTAAAAAGTTTGATTTTGATGGATGTATAGATGGATGAATGTTATTTAATGTTTCCATTTTGGATGTTATGTAATGTTTTGTTTTACTTATGTTGTTCTGCTTACTCAAATCTTGGGAGGGGAGGAGCATGTTATTGAAAAAATTCTGAATACTCTTTAGGCGCTGTTAATCTGACTTGGCACTAGGGGGTGCCCAGCCGCCTGTAGCCTTCTCAGCCTGAAAGTGAACTAAGGGAGGAAAGTGAGAACTAACTAGAGCTAGAAGGACAAACAAGACAAGTTGGACCGAGAAACTAGTATTGCCCCCTTCAAATACCTTAGTTTATAGGAATTGAATTTAAGTTAACCTTAGCCTCTCCAGAATCTAAACAATTTAACTTGGGCCCCCTTTTCAAACTTCCAGCTTCCGCTACTCTGTCCAAACATGATTAGGTTATCATTAGGTACCTATGAAAAGTTTGCAATACACACTTCCACTGTAATAAACCGTGTTACCGTTCCATTTTGCACTGATATATGGTTCTGTTGTGCTGTTGATTTGCAGAAATTCAGTGTACCTCAGAAGTTATTCTGTCATTTTTATGCTTTGGCTGTGGTGTGGACAACATTCTTGTTGCTTACCACTTGGTTTTATGCACATAACATGGCACCGTTGGTCTCTGAGCCATTACAATACTCCACTATTGCCACGCACTTGACAGGGGGTTCAAATATATTTTCTCGGCATAAATCTCGTTCAGGCGCTGTAAAGGATATATACAGGGTTTGGCAGGCTGTATTTCTACTTTTGTTGATGGAAGTTCAAGCTCTGAGACGTCTTTATGAGACTTTTCATGTATTCAACTACAGTCCCTCAGCCCGGATGCACATATTCGGCTACCTTACTGGCTTGTTGTAAGTTTCATGAGACATTTCTAATCCTGTTAAAATTATGTATAGTTCTCTTCATTAAACTTCTATTGTTATTTGAATTTGAGTTTGAGAGAGAGAGTACTTGATTTCGGAAAACAGGACCTCCTTTACTTGAAGTTGAACCTCCCATGGTCGAAATATCCATAGCAACCCATAGTTGTAGGGGTTACCAAGTTTGCTGTAGTGGGTGTTAACTGACTGATTTTCTTCCTCTTCCTTTAAGTGTTAATCAACTGATTGTCTCGTGTATTGGCGGATGACCTCTTGTTGTTATTCATTTTTTATTGTTTGGAAATCCTACAATGTGCTTTCTCACATAATTGTGAAGGTTCACAGATCAAAAGTTCTAACTGTATCAAGCCAGTTTCCAATTGTTGTCATGCTTTCCAGTTTTGTCATTGTTATCAAACCGTGATTCAGGATAAAAATGTGGTCTTCCTATCTGCTTAGTATGATTTTGATATTTAAGAGATATTTTACTAATCTTTGGTATCTTTCTGGGATTAGTTTCTACACAGCAGCACCTCTTACACTTTGCTGCACATTTGCACCGGAAGCCATTAAATTGGCAGTGAATCAAGTGGCTGAGTTCATTGTTAAAGGAAAGAATCAGATCCTAAGAACCGAATTTGATTGGTGGGAATTTGTGAGTCCTCTTATAAGACTTCGGTGGTACTCGTGGATTGGAATGGCTATATTCTTTTGGGGTTGGATTCATCAGCGCCGCTGTCACGCTATTCTTGTAAGCCTCACGCCCAACATGTTCTTTTGTTTGATTTAGATGCCAATTTCATAATTGTTTTTGTTTTTGGCCCATACAAGAGAAATTGCATAAAATTCTACTCACTGACTTCTAATCGACCAAGATTTCATTTGTCTTCTAAGATAGTATGGAGAAATATATTATCCATAAATATAAGTCTGGTGGCAGTTGATCAAAAAGAAGATATAAATGGAGACTACTGTTATGGTTTCACATGCTGCCTCCTATATTGAAGAAAAATGCTAAAATAATGTTTAAGTTGTGGAGTACCGTTTTAAAGATAAAATGGTGAAAAAGTTGGACAGTTCCGAGGAATAACACCTAGGAAGATTGATACATGTGTCACGTGTGTATTGTACGTTTGTTCTTTGTCCCGTTGTATCATATGGCTCAAGGTTCAAGAGTATGGAGAGCATTACCACCTTGTCATCGCCGGGCTACTAATGGGAATGCAAAACACAGCGTAATCTTGAGAAATACGTTGACGAAAAATTGCCTTGAGACAGTTTGTTTTGTCTCTATCAGCTTTATTTTAATAAATCTCTTGTATGCTTTATTGAGCTAATCTGTTTCATCTGTCTGTCTGATTGTCTACATTTCTTGATTTGATTGCTAGATATCTGGCTTTGCATGAATTTTGTCATTGTAATCTAAAACCGACTTCTGGTATTTAATGGCATGTTACTTTTCGATGGCATTATAGAGCTCAATTCTGGCATTATAGACCAGAGAAAATGTATTGTACCTTTTCCAGGGTGAATTGTGCAAATAATACGGGAGAAAGTTGGTCGAAATATTGCCTATTGAACACCTCTAGGATATACTCCTATTTGTTATCATTGTCTGAATCTTTTAAGTTTCAACCAGGGGTCATTACGCGAGAGCCCAGAACAAGCTGATGAATATGTTATCCCTGATGGCGATTGGTTCAACTATGTGTCATCTCCGCACTACCTAGCTGAGATCGTAACTCTCTCTTGCCCTCTTTTTTTTACATCTGTTGCTTTCTTTTCAAGTAATTCTTCCCTATAACACGGAGTCCACAGTTATTTGAAGCTTATTTTCCAATCTGTTCTCTGATGAAGGTTATATATGCTGGTCTTTTGGTAGCTAGTGGTGGTACAGACCTCACAATCTGGTTACTTTTTGGATTTGTGGTATTGATTCACTTCCTTCAGTTGAGAAGTTATTCAGAATCGTAAATTGTATTTGCTTTTCGAGTATTCTGTGTCAATTCCCATCTGAAAACCTGTTGCTTTCTTCTATTGATATGGCAGGTGGCGAATCTTGTTTTTGCGGCGGCAGAGACACACAGGTGGTATCTCCATAAATTCGACAATTACCCTAGGGACCGATGCGTTATTATTCCGCTTGTATATTAGTGCTTTCACTACACAGAAATGGTTCCCTGGAACTTTGAAATCATACTTTTTTGGTGTTTTTTTCACCATGTAAAGATTTACTTTGTTCAATTGGTGAATTTGTAGAGACAATGTTGCAGAGGGTATGAATTTGTACAGACAGTGTATCTGTTGTTTCAGCAGGAAAACACTAGGAAAAAACAGAAGTTACAAACTTGCGAAACCAAGGTTGAGAAACAAAAACTCAGAACTCACATTTTTCTCTTCTTTTTCAAAACCAAGAAACATTGGCGTTAATATGAAAGGGCAACTCTACAAACCCGCGCCACTGCCATAACCTAGATTCAAGCCAACACCGACGTTGGCACCATTTTTTCTACTCCATCCGTTCCTTTTTAAGTGTGTTGCTTCGTAAATCTCACTTACTAAAGAAAACATTATTATTACACCTTTCATATTAACTTTTACTTCCATTTTACACTTTTCCATCAATTTCTGTTTCCACTTTTCAAAATATCATCCACTTTTACTCATTAACTTTTTATCCACGAATTTTTTAAAATGGCAAAATGATAATTGTACAAACTTTTACCCATTAACTTTTCAGAACACACTTACCAAGGGACAACCCAAAATGAAAATGTCGACACTAGAAAAGGGAGACGGAGAAAGTATATTGTAGGGAAGAAGCACAATGAAACTACGAATACCGCCAACCCAACAGTTTCCCCCATCATAAAACCAAAACCAAAGCACCAATAGATTACCATCAAAGCCAGTCTCAGCAAACAAGTTCAATCCATCACATTAAACCCTATTCGTTTCCTCATGTCAACGACCAATTTTATGCATATAAATCGATGCCCCATAATTTTGCAGGTTGACTAGTCCGGAAGTTCCTGTCAATACTTTTAATAAGGTCCATGTCCTCCTTGGTCAACTCAAAGTCAAACACTTTGATATTCTCCTCCAATCGCTCGAGTTTCGATGACTTTGGGATGACTACCGTGTTACGTTGAATGCCCCACCGAAGAACAATCGGAGCCACAGTCTTTTTATATTTCTCAGCTAAACCCTGACACCATAAAATCAAAGGACAAAATCATTTTGACACCTTAGGATTGCTCTAAGAATTTTATTCTTTTGCCACTAGAATAGGCAGAGACAACATACCTTTAGAATGGGATCCTCCAAACATGACACAGAACCATTGTTAGCTGTTGGACCTCCTAGGGGTGTGTGGGCTGTGACGCAGACGCCGTGCTTTTGACAGAATTTGACAAGCGAATCGCGCTGGAAGTAGGGGTGTGCTTCGATCTGGTTCACAGCAGGCTTCACTTTGGCATAAGCCAAGCAATCTCTGGTTAGGAAAATGTCATAGTTGCTGAAAGCAAAATTTTGTTGTGAGAGGAAAATGACAACAAAAAATTGTGAGATAGATTATTTTTGTTTTTATTTTTATTTTATCCGAAATTTGAGATAGATGAAGTTCACAAAACTTGAGACAGTAGAAATCCATGGGATAAACAGATATATAATCTTGAATTACCAGTAAGCGTCCAACAGCAAAGAAATTCGACAACCTAGTAGGATGTAATCTATTAGAATAGGTAACAGGTGAAAATGACACGTATGTTGCAAAGGCATTGTGATTAAAATTATTAAAGAGACATTTACACAATTAGTCACAAAAAAAATGTCCCAGACAGATTGTTTCCAGTAGTATAGCTTAGGCACCCCAATTATTTTGAAAAATAGATTATCGGCACCCCATTTATTTTTGCCTTCCTACGGTTAGAAGTCCATCCATGAGCTAGGGGTTGATTGTAGTTTTTGAAGAATACTTTTGCCTCTTTATTGAGACGCTATTGCAAGTGCCTGTTCTACTTATTTGACAAAACGTCTCTCCTTTGACAAGATGGAAATTTTGGAAGAAGGTGACAAGGTATAAACTACAGAGCAAAATGGGAAATCATTTTTCAGAAAAGAAGCTACAAGGATCCCCTAAGATGTTCACTACATTACTTGGATAATCGGGTGTCCTAAGATGGTCACTTTGTGTTGCATCAAAAGATAAAATAGGAATTCCTCACTTCCTCATTAGCTATTGACTTAAAAATGCCTGATTGTCTCATCTAGTCTTCTATACCTGTGTGTGAAAAGTAAGCTCAATAGTCAAATAGACGAGCAATACAGTCTTAGTTCAAAAAAAAGGACAAGCAACAATCTTATAGTCCAGTACGGTGTTGTGTTGAAAGCCAAATGACATTTGCAAAATAAATAACAAAATAGTAAATCAATGCACCTGATCCCTATGCTGCGAGCCAAACCCATTGAGACCAGATCTTCCATAGCATGCCAGCTAGTTTCCAAGGATATGGTTGTGTCTATGTCCAGCACACCATCATCACCCAAAGCACTATCAGTTGTACCAACTCCTGAAAGCATCTGAAGTCAGTCACAAAAAGTTCTTGAAAATCAAATTAATGCGGGGAAATAACTGAAAGATCTTGGTCAGCCAACCAAACTATTGTAAAGTTACTAAAGTCCATCACAGATTTTCCATCTCAAAAAGGATCCGTGAAGAAGATGTGCTCCGGCACTTGTTCCGGTCGGTAAACTTTTATCTGATTAAGTAATGCACTAGAAGCATCCCGGTGAGGCGTTGAGTCATAGTTGGTCATACTAACTACAGTCCATTCGGCTATGGTTAAGGTGCAAATTTCAAATCCCAGTTGACTATCACAAATTCGATGCACTTCTACTTTTCAATTTCACTGCACACAATGATTGAGCCATCCCCATTGTGCCCCTGCCTCTTTATGATGCATAGTAAAGGCTCCTGAAATAATTTCCAGAGTAGTGGGAAGGGTATAACGTCTTTCGTTAAAATCTACCCATCAACCACTGAAAAGCATCTATCGTTAGGTCTCCTCCCCAATCCAAATAATTATACCCTGGGCCATTTAGTATCAATAACGTTTTTAGCTTTACAAAATTCCAACCAATCCGCATTTATATCAAAGAAAACAGGTGATTTAAAGTTATTCACCCTTGGATACCGTGTCCTGACTTAAGTCGTATGGAAACAAGGTTCATTAACACTGAAAGGAAAGGTGGAAAACACCGGTGTGCCTCGTGGCTACAGGGAAGTGAACGAGATATAGATCCAAATAATCTAGCTTAAGCTTCTTCAAACTGTCTTTGCAGGCTTCAACCACATGTCCATGATCTGAATTCCAAAGCTGCAATTGGGACAAAATACGATAAGATAGTTGCCACTACAAGAACAATGAAGGATTTATCATTGTGCCTGAGAAAAATTGAAAGAGTAGGAAAAAGGTAGTAATGACTAGCCTTGGTGGCAATGAAAAGATCCTCCCTCTTAACAAACCCCGCCTCAAATGCTTCAGTCAGTGCCTCACCAACTTCTGCTTCATTCTTGTAATCAGCTGAAAGCACAAATGTATCAGAAATCATTTAGCGGAACATACCTCAAAAAGTGTTAAAGCCCCAACACACAAGAAAACGGTTTGTGCATATAGTGCGAAAAAACAAAACTTTTAAATTCGAATCCGGCATATGTATTGGTCCTCCTGAGTTCTGATATTTATTTGCAAACCAGCCCCAAGTGGAAGTACAATTTTTCGAACTTCTGTTATCACAAAACACATCATATACCAATAACTGAGAAGATATCAATAAACATTTCAACCTGTAAAGAAAGTGAATATTACATGGTATTATACTTCTGTCATATATAAAGGCTCATTTTTCTTACAGATTACAAGCTTTTAGTTGGGTACGAGTGCTTCATCATTTTAAACAGGAAAAGTTCAACAGCCGCATGTGGAATAAGAGATTCCGAATACTTTCCATGCCATAACTTCCGCCGTTAATTCATGTCTTGAACATGAGTGAGTAATGCCATTGCTTCCCAGTTGGAAATGGTTCAAGTAGAAGAAATGGCATCATTAAGAAATCATAGGGAGCCACCGAGCCACTGAATCAAGGAGAGGTGGGAATTAATCTCTCCACAAAAAGGTTGGGATATGTTGCCTAACTACTACCTGTTTCAAGACACTATGTGCACCAGCCTTGTTTGCATTAAGTAGGGGCTTTTAAGTTAATTATGACTGATCTCTGCTTTCCTACATTTTGGCTCCATCCTTGCTATGTTTACCAATTATCATGGCTTTATAGGATCAGATATTCGGAATACAATCAAGGCTTAAAGAACAGTATATAATGTCTTACATTAGCCATGATATTAAAGAATGATTGAAACAGTGCTTTACACCTTCCAGTTACCTGCTGCGACTCCACGCATTCAGGGAGAACTAGCTAGCTCTAGGTTCAATTGGCATTTCACCCCTAATCACAAGTCATCCATTGAGAAGAGCAAAAGACCAATCGGTTTGTCATGAATTTGAGTTTTGCAAGTGAATATCCATGATAAGTGCCCGAATGTATCAGTGTACACGTTTAGACCGCCTAATATACATTTGGTCAGTTTTTATTTATTATTTATTATTATTATTATTATTATTATTATTATTATACCAACTGTAATACTATTATATAATATTAATATTAATATTAGTAATAATATTAATAATATAAATATTATATTATAATATTAGTATATTAATATTATATAGTACTAATAATAATAATAATATACTAATATTAATACTAAAATATTATAATAATAATAGTAATATTATACTATATTAATATTAATAGTATATTAGTAATATACTAATATTAGTAATATATTGTATAATAGATTAATATAATATTATATTAGTAATAATATAATATTAATATTACTGTAACGCCCCGAAAAATTCGGTATGTTAATTAAAGGATTTTGAAGATTTTTGAGCTGTATTATTTTTTTTTTCGAAAAAATAAATTAAAGAAACACAATCCATTTATTGCAAATATTGTTTAAATATTACAATACCGAAAAAAGTTGAAGTGATTTATTACAAACGCTTAAGCATAAAATACTAGAATAAAATATGTCTTTATTACAACTTGAAACCTCAATAAAATACTAAAAAGCACAGAGCAAATACTTAAAAAGCACAGAGCCAACAACTAAACTACTGGTTTAGCCACGGCTCGGTCAACTCAGCATCTTCTTCAACGGCTACAGGATTATCTTCTGAATACTCCGTATTGTTGCCTGTACCTGGCGTCAAATACCATGGTAACGTAATACCGTGAGTGGTGACACTCAGTAGAACAACGTAAAACTACCCTTACCCCAATGTATGCATAATTTCCATAATCAAATAACCACATATAATATTAACCAACAGAACCCACTAATTTTACTCATAAGTTTTATTAACGTGGTCAATTCTACGATGTTCCCGTTCACCATGTTCCCATACACTGTGTTCATTAAAGTGGTCGATTCTACGATGTTCCCGTTCACCTTGTTCCCATACACCATATTCCCATTCGTTATGTTCCCGTACGCCACTTTGGACACAGCTCAAGACATAACACGGCTCAAGACATGGCACGGCTCAAGACACAGCACGGCTTAAGACAAGGCACGGCTCAAGACATAACACGGCTCAAGACCAACCCGTCACCACATACCCCAATCTCATCTTTTCCACAACCATACTCCACCCAATTTCTCATCATCACACCCAATCTCGTCTATCCAACCCTTACTTCAATCAAGAGGAAAGAAACCATAACCACCAACTATGGAATTCAACAATCAACAAGATACTCATCAAGCCGTAAAACAGGTAAGTACTAAAACTGTCAAAAACAATCAGTTACAAATTATAACTAAATGACGTACCAGTACTTCCCCAAAAATTATGAAATTTGACAGAGTAATAGTTCTCTATCTTAGGAACAACTCCTGTGTTTATACCTAAGGCCGAATCTGCTCCTAAGCTGGGTAAAAGTGCGTACGAACAGAACTTGTCAAATCTGCCACAGTTTACTAAAATTCCAATTCCCGAAGATCTAACCGTTGGATTTGGTCCGTTAATGTGTCACTACGTAGCTAAGACGTCAAACTGTCTTTCTACCAAGTTTCATTGTAATCCTACTGTTCAATCGTATTCTACGGGTTTCCAAAGTTTCTGCCCGAATGGAGTGAAATATTTGAAACCGCAGTTTCGGACAGTCTCAGCGTTTCTGTCATAACTTTTTACACCGAACTCCGTTTGAGTCGAATTATATATCAAAACATAGGGAATTTGAAGAGCTACAACTTGGTAGTTTTACACTTTTCCTGATTTTGCCTCTACGTGGCCCGAAAATGCACGAACGGTGTCCAGCAGTGTGTTTCTGGTAGTTCAGTCCGTGAACACTCGTTTTTGGTATTGAAAGACGTTTTTCTCACATTCTATCGATCCGTAAACTGATCGGTCCGTAAAATCAACTTAATATAATGTTACCTACGACCCTTACTCCCTAAATCAAGGATCGGGTCAAGATTTTACAAAAATCATCATACAGAAGGTTAAAGCAAGTTTACCGAAATCCTACCTTAATTCCTGCAGATTAAGCGTATGGATGAGCAATCTGAACGGTTGGGAACGTCTGGAACCCGTCAATTACCCTAGGCTGAAAAGGGCTTTACAAGCGTGTGACCCGAGAGGGTCGATCTTGAGACGAAAGAGCACGTAGATACTTGAGAGGGAGAGGAGGAGGGGATAATTTTTGTAGAGGGAGAGAGGACGTGATGATCTGATGGGAATTGGGAGGGGAAAGGCATGAAGTAATGCCTTATAAAGAAAAGAAAGGGAAGAACATGGGAGACAATTGCATGTGGAGGCAAAAGAGAAAAGAAAAAGAAGGCATTATGGAGGAGAAAAGAGAAAAGAAAAAGCAAAAGAAGAAAAGAAAAATAGTTGGGTTAGGCACTCAATCAATGGGATTGAGTTGTCTGGGATGTGAGACCCTGCGTCCGGAGAAGAGACATTATCACTAATGGCAGTGTAAAAATCGAGTCACATTCGATTGCGCTGCCCGGGTTTCGTTCTTAGAAAAATACTAAAAAATTTACCATGAGACTAACATAATATTCCGAATGTCGTGATGTAGAAATTACTACCGTATTATATATTTTAGAATAAAATGCAACACATCATATTTATGCAAGCACGATACAAAATAAAAAAAATGCAGGTCTTTACATCCTACCCCCCTTAAACAAAAATTTCGTCCTCGAAATTTTAATATTAATACTATGATGATCAGATGTGTTCCCATGTTGCTCTGATACCAACTGTAACGCCCCGAAAATTCGGTTTGTTAATTAAAGGATTTTGAAGATTTTTGAGCTATATTATTTTTTTCGAAAAATTAAATTAAAGAAACACAACCCATTTATTACAAATATTGTTTAAATATTACAATACCAAATAAAGTTGAAAGTGATTTATTACAAACTCTTAAGCATGAAATACTAGAATAAAATATGTCTTTATTACAAACTTGAAACCTCAACCAAATACTCAAAAGCACAGAGCAAATACTTAAAAAGCACAGAGCCAACAACTAAACTACTGGTTTAGCCATGGCTCGGTCAACTCAACATCTTCTTCAACGGCTACAAGATTATCTTCTGAATACTCCATATTGTTGCCTGTACCTGGCGTCAAATACCATGGTAACGTAGTACCGTGAGTGGTGACACTCAGTAGAACAACGTAAAACTACCCTTACCCCAATGTATGCATAATTTCCATCATCAAATAACCACATATAATATTAACCAACAGAACCCACTAATTTTACTCATAAGTTTTATTAACGTGGTCAATTCTACGATGTTCCCGTTCACCATGTTCCCATACACTGTGTTCCCATACACCTATGTTCCCGTACGTTATGTTCCCGTACGCCACTTTGGACACGGCTCAAGACATAACACGGCTCAAGACATGGCACGGCTCAAGACACAGCACGGCTCAAGACAAGGCACGGCTCAAGACATCCCTATCATTGGTTCCCATTTGTTATGTTCCCATACACCATGTTCCCATACACCTATGTTCCCATACGTTATGTTCCCGTACGCCACTTTGGACACGGCTCAAGACATAACACGGCTCAAGACATGGCACGGCTCAAGACAAGGCACGGCTCAAGACATAACACGGCTCAAGACCAACCCGTCACCACATACCCCAATCTCATCTTTTCCACAACCATACTCCACCCAATTTCTCATCATCACACCCAATCTCGTCTATCCAACCATTATTTCAATCAAGAGGTAAGAAACCATAACCACCAACTATGGAATTCAACAATCAACAAGATACTCATCAAGCCGTAAAACATGTAAGTACTAAAACTGTCAAAAACAATCAATTACAAATTATAACGAAATGACGTATCAGTACTTCTCCAAAAATTATGAAATTTGACAGAGTAATAGTTCTCTATCTTAGGAACAACTCCTGTGCTTATACCTAAGGCCGAATCTGCTCCCAAGCTGGGTAAAAGTGCGTACGAACAGAACGTGTCAAATCTGCCACAGTTTACTAAAATTCCAATTCCCGAAGATCTAACCGTTGGATTTGGTCCGTTTACGTGTCACTACGTAGCTAAGACATCAAACTGTCTTTCTACCAAGTTTCATTGTAATCCTACGGTTAAATCATATTCTACGGGTTTCCAAAGTCTCTGCCCGAATGGAGTGAAATATTTGAAACCGCAGTTTCGGACAGTCTCAGCGTTTCTGTCATAACTTTTTACACCGAACTCCGTTTGAGTCGAATTATATATCAAAACGTAGGGAATTTGAAGAGCTACAACTTTGTAGTTTTACACTTTTCCTGATTTTTTCTCTACGTGGCCCGAAAATGCACGAACAGTGTCCAGCAGTGTGTTTCCGGTAGTTCAGTCCGTGAACACTCGTTTTTGGTATCGAAAGACGTTTTTCTCACATTCTATCGATCCGTAAACTGATCGGTCCGTACAATAAACTTAATATAATGTTACCTACAATCCTTACTCCCTAAATCAAGGATCGGGTCAAGATTTTACAAAAATCATCATACAAAAGGTTAAAGCAAGTTTACCGAAATCCTACCTTAATTCCTGCAGATTAAGCGCATGGATGAACGATCCGCACCGTTGGGAACGTCTGGAACCCGTCAATTACCCTAGGCTGAAAAGGGCGTTACTAGCATGTGACCCGAGAGGGTCGATCTTGAGACGAAAGAGCACGTAGATACTTGAGAGGGAGAGAAGGAGGAGATAATTTTTGGGAGAGGGAGAGAGGTATGCACATTTCGTTGGAAGGAGGGAAATTTTCTGATTATAAGGAGAAAGAAAGAAAACAACGGGGGAACAATAGCATGTGGAAAGGAAAAGAGAAAAGGAAAAGAGAAAAGAAAAGAAGACATTATGGAGGAGAAAAGAGAAAAGAGAAAAGAAAAAGCAAAAGAAGAAAAGAAAAATAGTTGGGTTAGACACTCAATCAATGGGATTGAGTTGTCTGGGGTGTGAGGCCCTGGGTCCGGAGAAGAGACATTATTTCTAATGGCAGTGTAAAAATCGAGTCCCATTCGGTTGCGCTGCCCGAGTTTTGTTCTTAGAAAAATACTAAAAATTCACCGTGAGACTAACATAATATTCCGAATGTCATGATGTAGAAATTTCTACCGTATTATATATTAGAATAAAATGCAACACATCATATTTATGCAAGCACAATACTAATAAAAATGCGGGTCCTTACATCCTACCCCCCTTAAACAAAAATTTCGTCCTCGAAATTTTAAGCGATACCTTGGTCAATATATAGGTAAGGATGATTTGCTCGCATGGTGTCCTCGCGTTCCCATGTGTTCCCATGGCAACTGTAACGCCCCGACGGAAGAATATTATACTAATATTAGTAATAATATTAATATACTTATTAGTTGATAATATTAATAATATTAGTTAATAAAAGTAATGAAATACTTGTTTGCATTTGGCGTTTGGACATATTTCAGATCACACACATCAGTGTGGATTAGCCCCAATGGTTCGGTACTTCTCTCAACCGATCGAAACGAAGTTCTAGTTAACTTTGCTTCGACACAAGTTTCACACTTGTGATTTGTATCAATATGAAAAGCTGGAATGTGGTCCAAGTTAACTAATCTACGCATAGATTCATAATTAACATGACCTAGTCTACCATGCCACAAAAAGGAAGACTCAAGCACATAAGCAACTGGGGCATTTGTCTTATTAATAGTAGGGATAACAGTCATTACATTCATTTTGAACAACCCATCGGCCAAATAACCTTTCCCTACATATGATCCAGCTTTAGTCAAAATGACCCTATCTGATTCAAACACCATGCGAAAGCCGTGATTGCTCAGCAGAGAGCCAGATATCAGATTCTTGCGAATGTCTGGCACGAACAACACTTTGTTCAGGGTCAATGTCTTCCCCGAAGTCATCTTCAGGACCACTGTTCCTTCACCAGTAATATCTGAGGTCGTTGAATTCCCCATAAACAGCTTCTCCCCATTAACCGGCTCAAGTGACGTGAACATCTTCTTGTCACAGCAAATATGGCGAGTAGCCCCAGTGTCAATCCACCACTCCCGTGGATTTGAGCCCACCATGTTCACCTCAGATACCATAGTTGAGAAGTTCAAGTCAGAACTACCTCCCGAGGCTTCTGCAATATGCGCTTGTGGACGAGGTGGCTTCTTGCATTCTGATGCTTTATGGCCAAACTTGTCACAATTGAAGCATTTCCCTTGGAACTTCTCCTTGGGCTTCTTAGTGACACCACCCTTTGGTCCCAGATGGACACTCTTGCCCTTCTGCTTATTAGACCGCTTGTCATGTTGGTTCTTTCTCACACCACTTGAGGAGGGACGACCATGCTCCACCATATTGGCCTTTGCCATTTCATCCTCCTTGGCAGCCATCTCTCTAGCCCGGTTTCCTTCCGTGACATTGAGCTTGTAGAAGAGAGTCTCCAACGTCATCTCCTTGTTCTTGAACATGAGATAACTCTTGAACTCCTTCCAAGTTCCCGGAAGCTTGTGGATGATAGCAGCCACCAAAAATGGCTCAGGCAATAACATCCCTTCTACTTTGATTTCATTGATCAACATCTGGAGCTCTTGGACCTGTTCAGTCACAGGCCTTTCATCTCTCATAGTATAATCAAGGAAGCGGCCCACCACGAATTTCTTAGGCCCAGCCCCCTCGATCTTGTACTTTTTGTCCAAGGATTGCCACAGTTCCTTGGCTGATTCTGCCTCATTGAACACAGAGTACAACGAGTCATCAAGAGCATTCAAGACATAGTTCTTGGCCAGATAATCAGCATTCTTGCGAATGTCTGGCACGAACAACACTTTGTTCAGGGTCAATGTCTTCCCCGAAGTCATCTTCAGGACCACTGTTCCTTCACCAGTAATATCTGAGGTCGCTGAATTCCCCATAAACAGCTTCTCCCCATTAACCGGCTCAAGTGACGTGAACATCTTCTTGTCACAGCAGATATGGCGAGTAGCCCCAGTGTCAATCCACCGCTCCCGTGGATTTGAGCCCACCATGTTCACCTCAGATACCATAGCTGAGAAGTTCAAGTCAGAACTACCTCCCGAGGCTTCTGCAATATGCGCTTATGGACGAGGTGGCTTCTTGCATTCTGATGCTTTATGGCCAAACTTGTCACAATTGAAGCATTTCCCTTGGAACTTCTCCTTGGGCTTCTTAGCGACACCACCCTTTGGTCCCAGATGGACACTCTTGCCCTTCTGCTTATTAGACCGCTTGTCATGTTGGTTCTTTCTCACACCACTTGAGGAGGGACGACCATGCTCCACCATATTGGCCTTTGCCATTTCGTCCTCCTTGGCAGCCATCTCTCTAGCCCGGTTTCCTTCCGTGACATTGAGCTTGTAGAAGAGAGTCTCCAACGTCATCTCCTTGTTCTTGAACATGAGATAACTCTTGAACTCCTTCCAAGTTCCCGGAAGCTTGTGGATGATAGCAGCCACCAAAAATGGCTCAGGCAATAACATCCCTTCTACTTTGATTTCATTGATCAACATCTGGAGCTCTTGGACCTGTTCAGTCACAGGCCTTTCATCTCTCATAGTATAATCAAGGAAGCGGCCCACCACGAATTTCTTAGGCCCAGCCCCCTCAATCTTGTACTTTTTGTCCAAGGATTTCCACAGTTCCTTGGCTGATTCTGCCTCATTGAACACAGAGTACAACGAGTCATCAAGAGCATTCAAGACATAGTTCTTGGCTAGATAATCAGCATTCTTCCACTGATCCAGAGCCTGTCTCTTCTGGTTGTCCTTCTCATTTTCAGCAACAACTGGGGCATCCTCAGACAAGCACCCAGCGAGATGGAGAGTGGTCAGATAAAACATCATCTTCTGTTGCCACCTCTTGAAATCAACCCCTGGACCAAACTTCCCAGGCTTATCAACATGGGACATCGGTATCGAGGGGACTCCATGCAGAGGAGTAGCAGCACTCGAGCTTCCCACATTTGGAGTCTCATTGTTCTTTCCAGTTGTCATCGTACCGTGAGAAATGACAAACCACAAATTAGTGAAACTATTTTCACAATCATGACAATAAGTATAGATTACAATCTAAACTTTAGCAACCAAACATGGTCTTGCACCCACAATGCACAAGCGTAGGCCGAACTAGCCCAACCACTGGCTGTTCTCAAATCTAACACAAGGACTGCTATCACCAAGCAGAGATCCAGAGGACTATGGCTAAGCAACGTCACTGCTTAAGCAGAGTAGGTTGCTCCAAAAGCCAAACAATCCACTGATCAAGGCCAGTTGCGCACAACTGCCTAAAGCCGTGGCTTAATCAGTGAAGTTCAATCGCACACGATTGACTTAGGCCGTATCCTCTGATTTTTTTTTTTTAAATCAATTCCCACACAAGTAATCTAGTCAGATTACTATATGATCTCAACGAGATACCACCAATTCTGTCTCTACTTCGATTCTGTTCTTGCAACTCAAAAGTCAGTACAAAACAGAATTGTTTTCTGGAACTCGATTGCCAATTGATAAGAAAATCTTTGTTAAGATTGTTGGAAAAAATATAGTGGCAATCACAGATCCAAAGAACAAATTCTTCTTATAACATTATACATGAACAAAATGTAAACAAATTACATGAACCGAAAATAATAGAATCGAAACAGAGATACAAACAGTAGATTGGAATCTGCCGAGTCGTGTGTAACCACACTCTCCTTAACAAAGATTCGCCGCCTACCGTGGGTGTTGTAGGTTGAACCGACGTCTTCATCCCAGGATACAACGGCTAGAACCACGAGCCGACGAAACACCACCGTCGACCGCCTTGGCGAACTAACTAGCGCCTGTCTCTCTTCCTGACTTAAATGAAATTTGTTGGAATGGATTGGATTGTATTGTATTGTGGGATACAAAACACAATGAGGAGTGACCTATTTATAGGAGAAACTCCGAGTGTGAAAGAGGGAAAATAGGAAGCCCTCAAGGGTGACTTCAAGTGTGAAACGAGGAAAATTAGGTAGCCTACAAAGGAAAAAAGAGGCAGCCATGGCAGCCACCCATGTGCACAAATTCATTCACATTGAAGCCACCCATGTGCACAAATTCATTCACATTGAATTGTCAAAAAATTCCAACAATTATTATTCATTATATTATTAGTGTAAACATCACGTAGTATGCTAATAATATTATTCCATTCTATCACATCCTGCTTCGTGCCCATCCATTCCCCACGCCTGTTACCCACCACCCATGCCACCAACTCCCACATGCACCTTCCACCGACTCTCTTCTTTTCTTTTCTTTATTTTCTTCTTTTTCTTTATTTTCTTTATCTCCCACTTTCCAACTCCCTCCCATGTGCCCCTTTGTCCCCTTGTTCCCTCCTTCCCTTTTATTATCTGGGAAAGAAATCAGAGAAGGAAGAAGAAGAGAAGAGAAGAAGAGAAAAGAAGGAGAAAGGGGAAGAAAGAAGAAGGAAGAAGGCACATACCCATTTTCATTTTTCGTCCATATCACGTACCCATTATACAGCCACTTTGCTCATAATTACAGTCGTTTTTAGGCTTACGTTTCTAAACAAATGTTGTAGACAGGTACTAATATTATAATATTTATAATATTATGTAATAATAATATTATTAATATTAATAATATTAAGTATATTAATATTATACTATTAATATGATAATATCAATATACTATAATATTAATATTATTATTATTACTAGTGAACGGCTGTTAGAATAATATTAGTATAATATTATTAATATAATACCCATGATATTATTAATATTATGATAATTATAATAATATTAATAATATTACTAATAATATTATAATGTTAATATTAGTATATTATGATATCAACTAATATTAATATTATATTACTATTAATATATTAGTAATATTAATATACTATTATAGACTAATTTATAATATTAGTATATTAATAATATTAATAATATTAATATTATTATAACTAATAATATTATTAATATTAATATTGATATAATAATATTAAATAATAGTATATTAATATTAATTTAGTATATTACTAATATTAATATTAGTATAATATTAATTATTAATACTAATATTAATAATTAATATTAGTCAATAATATTAGAGTAATATAATATTATTAGTAATATTATACTAATAATATTAGAGTAATATAATATTACTAATATTAGTATAATATTAATATTAATAATAATAATATTAATATTAATAATATTATTAATATAATATTACTAATAGTCGGTGAACTCGAATCAATCCGATGACATCACTTGGGATAGCATCGTAATGCGTGTCCAATTTTTGAGATTTTTCTAGACAATTCTGAGCACACGGTGATGTTGCCCACGATTTTCTAAGTCAGTATGAATATTTTGGTATTTTTCTAAAATCGAAACCCGGACAGTTACAACACCGCTCAGAGTAAATTGTACTGCTTTAGTCTCCCTCGATTTTTGGGAGAGCTGCCGACACACTTTCTTTTTCCCCATGTGACCCTTGCCCCCTCCTTTCCCTTTACTTTGACTGGAAATAATTAGAGAAAAGAAGAAGAGAAGAAGAAGAAGAAGAAGAAGAAGAAGAAAAGAGAGAGAGAGAGAGAGAGAGAGTTCGCCGCCCCAAGTCCGGCCATTTCCACCTCGTGGGATCATCACCTCCATCTCCCAAGCTTCATCTCTACACGTATGCCTCTTCTCTCCGTCGTTTTTTGTTGATTTTGATGTACAAATTCGTGTATATGTACCATTATGTACAGTAGTTTGTTGCAGCAGACTGGGTCTCGGTTTTTGGTCGATTTCTCCTTCGTAAACTGTTAATTAGGTTTTGGTTCCTTCATATGATTTAAAGTTAACTCTGAGAGCTTTCTCTTTGCCGCTTCCTAATCGGATCCCCTGAACTTTCCCGAGACGAATTTAAACCTTTAACCTGCTCATTTGATTCCCGTCCCCTTACCTCTTTTTCTTTCCCACTTAGATTTTCAATCCTCCTTGCAAGTTCAACTATTTCGGAATATCACTTAAAACGGAGGAATTCTCTTACAGCTTCGATGTCACACCCCACTCTGGCAAAATAAAACTTGCACAAAGTGACAGGACACCTGTCACCACCTGTACGCCTTTCCGGCTTCTCACAAAAATAATACTCAAAATTAGACTACAGCTCGCAGCAGAACCAATAAAAATAAACAGGTGTTCACACCTCCACATCAATTGTACAGTCAACCATATTAGACTTGTACTGAACCACACCAACCTCACATTATATAGTCATTCTACAACACCCTCTAACTGACAGAATTATAAAACTCAACCTCTTTGAACACCTGACTGGCACCCTGGCACTGTAGTGGACCGACGCCTAGCTCAACTGAGAATCTGCAACCAAAAAGGTTACAGGAGAATGTACGTTAGCAACATAATAAAAAGAAATGTCCAAGCTCCTTGAATGAATCAAAGTTTAAATATCACACCCACATTTTTTTTATAAGAACAATAAATCTCCAACAATAGGAGTTTTTCTTAAAATTCTCAACAAACTTTCTCAGCCTGCACAGTTTATCTCAAAACACAGCCATCACATTTATTTCAAAAATATAGCCCACCGGCTTATCCAGAAAAACACGGCCCTCCGGCCCAACTTAAAACATGGCCCACCGGCCCATCTCAAAATACGGCCCATCGGCCCATCTCAAACACATTTTTACAGGATTTCGAAATTAGCAACATTCTCTCTCACAGCAATAAGAAATAACAACTAATTTTACCAAATGTACCAACGAGTCGCCAACCTCACGACCGGGAGTTATGACGGTACCGTGACCTCGCTCACAGGCTCACATATAGTGGCGGTGACGAGGGCCATTCTTTATCACCAATGGTAGGTGCAACCCACAAGGTAAGCAAAGCTCACCGACAAGCCTCACAAATTGCTTGCCATCTCACACAAATAGCACATCCACAAATATTGGCACAGCCCACGCTGCAAGTTGCCAACCTTGCAACTTTTTGGCTAAAATGCTGGCACACAGCCAGATGGCACAGCCCACGCTACAAGATGCCAACCTTGCAACTTTTTGGCTCCACAATGGTAAGCAAAAGCTTACTGGCAAACCTCACAATTGTTTGCCGCTCACACAAACATTGGCACAAGAGGCGTAAAATATTTCCTTTTTACCCATCAAAAATCATTTGATCCATCCAACCAAAAACGTTGCCATCATATACTCAAAAATAATCATCAAAGGAGCTTTCAGGAACAGTAATAATCACACGACAAATTTGATAAAAACAAAACATTTCTTATTTATTATAGAAGCTGTACATCCTCACCTGTCACAACAGGACCAACTCTGCCAAACACTCAACCTCTGTGCACCGAAGGCGTAACCACAACCATCCTTATAATAACATCACCTATAATAACAATTATATATCACCCATAAGCTCCCTACCAACAATTCATGCCCAAATGACAACCACAAATAGCAAGCAGCAACCAAGCTTGCACAACAACAAATAGCAAGCAGCAACCAAGCTTGCACAACATAAAGCAAGCAGCAACCAAGCTTGCAAACATAAAGCAAGCAGTTTATTAAAAATAGCAAGCAGTTTATGATTTGTGCCTCAATTCTTTCCAGAGAATAGCAGTTTTTAGTTTGAAGTTGGAGAAAAATCCGTTTCGTGGAATTTTCAGCAAGTTCTGGGTTAGTTTGACGGTTGATTAAAAATAGTTACAGGGCTCAGAAAATTCTGAATTTTTGAAATGATGATTAAGTATGAGTTTGGAGGTTGTGGTAAAAATTTCGTGGGAAATGGATTAGTAGATTAATTCTGGAAATTCGCAGAGTGCAGCACTGTTGGGTCGTAGTATGCATTTTCATGCATTTAACTTGTAAATGGACAACATACTTAAAAATTTCTGAAATTAATCTTCAATTCATACCTCAATTTTGGATTTTCCCCAATTTTTTCTTTGCTCCTTCCTTCTTCTTCCTTCTTCTTCTTCTTCTATTCCTTCTTCTCTTCTTCCTCTGCCCACTTCTCCCTTTCTCTCCCTCTCTCTCCCTTCTCTGATTACCCCCTCCACCAAATGAAGTGAAAGAAGAAAAAAAACAAAAAGGAAAGAAGAAAAGAGAGAAGAGAGGACGACTTTGGGGGTGGGGTGGGACCCACTCCCATATTTGAAAATTTTCCACTTCCAGCAGGCGGCTGGAACTCCGCAACCGCGAAAACAAGCCCTGTTCCGACCGTGCAGTCCAGATACTACCTCAGAAAATTCTAAAAATTTTACCATGACTCCAATAAATTATCTTGAGACTAACCGCGGTCTCGGTTTATCCAATAATATTCTCATAAGTACTCCAAAATGTGTATCAAATATTTTTGAAATAATCCGGGGTGTTACATTCGAAGTTTTGGTTACCGGCGTTAACCCTAGGCGTTTGATTCAACATGTTGGCTTCGGCGAGTGCCGCAACGACTTCCCTAGCGATTTGTCCCGGTTCAATCCTAATAATATTATTAATATAATATTACTAATAGTCGGTGAATAATATTAATATATTATTAATATTATTACACTAATAATATTATTATACTATGTAATATTAATATTAATATTATGATATTAGTGTTAATATTAATATTATAATATTAATAATATTATACTATATACTAATATTAATAGTATAGTATATTAGTAATATTATTAATAATATCATTATATAATATTAATATCATATTATATCATATCATATTACTAATATTAGTAATATTATATAATATCAATATTAATATTAATATTAATAATATTGATAATATTAATATTAATATTAATAATATTGATAATATTAATATTAATATTAATATTAATATTATATCATAATATTATAATATCAATATTACTAATAATATTAATATTAATTAGTTAATAATATCATAATAATATTAATATTATCTGTAAGTTTATTATTAATATTAATATTATTTATTAATAATATTAAGTCGTGTCCCCATTAATATGATTTTATTATTGGTATATAATAATATTAATATTATGTTACTAATAATATTAATATTAAAGCAAGTTATTATTATTGATTATATTATAAGTGTAAACATCACGTAGTATGCTAATAATATTATTCAAAAAATCATCATACAAAAGGTTAAAGTAAGTTTACCGAAATCCTACCTTAATTCCTGTAGATTAAGCGCGTGGATGAACGATCCGCACCGTTGGGAACGTCTGGAACCCGTCAATTACCCTAGGCTAAAAAGGGCGTTACTAGCGTGTGACCCGAGAGGGTCGATCTTGAGACGAAAGAGCACGTAGATACTTGAGAGGGAGAGAAGGAGGGGATAATTTTGGGAGAGGGAGAGAGGTATGCACATTTCGTTGGAAGGAGGGGAATGTTCTGATTATAAGGAGAAAGAAAGAAAACAAAGGGGGAAGGAGGGGATAATTTTGGGAGAGGGAGAGAGGTATGCACATTTCGTTGGAAGGAGGGGAATATTCTGATTATAAGGAGAAAGAAAGAAAACAAAGGGGGAACAATTGCATGTGGAAAGGAAAAGAGAAAAGGAAAAGAGAAAAGAAAAGAAGACATTATGGAGGAGAAAAGGGAAAAGAGAAAAGAAAAAGCAAAAGAAGAAAAGAAAAATAATTGGGTTAGACACTCAATCAATGGGATTGAGTTGTCTGGGGTGTGAGGCCCTGGGTCCGGAGAAGAGACATTATTTCTAATGGCAGTGTAAAAATCGAGTCCCATTTGGTTGCGCTGCCCGGGTTTCGTTCTTAGAAAAATACTTAAAATTCACCGTGAGACTAACATAATATTCCGAATGTCATGATGTAGAAATTTCTACCGCATTATATATTTTAGAATAAAATGCAACACGTCATATTACACAAGCACGATAAAAATAAAAATAAAATGCAGGTCTTTACATTCCCTGTAACGCCCCGCATTTTTGGGAAAAGCGTTATGGATTATTATTACAATTTAAAGTCGTTCTTAAACTGTAATAATAATAACCAAAAATAAATATAGATGATCTATCCTTCATAGATTACAAAGAGGTAAACAAGGTGGACTCTATGGCTCCGTACGTAACATAAATTATAATAACATAAAGTTTAATGGGAATAATCTGTCCTCCGCAGATTACAAATAGGCAGACCGGGTGGGTTCTACGGCTCCGCAAATTCCTCTGCCTGGTGGATCTCCATTCCGGCAGCTCCTCCGGCTCCGTGTTCTCCGTAAAGGTATTCCTGTCCAACGTGATAATCTAGCATAATACGTCAGAGTCGCGAAGCAACATCGTGGTATTATGCCAAGGCGAAACCGTGAGCGAGGACGCTCAATAGATACCCTACCCCAACTTTAAACTAGCAATTCTAGAACAATAAAGTTGGCAGGTAAATAGTTGAAAATCATTTATCAAAACAGTAAGTTCATGCGTGTCAATGCATCAGTATCACATCCAAATCAGAGTGCAGCTTTAGTAAAATCAGTATCCCATTTCTTTTCAAATCAGAGTGCAGCTTTAATAAAATCAGTATCCCATTTCTTTTCAAATCAGAGTGCAGCTTTAATAAAATCAATATCTCATATCATTTCAAAATCCAAAGTGCAGTGTCAGTATCTCGTATCATTTTCTCATAACAGCATTCTTCTTCAAATTTCAACCATGTCAACATCTCACATCTCTCGAAAGTTATTAGCCCGTTCTACAACCCCATTCTAACGGTCACCAACCTTTCCGTTCGAAGGTTCGGCCACCCATATACTGACTCCTGCAGTATGAGTTCCGCTATCTCCGCGTCACACACGACATAGTCCCGGCTACCCATATCACTGAATCCCCACCAGTCTGTTTATGAGGTCCGCTTGCTATGTGTTGTACTGAGTAAGTTCTAACCGTCAAATTCGCCCGCAGAATTTGAGGAGAAACTTCAAACAACACTACCGTATAGTTCCATTGAGCTTTGACCACCAGTTCACACCGGGGAACTGAGGCGGGACTCTAATGGCAGTATTGTTTATAGTATAGTTCCATTGAGCTTTGACCACCAGTTCACACCGGGGAACTGAGGCGGGACTCCAATGGCAGTATTTTATTTACAACAGCATTTTCATTCTCATCTCTATTTCTTCTTGTAAAAACAATCGATCATTTTCTTGAAAAACGTGTCGTGTCGTACCGTCTCGGAAAACATGCACATGCCATATTATATAAAAAATCTTCCGTTTAGAAATCGTTTCAAGATAAACTTTTCGTTTAAAAATATTTCACGATAACCGTGTTACTTTAGGTACAAAATCTCGTTGGTGACTTTCTTTAGACAAATGAGATAACCAGGAGAGTCCCAGGCTGGATGGCCACACGAATGCAGTTACTGGCACCATTCCTTTCTTAGACAGCGCTAGGCATATCTTTTTTGACAGACCCTCAAGGGTGTTAGCCTTGGGTTAATCTCAACAGTCCAAGTACAGTCAAAACATTTTGAAGTCGCTTTAAGAAAAGCTTAGTCGGCTATTTTCCAAAAATCAATTGGGCAGCATAACGGCGTAAATTTGAAAAGTCGATTTTCATTGGGGCATTATAACTGGATATTTTAGGTTTCCAAAAGTCCATCAGGCATTATAACGGTGCATTTTGATAGGTCAATTTCAAATCGTGCATAGTAACGACTAGGTGTGTTTTTCAAAGTCTAATTGTTCATAAAATCACTAATCACCAACATAATCACATTTAATCATAATTAAGCACGTTTAAGCAAAATAATAACATAATTAATATGAACTAGTAAATACTAATCTAAGGTTAAGATAAAGTATCTACCTTAATTCCGATGATTAGTCGGAAGCCGAATAGCTAGTTGAATTCCGGCGGCGTAACGACTAGTTGACCTCCGTTCAAACGCTTTCTAGCTAACTTATTTTACCTTTCTAAGATCTAGGGGTGGTCGAGAGTGGTGGAGTGTGGTGGTTTAGGATGAGTTTCAAGAAGAACACTCAAGAACTCATTCAAGAACACTAGAAAGCACAAAGTGGAGAAGTTGGGAGATTTTGGTGTGAGGAAATGAAGTAAGGTGAGTGAGCTATTTATAGAAGATTGTAATTGGGTAAGTAGCCTACCTTGTTAAGTAGTCAAATTTTCTTTCTTCTCATTAATTCAAAAAAAATACAAATTAGGTTTAGTAAAGTCAACATTGGTAGGAAGACAAAATTGAGCACATGTCTAATTAGGGTTTTAAATAGGCTAAGGCTAGTCAAAATAGGACAACATAGGAGTTGGGAAAATTAGTAGGCCTTCCAGATGCGATGTAGTGAAATACTTGGTGTGCACGCGTTGATTTTACGGCGCGGAAAAATAAATAAAAGGAAATAAACAAACTAAATCTAGTTTCATTCAAATTATTTAAACTAAATAATAAATTATTTTATTCAGCGATATTAAAAATAACTAATTGAATTAATAAACCGAAATTTTTATTTACGAAATTTCGGGTTATTACATTCCCTCATTCCCTTTTATTATCTGGGAAAAAAATCAGAGAAGGAAGAAGAAGAGAAGAGAAGAAGAGAAAAGAAAGAGAAAGGGGAAGAAAGAAGAAGGAAGAAGGCACCTACCCATTTTCATTTTTCGTCCATATCACGTACCCATTATACAACCACTTTGCTCATAGTTACAGTCGTTTTTAGGCTTACGTTTCTAAACAAAAGTAGTAGACAGGTACTAATATTATAATATTTATAATATTATGTAATAATAATATTATTAATATTAATAATAATAAGTATATTAATATTATACTATTAATATGATAATATCAATATACTATAATATTAATATTATAATATTAATATTATTATTATTACTAGTGAACGGCTATTAGAATAATATTAGTATAATATTATTAATATAATACCCATGATATTATTAATATTATGATAATTATAATAATATTAATAATATTACTAATGTTAATATTAGTATATTATGATATCAACTAATATTAATAATATTAATATTATATTACTATTAATATATTAGTAATATTAATATACTATTATAGACTAATTTATAATATTAGTATATTAATAATATTAATATTATTATAACTAATAATATTATTAATATTAATATTGATATAATAATATTAAATAATAGTATATTAATATTAATTTAGTATATTGCTAATATTAATATTATAATAATATTAATTATTAATACAATATTAATAATTAATATTAGTCAATAATATTAGAGTAATATAATATTATTATTAATATTATTAGTAATATTATACTAATAATATTAGAGTAATATAATATTACTAATATTAGTATAATATTAATATTAATAATAATAATATTAATATTAATAATATTAATAATAATATTATTAATATAATATTACTAATAGTCGGTGAACTCGAATCAATCCGATGACGTTACTTGGGATAGCATCGTAATGCGTGTCCAATTTTTGAGATTTTTCTAGACAATTTTGAGCACACGGTGACGTTGCCCACGATTTTCTAAGTCAGTACGAATATTTTGGTATTTTTCTGAAATCGAAACCCGGACAGTTAGAACACCGCTCAGAGTAAATTGTACTGTTTTAGTCTCCCTCGATTTTTGGGAGAGCTGCCGACACACTTTCTTTTCCCCCATGTGACCCTTGCCCCCTCCTTTCCCTTTACTTTGACTGAGAATAATTATAGAAAAGAAGAAGAGAAGAAGAAGAGAGAGAGAGAGAGAGAGAGAGAGAGAGAGAGAGTTCGGCCGCCCCAAGTCCGGCCATCTCCACCTCGTGGGATCATCACCTCCATCTCCCAAGCTTCATCTCTACCCGTATGCCTCTTCTCTCCGTCGTTTTTTGTTGATTTTGATGTACAAATTCGTGTATATGTACCATTATGTACAGTAGTTTGTTGCAGCAGACTGAGTCTCGGTTTTTGGTCGATTTCTCCTTCGTAAACTGTTAATTAGGTTTTGGTTCCTTCATATGATTTAAAGTTAACTCTGAGAGCTTTCTATTTGCCGCTTCCTAATCGGATCCTCTGAACTTTCCCGAGATGAATTTACACCTTTAACCTGCTCATTTGATTCCCGTCCCCTTACCTCTTTTTCTTTCCCACTTAGATTTTCAATCCTCCTTGCAAGTTCAACTATTTTGGAATATCTCTTAATACGTTGACCCATGACATACCTCTTAATCCTTTTATTTAACCCTTTTTTAAAACGTCTACACTTTCTTTCTTCGGTGGCTACCAATTCGGGTGCAAAACGAGATAAAGTTTGAAATTTAATGGCGTATTCAGAAACAATCATTTCACCTTGTTCTAGTTGTTCAAATTCGTCTCTAAGTTCCCACTTTCCAACTCCCTCCCATGTGCCCCTTTGTCCCCTTGTTCCCTCCTTCCCTTTTATTATCTGGGAAAGAAATCAGAGAAGGAAGAAGAAGAGAAGAGAAGAAGAGAAAAGAAGGAGAAAGGGGAAGAAAAAAGAAGGAAGAAGGCACCTACCCATTTTCATTTTTCGTCCATATCACGTACCCATTATACAGCCACTTTGCTCATAGTTACAGTCGTTTTTAGACTTACGTTTCTAAACAAAAGTTGTAGACAGGTACTAATATTATAATATTTATAATATTATGTAATAATAATATTATTAATATTAATAATAATAAGTATATTAATATTATACTATTAATATGATAATATCAATATACTATAATATTAATATTATAATATTAATATTATTATTATTATTATTACTAGTGAACGGCTATTAGAATAATATTAGTATAATATTATTAATATAATACCCATGATATTATTAATATTATGATAATTATAATAGTATATATATATATATATATATATATATATATTAATATCTAGTATAATAATAATATTAGTATAATATATAGTATATATATATATATATATATATATATATTAGTATATATAGTGTATATATATTAATAATATATATGAGGTTACTAATACAATATATTATATTATATGTATATTAATATACAATATACAATATATTAATATACTATAGTATATTAATATACAATAATATACTAATATATTGTACATACTAATATATTGTGCATACTAATATATATTGTACATACTATTATATTGTATAATATATTAGTAGATATTTCGGTTTGTGGATGAAAAGCGGTACTGAAGCAAAGGTCTGTACCTAGAGCTGTCTGTAAACTCTGCCAAAACTGAGACGTAAAACGAGGATCTCGGTCTGACACAATAGATACCGGAACCCCGTGTAGACGAACAATCTCATTGATATAGAGGTAGCTGTAAGACTCCATCGTATGCGACACTTGAACTGGAAGGAAATGAGCACTTTTCGTCAAGTGGTCTACAATAACCCAGATGACGTCGTTTCTCTTGATAGTCGTGGGAAGCCCTATTACGAAGTCCATGGTAACATGCTCCCATTTCCAACCTGGTATCGGTAAAGGTTGAAGTGATCCTCCTAGTTGTTGGTGCTCAGCCTTAACTTGTTGGCAGTAAGACAAGTTGCCACAAATCTGGCGACGTCAGCCTTCATCCCGTTCCACCAGTACTGTCTCTTAAGGTCCTGGTACATCTTGTTGCTCCCCGGATGAACAGCAAAACTCGATTTATGGAACTCCTTCAGTACAGATTCCCGAAGAGTACCGAGATCTGGCACGAAAACTCTTCCTAGAAACCTCAGGCTTCCGTCAGCGTGTAATGCCCACCCTACTGGTGCTGTTCCTGTAGCTAGACGGTATTTGAAGAAATCGACCTCTTGGTCAATTCCTTGCACCTTCAATATCTCCCGGTGTAGAGTCGGTGTAGCAACCAATGCAAAAAGTGAAGCTCCCTCACTAGCAAACGTCGGCTGAAGATGAAATTCATTAATAGCACCCATCATTTCCCATTCTCTTATAGCTAGAGCGGCTACCAATTCTCTCGGTTTCCGACTGAGTGCATCAGCTACGACATTGGCTTTCCCCGGATGATAGAACAAGGTAAAATGATAGTCCTCAAGGTATTCAACCCATCTTCTCTGTCTCATATTCAGATCTTTCTGAGTAAACAGAGACTTCAAGCTCTTATGATCGGTGAAAACCTCGAAGTTCTCCCCATACAGATAATAGCGCCATGACTTCAATGCAAAGACAACTGCAGCCAACTCCAAGTCATGGGTCGGGTAGTTCTTCTCATGTGGCTTCAATTGTCTAGAGGCATAAGCGACAACCTTCTCATTTTGCATCAACACAGCCCCCAATCCTTCCTTAGATGCATCACAGTACACCGTAAATCCCACTTCTCTTTCTGGGATGATCAAAATTGGCGCAGTGGTCAACCTCTTCTTTAATTCTTGAAAGGAAAGCTCACACGCTTCATCCCATTCAAACTTAACTCCCTTTTGCGTCAACCGGGTCATTGGTCGTCCCAATTTCGCAAAGTCTTGTATGAACCTCCGATAGTAACCAACTAGACCAAGGAAACTACGGATCTCAAACACCGTTCTTGGTTATTTCCAATCCAAGACTGCATCTACCTTGCTAGAATCCACCGCAATTCCCTGTTCGGACACAACATGCCCAAGGAACTTAACTTCTTTCAACCAGAACTTGCATTTACTAGCCTTGCCATACAGCTGATTATCTCTTAGAACTTGCAGAGCAATTCGCAGGTGTTTCTCGTGTTCCTCCTCGGATGATGAATAGATAAGAATGTCGTCGATGAACACAACTACAAACTGGTCCAAGTATGGCTGGAAGATCTTGTTCATCAGGCACATGAAAACAGCAGGTGCGTTGGTCAAACCAAAAGGCATCACAACAAACTCAAAATGTCCATATCGAGTTCGAAATGCAGTCTTTGGTATGTCATCATCCCTGATACGGAGCTGATGGTACCCTGACCGCAAGTCAATCTTTGAAAAACACCGAGATCCACGTAGCTGATCAAAAAGATCATCGATTCTCGGGAGTGGATAGCGGTTCTTGATTGTCGTCTTGTTGAGCTGTCTGTAGTCAATACACAAACGCATAGTCCCATCCTTCTTCTTGACAAATAAAACAGGTGCCCCCCACGGCGAAGTGCTGGGCCGAATAAATCCCTTGTCTTGTAGGTCCTACAACTGAGTCTTCAACTCACGAAGTTCAGCCGGGGCCATTCGATGTGGGGCCATAGAAATCGGACTAGTCCCTGGCTGCAACTCAATTGTAAAGTCAAGTTCACGATGAGGAGGTAGCTCCGGCAAATCATCTGGAAATACATCGGCGTACTCACATACCACACGAGGTAATCCCAATTCCAGGCGATCATCTTCTTCAAGCATAAGACTTGCTAGCCATCCAGATAAGTGGTTATGCCATCTTGACCGTCGATGATTCGACAGAGGATCTTGCTTATCCCCTTTGAACTTAAAGTAAGTTCCTTCAGGATAGTAAGAGGTTATGTAACACCCGGATTATCTCAAATATTTTATGCGTTTTCACATGATATTAGCGGACTCATTTGTGTACGCGAATTATGAGTGGTTTGGAATAATTATGTGTGGCTTGGGGTAATTATGAGATTTGGGCTTAAATCTAATAGCTATGTAGGTTGGAGGGGTGAAGTGTAATTTGGGCATAAGATATTTTTCTTTTTTTTTTCTTATTGGGCTGATGATTAATCAGAGAAGAGGGAGAGAGAGAGAGAGGGATGTCGGCAGAAGAAGAAGAAGAAGAAGAAGAAGAAGAAGAAGAAGAAGAAGAAGAAGAAGAAGAAGAGGAGGAAGAGGAAGAACGAAGAAAAATTGGGGAAAACCCAAAATTAAGGTACGAATTGAAGTTTGATTTCCGAAATTGTTGATATATGTTGCTCATATACAAGTTAATCACTGATTTTGCATCTCATAAGAGTGATTTGGGGTTTGTTTTTATGAAATTCGTGAAAGGAAGGTGAAGGGTTCACTGACTGGTTTTCTGAAAATCACATCTGCCATGGGTTTTGACGAATTTTAAGACATGGTTCTAGAAGTCGAAATTTTACGAGATTTTTAATGTGGATACCCATGGATGTTTTCTGCTTTTGTGTAAAAATTTCAGAGTTTAATTCGAAGTACAGAAAATATGAAAATTCGTGAATCAATCTGCTGTCGGGTTCGTGTTTGTGCAGACAGCACTGACATGCCTTGGGAAAACAGTTATAACTTCTAGCGTGGGTATCCGATTGGCACACCGTCTTTTGATTCTGAAACTAGACTCATATACCTTCGATTTGATGTATGGTTTATGCTCTAATTCCTTCTGGAGAATAGCAGTTTTTAATTTGAAGTTGGAGGAAAATCTGTTTTGGGAAATTTTCAGCAGGTTCTGGGTTAGTTTGATGGTTGATTAAAAATAGTTACAGAGCTTGGAAATTCTGAATTTTTGATATGATGATTGAGTATGAGTTTGGAGGTTGTGGTACAAATTTCGTGGGAAATGGATTATTAGATTAATTCTGGAAATTCGTAGAGTGCGGCACTGTTGGGACGTAGTATGCATTTTCATGCATTTCACTTGCATTTGGGCATGAATTTTTGGTAGTGAGCTTATGGGTGATGTATAATTGTTATTATAGGTGATGTTATCGTAAGGATGGTTGTGGTTATGCCTTCGGTGCATAGAGGCTGAGCGTTTGGCAGAGTTGGTCTTGTTGTGACAGGTGAGGATGTACAGCTTCTATAATAAATAAGAAATGTTTTGTTTTTCAAATTTGTCGTGTGATTATTACTGTTCCTGAAAGCTCCTTTGATGATTATTTTTGAGTGTATGATGGCTTTACTCTTGATTGGAGGAATCAAATGATTTTTATGATGGATCAAATGATTTTTGGTGTGTGGAAGGAAAATGTTTTATGCCTCTTGTGCCAATGTTTGCAAGCTTGGTTGCTGCTTGCTTTATGTTGTGCAAGCTTGGTTGCTGCTTGTTATTTGTGGTTGTGCAAGCTTGGTTGCTGCTTGCGTTATGTTTGATGTGCAAGCTTGGTTGCTGCTTGCCGGTAAGCTTAGCTTACGTTGTGGTTGCACCTACCATTGGTGATAAAGAATGGCCCTCGTCACCGCCACTATATGTGAGCCTATGAGCGAGGTAACGGTACCGTCATAACTCCCGGTCGTGAGGTTGGCGACTCGTTGGCACATTTGGTAAAATTAGTTGTTATTACTTATTGCTGTGAGAGAGAATGTTGCTAATTTTGAAATTCTTTAAAAGTGTGTTTGAGATGGGCCGATGGGCCGTATTTTGAGATGGGCCGGTGGGCCATGTTTTAAGTTGGGCCGGAGGGCCGTGTTTTTCTGGATAAGCCGGTGGACTATATTTTTCGAAATAAATGTGATGGCTGTGTTTTGAGATAAATTGTGCAGGCTGAGAAATTTTGTTGAGAATTTTGAGAAAAACTCCTATTGTTGGAGATTTATTGTTCTTATAAAAAAAAAGGTGTTGGTGCGATATTTAAACTGTGATTCATTCAAGGAGCTTGGACATTTCTTTTTATTATGTTGCTAACGTACATTCTCCTGTAACCTTTTTGGTTGCAGATTCTCAGTTGAGCTAGACGTCGGTCCACTACAGTGCCAGGGTGCCAGTTAGGTGTTCATAGAGGTTGAGTTTTATAATTCTGTCAGTTAGAGGGTGTTGTAGAATGACTATATAATGTGAAGTTGGTGTGGTTCAGTACAAGTCTAATATGGTTGACTGTACAATTGATGTGGTGGTGTGAACACCTGTTTATTTTTATTGGTTCTGCTGCGAGCTGTAGTCTAATTTTGAGCATTATTTTTGTGAGAAGCCGGAAAGGCGTACAGGTGGTGACAGGTGTCCTGTCACTTTGTGCAAGTTTTATTTTGCCAGAGTGGGGTGTGACAGGTTACTTCCTTCTTACTACAGTTGATCACCACACGATGAGCAGATAGCCAATCCATGCCCAAAATTACGTCGAAGTCAATCATCTCGATAACTCGGAGATCACAAGTTAGCCTCGTACCTGATATCTCCAAATCACACGATCTGCAAACTAATACTACTGACACAAGACCACCTAAAGGTGAAGCTACACCAAAAGGTCGTTTTAAACGTTCAGTTTCTAACCCCAACGATGATACACAATCAGTAGAAATAAATGAATGCGACGCGCCAGCGGCAGCAGCTCTAGTAGCCATCTAACGAGACGATAAATTAATGTCAGAAACTACCTTACTCCTATTGTGACATAGTAAAATAAAATATTTAATCAAGGTAATCAACTCAAGTAATACTTAGATACCATGCTATTATAAATGCAGTATTACATGAACGTCCAATCCCGCTAATAGAAAAAAAAATATTATTATTATTATTATTATTATATATATATATATATATATATATATATATATATATATATATATATATATATTAGTTTAAATAGAACATAATATAACGTTATCTACCCAAGTTTAACCCACGAAAACTGCTATCACCCAATACCCATGGACTCAAGGAATCTTAACCTAAGCTCTGATACCAACTGTAACACCCCGAAAAATTATATACTATTATTATATTAATATATTATATTAGTAACAAATATTAGTATAATAATATTAATATTAATAATATTATATACTAATAATATATTAATAATATACTATTAATATAGTATATTATATTAATATTAATATTATTAATATAGTAAACTAATATATTAATATTATTATTAATATTATATTAATATTATTAATATATTATACTATATATATATTATAATATTAGTATATTAATATTAGTATATTATTAATTAATATTAATTAATATTATTAGAATCGATGATCTTTTTGATCAGCTACGTGGATCTCGGTGTTTTTCAAAGATTGACTTGCGGTCAGGGTACCATCAGCTCCGTATCAGGGATGATGACATACCAAAGACTGCATTTCGAACTCGATATGGACATTTTGAGTTTGTTGTGATGCCTTTTGGTTTGACCAACGCACCTGCTGTTTTCATGTGCCTGATGAACAAGATCTTCCAGCCATACTTGGACCAGTTTGTAGTGGTGTTCATCGACGACATTCTTATCTATTCATCATCCGAGGAGGAACACGAGAAACACCTGCGAATTGCTCTGCAAGTTCTAAGAGATAATCAGTCGTATGGCAAGGCTAGTAAATGCGAGTTCTGGTTGAAAGAAGTTAAGTTCCTTAGGCATGTTGTGTCCGAACAGGGAATTGCGGTGGATTCTAGCAAGGTAGATGCAGTCTTGGATTCGAAACAACCAAGAACGGTGTTTGAGATCCGTAGTTTCCTTGGTCTAACTGGTTACTATCGGAGGTTCATACAAGACTTTGCTAAATTGGGACGACCAATGACCCGGTTGACGCAAAAGGGAGTTAAGTTTGAATGGGATGAAGCGTGTGAGCTTTCCTTTCAGGAATTAAAGAAGAGGTTGACCACTGCACCAATTTTGATCATCCCAGAAAGAGAAGTGGGATTTACGGTGTACTGTGATGCATCTAAGGAAGGATTGGGGGCTGTGCTGATGCAAAATAAGAAGGTTGTCGGTTATGCCTCTAGACAATTGAAGCCACATGAGAAGAACTACCCGACCCATGACTTGGAGTTGGCTGCAGTTGTCTTTGCATTGAAGTCATGGCGCTATTATCTGTATGGGGAGAACTTCGAGGTTTTCACCGATCATAAGAGCTTGAAGTATCTGTTTACTCAGAAAGATCTGAATATGAGACAGAGAAGATGGGTAGACTACCTTGAGCACTATCAATTTACTTTGTTCTATCATCCGGGGAAAGCCAATGTCGTAGCTGATGCACTCAGTCGGAAACCGAGAGAATTGGTAGCCGCTTTAGCTATAAGAGAATGGGAAATGATGGGTGCTATTAATGAATTTCATCATCAGCCGACGTCTGCCAGTGAGGGAGCTTCACTTTTTGCATTGGTTGCTACACCGACTCTACACCGGGAGATATTGAAGGTGCAAGGAATTGACCAAGAGGTCGATTTCTTCAAATACCGTCTAGCTACAGGAACAGCACCAGTAGAGTGGGCATTACACGCTGACGGAAGCCTGAGGTTTCTAGGAAGAGTTTTCGTGCCAGATCTCGGTACTCTTCGGGATTCTGTACTGAAGGAGTTCCATAAATCGAGTTTTGCTGTTCATCCAGGGAACAACAAGATGTACCAGGACCTAAAGAGATAGTACTGGTGGAACGGGATGAAGGCTGACGTCGCCAGATTTGTGACAACCTGTCTTACATGCCAACAAGTTAAGGCTGAGCACCAACGACCAGGAGGATCACTTCAGCCTTTGCCGATACCAGGTTGGAAATGGGAGCATATTACCATGGACTTCGTAACAGGGCTTCCCACGACTATCAAGAGAAATGACGCCATCTGGGTTATTGTAGACCGCTTAACGAAGAGTGCTCATTTCCTTCCAGTTCAAGTATCGGATACGATGGAGTCTTACAGCTACCTCTATATCAATGAGATTGTTCGTCTACACGGGGTTCCGGTATCTATAGTGTCAGACCGAGATCCTCGTTTTACGTCTCAATTTTGGCAGAGTTTACAGACAGCTCTAGGTACAGACCTTTGTTTCAGTACCGCTTTTCATCCACAGACCGATGGACAATCCGAGTGGACGATTCAGACATTGGAGGATACGCTCAGAGCTTGTGTGTTAGATCTTAAGGGGAGCTGGGAATGCCACCTGCCATTAGTGGAGTTTGCTTATAACAACAGCTTCCAAGCAAGTATTGGAATGGCACCTTATGAAGCACTTTATGGAAGACCTTGTCGATCTCCAACATGTTGGACAGATGTCGGAGAGACCAGCTTGTTAGGACTAGAGCTTGTACGAGAGACGACAGAAAAGGTGCAACTGATCAAACAGTGACTGGTCACTGCACAGTGTCGGCAGAAGAGCTACGCCGATAAGAGGACCAGGCCGTTGACTTTCAGGGTCGGTGATCACGTTTTCCTAAAAATTCAACCTCGCAGGGGGATTATTAGATTAGGGAAAAAGGGGAAGTTATCGCCGCGATATATTGGACCATTTGACATTTTGGAGCGGGTTGGGGAAGTTGCTTACCGACTAGGCCTACCACCGCAGATATCGCGGGTCCACAATGTTTTTCACGTATCAATGTTGAGGAAGTATATGGCGCATCCTGGTCATATTCTCGATTGGAAGGAGGTTACACTAGATGATGGTGCGACTTACGAAGAACAAGCCGTCAAAATTTTAGACAAACGGGATAAGGTTCTTCGGGGAAAGACTATCCGCCTTGTTAGAGTTTTATGGCGCCATCAAAATTTGGAAGAGTTAACATGGGAACGCGAGGACACCATGCGAGCAAATCATCCTCACCTATTTGTTGACCAAGGTATCGCTTAAATTTCGAGGACGAAATTTTTGTTTAAGGGGGGTAGGATGTAAAGACATGCATTTTATTTTTATTTTTATCGTGCTTGTGTAATATGACGTGTTGCATTTTATTCTAAAATATATAATGCGGTAGAAATTTCTACATCATGACATTCGGAATATTATGTTAGTCTCACGGTGAATTTTTTTAATATTTTTCTAAGAACGAAACCCGGGCAGCGCAACCGAATGGGACTCGATTTTTACACTGCCATTAGAAATAATGTCTCTTCTCCGGACTCAGGGCCTCACACCCCAGACAACTCAATCTCATTGATTGAGTGTCTAACCCAATTATTTTTTTTTTCTTCTTTTGCTTTTTCTTTTCTCTTTTCTCTTTTTTCCTCCATAATGTCTTCTTTTCTTTTCTCTTTTCCTTTTCTCTTTTCCTTTCCACATGCAATTGTTCCCCCTTTGTTTTCTTTCTTTCTCCTTATAATCAGAACATTCCCCTCCTTCCAATGAAATGTGCATACCTCTCTCCCTCTCCCAAAAATTATCCCCTCCTTCTCTCCCTCTCAAGTATCTACGTGCTCTTTCGTCTCAAGATCGACCCTCTCAGGTCACACGCTAGAAACGCCCTTTTCAGCCTAGGGTAATTGACGGGTTCCAGACGTTCCCAACGGTGCGGATCGTTCATCCACGCGCTTAATCTGCAGGAATTGAGGTAGGATTTCGGTAAACTTGCTTTAACCTTTTGTATGATGATTTTTGTAAAATCTTGACCCGATCCTTGATTTAGGGAGTAAGGGTCGTAGGTAACATTATATTAAGTTAATTGTACGGACCGATCAGTTTATGGATCGATAGAATGTGAGAAAAACGTCTTTCGATACCAAAAACGAGTGTTCACGGACTGAACTACCGGAAACACACTACTGGACACTGTTCGTGCATTTTCGGGCCACGTAGAGGCAAAATCAGGAAAGTGTAAAACTACAAAGTTGTAGCTCTTCAAATTCCCTTCGTTTTGATATATAATTTGACTCAAATGGAGTTCGGTGTAAAAAGTTATGGAGTATTCAGAAGATTTGACTTCGTGCTTTTAAGTATTTGCTCTGTGCTTTTGAGTATTTGGTTGATGTTTCAAGTTTGTAATAAAGACATATTTTGTTCTAGTATTTCATGCTTAAGAGTTTGTAATAAATCACTTTCAACTTTATTCGGTATTGTAATATTTAAACAATATTTGTAATAAATGGGTTGTGTTTCTTTAATTTAATTTTTCGAAAAAAATAATACAGCTTAAAGATCTTCAAAATCCTTTATTTAATCCTTTAATTAACAAACCGAATTTTCGGGGCGTTACAGTTGGTATACTAATAATATTAGTATATTAGTAATATAGTATATTATTATTATTATTATTATTATTATTATTATTATTATTATTATTATTATTATTATTATTATTATTTGATGTGTTTTGTGATATTTTTGTGATTGTATGAGAAAAAATAAAAATAAAAAAGGGGTTCAGTGTAACAAACACACCAAAAAAAAAAAAAATCACTAGAGAGCAATTGCGAATTGCGCTGTGTGTTATATCTATAGTTAGCGCAATTGGTAACTGCGCTTATGATTGACATATAGCATACGGTTGCAGGCGTGATGTCTGGAACGCGTTTTAGGGAAAGCTCTTTTTGATGTTGTGCTTTATTATTGCTATATAAACGCCCCAGCCATTCGGTTTCATTCTTCAGCTATGAGGCAAGTTTCTTTTGGTTGGTTATCTCTTACTTTCCTCCAGTGGTCTAAAAGGTGGCGGAGACAGCCGATTAATTGGCGACTAGGCACTAGGCGGTGACCCACCGGCGCGCCTAGGGGTTGAGGCGTTTGAAAAGGTGGCCAGCTAATTAATCGGCCATAAGGCGGACCAAGGCGGTGACTAATTGACTAGGCAGGCTAGGCGCTAGGCTGTCTAGGTGCGAATAATCACCTAGGCGTAGAAAGGTCAAAGGCGGATATTAATCGGACCATTAGTCGGGTAAAATATGCGATTTTAGAAATTTAAGGGCTTTAGTGTCATTGTGATTTGAGGGGTTTGGTGTAGTTATCTATATATACTCTGTATACATAAACAAAACATACCCAGCACTTTACAGCTTAATTTTATTTTGAAGTTTGAACTTTGTAATTGACTAGTTATTTGGTAGTTGGTACTACTTAGTTTCATTTTGTTTGAACTTTGAACGTTGAACTTTGAACGTTGAACTTCGCATTATTACTTAGTTTCCATGCTATTTAATGATTTGTTCTATTTTTATTGATGTATTTGCTCTCAAAACTTGGGGAGGGTATAGGAGAATATTTTTTCTTAAAACAAGGGAAATCCGCCTTATTGTCAAGGCGCCGATTAATCAGCTAAGGCGCTAGGCGGTGCCTGGCCGCTCGACTAGCGCGTAGCGACTTTTAGAACACTGCTTTCCTTCGGGAAGGCGGGGTTTTTACAAATATGAGTTTTTGTTCACGATAAAATTTTTGGAACTGGTTTATATACAAGACATATGGGTCCTAAGGAGCCAACTTTCAGGGAATTAGCTAAGCTCGAGGTACCGGAACTAGCTTATAGGGTGAAACATGCCCTATAAGCCATAGGCATCCGGGTGGAACGAAGAAGCTCCTCCCATATGGGGTAAGTTGGACGGACCGGGCACACTGGGAGGGTATTATTTATTCCCTAATACCTTCCCCTATGAGTTCACCTGAGTCTGTCCAATTTTTTACTACACCTGTGTAGTTTCAATGCAGCTATCTTGAGGCTGCAAACAGCACGGAAGATTGCAGATGGGATGAAGCGTGAAGCAAAACAAATTCACAGATGTAATTTTGTTTATATGTTGAGAATTTAAAGTGTTAAAAAAGGGTTAAAAAAAATTATGTAGAAAGCGCAATTTAGAATTGCTCTTTCCTTGTACACATCACCGTGCCATATCGCACAAACGTGGCAATGTGTGACTCCCAGATGGACGTTTATAAGGATAACACAATGGAGGATAGCGCTAATATACTAAAGCGCAATGAAGGCGTGCGCTAAAGAGTATTTTTACAAATACTTTGAAAATCAAATACTTGCGAATATGTTTGGGAAAAGAGAGTACTTTGCCGAATCCTCCTCGTTTCCCTCTCTCCTCTCTCTCACCCTTTGATTTAGGGGAAAATCCCACTTGACGCGCACATGTGCTACTTTCCGTCTAAAACACTAACGGGGGTTATCGATTGGACCTCATGCACCTCCACCTCAATCGCTTAGTTGAGGGACGACGACATAAAGGATTTTGAAAGTACAGATATGAAGTAGAGAAAAGGTGATAGTTGAAGGGATGTATCGAAAAAGAAAAAAAAAAAACACTTGACTAATACCACATTAGATATTCATTTCCAACAAACCTTATTCAGATGCGATGCATACATACATACATACATAAATATGGAGAGAGAGAGAGAGAGAGAGAGAGAGAGGGTACCAGCACAGTCGAAGTGGCGGTAACCCAGCTTGATGGCGTTGATTAGAAGGGTTTTGATGTGTTTTCCATCCACACCGCAGACGCCGAGGCCGATAATCGGCATCTTGAAGCCATTGTTGAGTGTTATCGCCATTTTCTGAGAGATCCCAAGACCAAAATTGTTGTTCAGAAAAAAATCCAGAGGTAGCGCAGTCGTCTACGGCTTCCCCCCTTTAAATATTGCCTTCAAACTATTCACGGAAAACTTTTTGAGATACAAATTTCCAAATTTGAGAATCTGAGCACAATGGCACTGATTACTCCGCTTACATTGATCCACATTGGAAAAAAAAAAACAAAGAACTCCAATTGAAAAAGATTTTCTAAATCTGAGTTCCCCTCCATTTAATAATGTTGACATTCATATTTGAATTGGGATAATGGCTTGTCGGTTTGTTCGGTTTGGGTTTTGAGGGAAGATTTTGGGGCTAATGAGTAGAGAGAGATATGAAGAAAATTTTATTGGGAACCGTGCAGGGTGGGTCTTGAGATCCAAACCGAACAAGTGAAAGTCTAGTCACTCAAATATGTAACCAAAATTGGAAATTTTAATCGTTTAGATTTAGTTCTGGACTATTAAATTTCAAACTCAGTGTGTAAAATTTCTTTTTTAGGACCTCTCTGTTGCACAAACATACAGCTGTATCATTTGAAAATGCCTAGCGGCTCGTTTGGATGGGGCATTAGGGTGGGCCATAAATATTGAGGGTGTTATTTATGCCCGGATCCACCCATATGGAATGGTTTGCCAACAAAAAATGCAGGGATGTTATTTATTACCCGGACTAAATATCACCCCCGCTGGGGTGTTATTTATGGACAGCCCAGGGGGTGTCCATATTTAACACCCCCTAATACCCCCTGTCAATTTACCAAAATGCCCAAAATAATACCCCTCTCCCTCCTGGCCCAATACCCATTACCCAGGTCCGTTTTATTCACATGTAAAACCTATTCACGTGTAAAACCCATTACCCATGATGCTGCATGGCAAGTTATTATAATGTGGAGCTTCAATTACAATGCCTTGGAGGTTTAATTAGGGCAATGATGACTATCTTGTGACTTGTATTTGGGTCTGTTATGAGCCCATTTCGTAGAATTGTAGCTGCTGCATTTCTAAGCTTGCAGCTGCTGCTCTTATGCCATTGTGAAATGTGTAGTGCAGTAGTAGTTTGTGCTACTACATTTCTTGATCTTATTTGTGTGATTTCCAGTATTTGTGTGATTTTTCAAAGTGAAGGAACTTTGGAGATGCTCTAATTGGGGCTATTTGGGGGGATATTAAATTGGGTTAGAGATGCTCGAATTGGGGGAATGATTCTGCCAAAGCTTTTGTAGTTTTGTTTTTCTTTGAACTTCATTTGTTGATTTTTTAGCTAGAAAGTGTTATGCCGGTCTTTTTTGGTGCTGAGAAAACAATTAATTTTAACATACACGTTGCCAAATTTAAAAAAAAAAAAAAAAAGTTGTCATAGATATTAAGTTTTTAAAAAAAACTTGCAATTAGTTTTTATAGTTTATTTGTTGACAAAGGTAATAAATTAATAAGTTTTGTATTTGATTAAGTAACAAACGCTTGAATTGTAATATGGGCACGCACAAGGCCAATTTGGTCTTTTGACAGTTTTTATATCCTATACCCCCATTTAAACTACTATCCAAATCAAGTACTATTTATTCCCCCCATATTACCAAAATCATCCAAACCAAGTATTACTTAATCCCCCCTCCATAAATGTCACATCACTGTGGGACCACCCTCCATATTTATTACCCTCTACTATCTTATACCCCCTCCATATATAATACCCCGAAAATTAATCTGGCATCCAATCGGGCCATAGGTGTACAAAATAAAGGAAGTGAGTTTTATTTAGAATTTGATGAAAATAATCATTTGAAAAATTCAAAAACAAGAAACATTGGTGTTAATTTGGGAAGGGCAACTCTACGAACCCGCCCCATTGCCATAACCTAGATTCAAGCCAACATCGACGTAGGAACGGAACCAAAAATTTCACTACGCATGGGCAAATTTTTTTTCCGAAATACTTTGCATGACGAACTTAAATATAATTCATAAGAATTTTTTTTTCCCCTATATAATAGGTTTTTCTTTTTCTTACTGGGGCGATAGCCCCGGGCAACGTTGGCACCATCTTTTCTATGTTGTTGGGAAGAAGCACAATGAAACTACAAATACCACCAACTCAACAATTTCCCCTTCCTATAAAACCAGAATCAAAGCACCAGTAGATTACCATCAAAGCCAGTTTCACCAAATAAGTTCAATCCATCAAATTAAACACTGTTCGTTTCCAAGTGTTTTATTCTCAGAAAAACATAAAAGGAATCTTTCACTCCCAATCACGACCAACCAATTTTATGCATATAAATCGATGCCCCAGAATTTCCCAGGTAGATTAGTCCGGCAGTTCCTGTCAATGGTTTTAATCAGGTCCATGTCCTCCTTGCTCAACTCAAAGTCAAAAACTTTGATATTCTCCTCCAATCGCTCGAGTTTCGATGACTTTGGGATGACTACCGTGTTCCGTTGAATGCCCCACCGGAGAGCAATCTGAGCCACAGACTTTTTATATTTCTCAGCTAAACCCTGACACCATAAAATCAGAGGACAAAGTCATTCTGACACCTTAGGATCAGTGAAAAGAATTTCATTCTTTTGCCACAAGAATAGACACAGACAAAGTCTTAACATACTTTTAGAATGGGATCGTCCAAACATGAAACGGAACCAAACCATTCGGTGTTAGCTGTTGCACCACCTAGGGGTGTGTGGGCTGTGATGCAGACGCCGTGCTTTTGACAGAATTTGACGAGCGAATCACGCTGGAAGTAGGGGTGTGTTTCGATCTGGTTCACAGCAGGCTTCACTTTGGCATAAGCCAAGCAATCTCTGGTCAGGTAAATGTCATAGTTGCTGAAAAGAAAATTTTGAGATTGATGAAGTCACAAAACTTGAGACGGCAGAAATTCATGGGATAAACAGTAAGCATCCAACAGCTGAGAAACCCAACAGTTGGATGTAATCTATGAGAATAGGTAACATGTGAAAATGACAAGTATGTTGCAAAGGCATTTTGATTAAAATTATTAAAGAGACATTTACACAATTAGTAGCAAAAAAATGTCCCAAGACATATTGTTTCAAGTAGTATAGCTTAGGCACCCGAATTATTTTGAAAAATAGATTATTGACACCCTAATTATATTCGCCTTCCTACGTTTAAAAGTCCATCCATGAGCTACAGGTTGATTGTAGTTTTTGAAGAATACTTTTGCCTCTTTATTGAGACGCTATTCCCAGTGCCTGTTACACTTATTTGACAAAACATCTCTCATTTGACAAGATGGAAATTTTGGAAGAAGGGGACAAGGTATAAACTATAGAGCACAATGAGAAATCATTTTTAAGAAAAGATGCTACAAGGGTCCCCTAAGATGTTCGCTCTATTACTTGGATAATCGGATGTCCTAAGGTGGTCACTTCCTCATTAGCTATTGACTTAAAAATGCCTGATTGTCTCATCTAGTCTTCTATATCCGTGTGTGAAAAGTAAGCTCAATAGTCAATAGACAAGCTCAATAGTCAATAGACAAGCAACAGTCTTAGTTCAAAAAAAAGGACAAGCAACAATCTAAAAGTCCAGTACGGTGTTGTGTTGAAAGCAAAATGACATTAGCAAAATAAATAACAAAATAGTAAATCAATGCACCTGATCCCTATGCTGCGAGCCAAACCCTTTGAAACCAGATCTTCCATAGCATGCCAGGTAGTTTCCAAGGATATAGTTGTGTCTATGTCCAGCACACCATCATCACCCAAAGCACTATCAGTTGTACCAACTCCTGAAAGCGTCTGAAGTCAGTGACAAAAACTTCTTGAAAATCAAATTAATGAGAGGAAATAACTGAAAGCTCTTAGTCAGCCAACCAAACTATTGTAAAGTTAGTAAAGTCCATCACAGATTTGCCATCTCAACAAGGATCCGCAAAGAAGATATGTTCCAGTACTTGTTCTGGTTGGTACATTTTTATCCGATTGAGTAATGCACTAGAAGCATGCCAGTGAATAATACAGTATCCATATAGATGGTCATACTAGCAACTGTCCATTGGGCTGTAATTAAGGTGCAAATTTCAAATCCTAATTAACTATCACAAATTCGACGCACTTCAACATTTTTCTATCTACTTTTCAAATTTCAGTACACACAATCGTTGAGCCACCGCCATTGTGCCCCTACCTCTTTATGACTCATAGTAAGGCTCCTGAAATAATTTCCAGAGTACTTGGAAGGGTACAACGTCTTTTGTTAAAATCTACCCATCTACCACTAAAAAGCATCTATCCTAAGATCTCCTCACCAATCCAAATAAATATACCCTGCGCCACTAAGTATAAATTACGTTTTTAGCTTTGCGAAGTTCCAACCTATCTGTATTTATATCAAAGAAAACAGGTGATTATGGTCAATTAAGTTTGAAGTTATTCACCCTTGGATACTGTGTCCTGACTTAAATCGTATGGAAACAAGGTTAATTAATATTGAAAGGAAAGGTGGAAAGCACCAGTGTGCCTCGTGGCTACAGGGAAGTGAACGAGATATAGATCCAAATAATCTAGCTTAAGCTTCTTCAAACTGTCTTTGCAGGCTTCTGCCACATGTCCATGATCTGAATTCCAAAGCTGCAATTGGGTAAAATACGATAAGATAGTTGTCACTACAAGAAAATGAGGGATTTATCATTATGCTTGAGAAAAACTGAAAAAGACTAGGAAAAAAGTTGTTACGACTAGCCTTGGTAGTAATGAAAAGATCCTCTCTCTTAACAAGCCCCGCCTGAAATGCTTCAGTCAGTGCCTCACCAACTTCTGCTTCATTCTGGTAATCAGCTGAAAGCACAAATGTATCGGACATCATTTAGCGGAAAATACCTCAAAAAGTGTTTATGCCACAACACAAGAAAACAATTTGTGCATATAGTGCGAAAAAACAAAACTTTTTAGTTGGAATCCCGAATATGTATTGGTCCTCCTGAGTCCTGATATTTATTTGCAAACCAGCCCCAAGTGGAAGTACAATTTTTCGAACTTCTGTTATCACAAAACACATCATATACCAATAAATGAGAGGATATCAATAAACATTTCAACCTGTAAAGAAAGTGAATATTACATATTATACTTCTGTCATATATAAAGGCTCATTTTTCTTACAGATTACAAGCTTTTAGTTGGGTACGGGTGCTTCATCATATTAACCAGGAAAAAGTTCAATTTCCGCACATGGAATAAGAGATTCCAAATACTTTCCATATCATAACTTATGCCATTAATTCATGTCTTGAACATGAGTAAGTAATGCCATTGCTCCCCAGTTGGAAAAGGTTCTAGTAGAAGAAATGGCATCATTAAGAAATCACAGGGAGCCACTGAATCGTGGAGAGGTGGGAATCAACCTATCCACAAAAAGGTAGGGATAACTATGCGCACGAGCCTTGTTTGCATTAAGCACGGGCTGTTAAGTTAACTGTGAGTAATCTCTGCTTTCCTATATTTTGGCACCATCCTTGCTATGTTTACCTATTATCATGGCTTTATGCAAAGCAACAGGCGCCCAAAACTATAGGATCAGACATTAGGAATACAATCAAGACTTTAAGGAACAGCATATAATGTCTTACATTAGCAATGATGTTAAAGAATGATCGAAACAGTGCTTCACCCCTTGATGTCCAGTCACCTGCCGTGGCTCTACACATTTCAGGGAGAGAACTAGCTAGCTCTAGGTTCAATTGGCATTTTACCCCTAACCACAACTCATCCATTGAGAAGATCAATTGGTTTATCATGAATTTTGGGTTTTGTGACTGAATATCCACCATTGATTTTTCAATAAAAAAGGGAGCAGAAGTTTTTATAGTCCTTGTGTGTTGTGACTTGTGAGATACTATAAAATCAATCAAAGGAGTAAATCAAATCCAAATATAAAAAATAAACAGGTAAGGAATTGTTTTAGGAAAGGATTAAGGGAAAAAGGATGCAAAATGCAAGTACAATAAAAGAAAAAAGTCCTAAGCAAAACCTACAACTACAAAATTGGCATCCCACATTCAGAAAATAGTACAAGAATGGTAAATTTGTACAGGTTGAATAAATCAAATATATCAATAAAATCGCACGTTAAAATTCAGCACAACTGCGAAGAAAGATAAACACATAGGAGTATCATAGAATCAGTGAGTGAATCTTGACTAACAGCACATTAGATTCATTTCCATCAAACCCAGTTCAAAAAATGCCTCTTCCCACCTTATTCAGACGCAAATATATACACACATATATGTATGTGTGTGTAGGGAGAGAGAGAGAGAGTACCAGCACAGTCGAAGTGGCGGTAACCCAGCTTGATGGCGTTGATTAGAAGAGTTTTGATGTCTTTTCCATCCATACGCCAGACGCCGAGGCCGATAATCGGCATCTTGAAGCCATTGTTGAGTGTTATCGCCATTTCTGAGAGAGATGAAAAATGCACAGGTTGCGCAATCGTCTACGGCTTCACCCTTTAATATTGTTGCTCACCCCCACGGAGTATACGGTATGACCCACGGATTTCGGGTTTTTATGGAGCGACCCCTTCCGTGTATTTTGAGCATCTCAACCGTCCAAAAGTATTTTTGATGGGCCAATCCAGGAGAAGTTTATTGGACCCTTCTCCGAAAGATTTTATTTAAAATTCGGATTGCTAATTATTGAAGTAGACGACTGAGATACACAGTACAGAGTATAACACAGAAGGACCCCGTTTTTTAACCCAAGTCAAGTAAATACGCGAACGTGTGAACCTTTTCGTACTTTATGGAGAGACTCATTGTCCAGTTTAAAAATTCAATGAACAAAATGGAGGTGTCGGTATTTAGAGACCCAAACCTCTATTTTTTATTCTAAATCTCTAAAAAAGATGATGGGTTCCGTCAATATTCTCTTATGAAATACAAAATGTTAAAATAAAAAGAAAATAAATTACAAAATATATCCTCAAATGTCACATTCTGTCTGGTTTCTAAAATGGAGATATGGAGATTAATACGAGATGCTCTAAGTCAGCAATCATAAGGGTGAAAATAAACAACATTTTGAAGACTGGGGAGTGGGGACAACAACATGATTTGAGAGCACGAACAAGAGAGTGTGAGAGGAGGAGATTCTGTGGTCCGGGGTAGAACTGTGAATTGATTCGAGAGCACGAACGAATATGCCTTGCTTTTTTTTTTTTTTGAAGAAAAAAAAAAACTATGAAGCAATCAATTAAATCATTACCGATATCCGAATTAATTGATTTTTTCCGATGAACCTTGGAACAAATTGTAAAGGAATCGAACGGCTCCGATCTTTGATGTGAAATATCGAAATAGATCCCACCCAATCTGGTGTACATTTGATGTACATGGTATAAGCTCCCTTTTTGTAAAAGAAAAAATTCGATGGGAAGCGGGTCAAGTAATCCAAGTTCATTGAAATGCGACTTAATTTAGAGAACAGATTTGCAGCTGTGATATGGGATGTATTTAGAAAATAACTCAGAGCTGCCATCTGGTATAGAGTTTAGGTATGCCGGGTCGCCCCTGATTTATCCGGAGATAATTATAGTGTTATGAAAAAAGATTTTGCGGGTTCGAAGACGCGGTTGTAAAAGAGTGACTCAGTTTTGTTAACCGACGTTGTCTCTCCCTCGGCGTCCTATCATGTTCTCATTTGGTTGTGCTCTGGTCTTTAGGCTTGTGTTCTCCTTCGCTCGTTGCCTCGGGCGATATTACATGTTTGCATCTCCCGTGGCATCTCAGCTGTTGGGGTTTGATTTTGGCTGCTGGATGGATGAGAGGGAATCCGAGGGGGTAGTGTGCACTCCTCAGCCGTCCAATCGTGTTTTAGACGGCCTAGATGTATTTTGATTTTTTACTGGTAAAAATAATTCAAAACAAAATTAAATTACCAAACGCATCCAGGCCGTCCAAAACATGATCAGACGGTCGAAGAGTGCACAACAATGTAGTGGATGGTACTTCTAGACACTGTTGGGATATTTCTTTGGTTTGGATGTTTCCAACGTGTTTTTTTCTTTTTTTTTAGATAAATGGATGTTTAGGCCATTTTACGTGAACTTTAAGTAGTTTCGGAACCCTGGAGTTAAGACACAACCCCCAGTGACTCCAAGGCTTGAGATGGTTGGCTTTTGTGAGATTTGAACAGGGCCGGCCCAAGGGTTTGAGGTGCCCTAGGCTTGGCCTAAACAATGTGCCCAAAGAGTACAACACTTAAATTTTTTTTCCAGTAACAATCACAATACGACAAAGCCAAGACACTATGGCTGTGTTTAGTTAGATAGTTTAATTTAGTTTTGATGATGTCATCAGATGTAATGAGTGGAGAGAGATAGAGAGAGAAATGAGAGAAATGATGATGTCATAAACTAAAACTAAAACTAAACTGGAAAACGAACAGGGCCATAAAGTTTTACTAATCATTATATAATAACAAAAAAATCAAAACACAAAGTCTCCAAATACATATATAACGCACAATTATCACTTAAATATTACTCGTGTTGCGTTTTTAGAAGCAAAAGTATTAATTACACTTGTATAATCCACCTTTTCTACCAAGTCATTTTATCATGGCATCGAAAAATAAATTCATTGGCAAAGAAAATTCCATTATTATGGCATCAAAAAATGAAACTACTGCACAAAAAAAATGAAATCCATTGAGACAAGTTTTTTGAGTATAAAATGGCCTTTTTTTTAGATTGGGTCAAAATGGTTTGGGCTATTTTGTAGGAGTAACTAGTAATGGGTTTCTCCTCCCCCCACCCTATTTGGGTAAAAAAAGAGTCCTAGTCTAACCCATTTGTAAAAAATGTTAAGAGTACCGCCAAAATTAACCCTTTTTGGAGTGCCCTAGACTTGAACATGCGACCTCGTGGTAAAAAAAGTTATCCATTACGTTTGTGTTCGTTTTGTTAGAAGAAACGATATCAAAGTTCGGCTCAATTGGATAAGTTAGTCGATCAAAAAATTCAAGTCTTTGGTCAAGTGGATTGAGCAGAATAAGGTAAAGCACATCCCATATTAAATTGCTCAATCAACAACCAAGCTTACCAACACCAAGGGGTAATCCAAGGTTTCTTTAAGGGCCATATGATTCTAGTACATATGAGAAGGTCACAGCAATTTGAAGATTAAAGGCTCACCAGAAACCAGAAGAAGAAAACGGATAAATGGCAATAACCATGATATAACAGAACCACGGTAAAGAAATGAGGAGGAATAAATTTATTAAGGCTTTTTCACAATATCACGGTAAAGAAATGAGGAGGAATAAATTTGATCCGCGTAGAGGTCAATTTCATCTCAATCTGATTGCACTGGAATATCCTGGGGACTGCTATTCATTACCCAAAAAGAAGCAAAATGCTTTGGACACAAGGTGTTCGGACACAGATCTGGAAACAACAGTGTCCGTATTTTGACCGTGTTCAAGAAAGAATTGAGGAAAAAAATGTCACTTTGACCGTGTCATGCTTGGACTTCCTTGCGAAAGAACGGCTCTTAACGCATCCTTCACATAGGGGTATCGGAATTGGAAACCTAACTCCTTAGCTCTGGTAGGAAGCACCTTTTGTCCTTCCAGAACCTGCCGGAATCAAATCCGAGCAAAATGTGAAGAACAGTTCGCAGAAAGCAAAAACAAAGCCCAACGGAAAAATTACTGAGATGATAAGGAGATTCGTTACCACTGAAGCACCTTCTCCGAGCACAGCTTTGAGTGCCAATTCAGGTACAGGCAGCCAAGAAGGCCGGCCCATAGCGGACCCAAGTTGTTCACACATCTCCCCCAGTCTAACAGGATTAGGTGCCGTTCCATTTATCACTCCTGACAGTAGAATCATTTTTTAGTTCAGTCCAAGATCCAAATTAAGGACATCCTGCATAGTACTAAGAGTCATGATGATCGATACAAGTATGTGTGGCAAATGAATGATGATCGATAATGGCATGATGGCATCTTTGAATGCATATACGAGCCTTTTGAAATGGGACCCCCGTCACTGGCATTTGGATGCAGCAATTATTACAGAGTTTACGCATCCGTTACTGGCAATCCCAGAAAAAGTTAGGATATTGGGTATTGGAGATCTGTGGTATATGCGATCTCAGCCAATGGGATTACTCATCCGATACTAGTTGACTGTTAGTCCGGTCAATAAAATTAGGCCTAAGAAAACAACTGTTAGAGCTGCAGTGAGAAGTGGAAGGAACAAACGACATATTGAATGAATCTCCCACTTCTAAAAGCCAAAATCGCCAATAGAGAAGATGAATATTGCTGGTTTGAGATGAGATCCATGCTAGTTTTGCTCAACTTGGGGATGGAATGGAAATTCAAACTAGAGCTGGTCCGGAGCTTTTGCTAACTTAAATATCACAAAGGAAGTCAGTGTTGGGTGATGATTAATAGAGGACACACGAAATCCAGCAGTTCAATTCCATTCCCGCATTCACAAGATGACTGCCCATAATTCTTTCAAGGGTTGAAAATCGACTGATAAAAAAATACCTTTATAGGATGGATTCAATAAAGCTTCATATATTAGATTCACAATGTCGTCCAAATGAATCCAGGAAAACCTACACAACCAAGAGAAGACTCAATTTTTTAAGCTTTATGACCAAGATTAAATCAATCTCAATGGATGGCATATACTCATAAGACACAAATTTTGTATTTCCAACCATTTGGTCATCAAATTTGAAATTTTGATATACTGATCTTATGATCTCGTGATAAAGTTGGAGCAACTTTTGCAATGGAAATGATGTTAAATGATTATTCAGTTATTCAGTAGCGTGGTGCAAGTTTATGTAACATTTCTAGGGACGATAGAAACTGTACACAATACCATTGTCTTCCAGAACCCAAAGGTCCGCCAGCAAACATCATGAACAGAGGGATCATTTTGGCTGCACAGGCCCAAAGGGAAAAAAAATTTGTTTAGTCAAATTTGAAAAGCAAATGAACTGATTATTAGTTCAAAGCATCAGATATTTTGAAGTGTATGTTTGTTGTAATTCTGAGCAGACACGACTGATAATTGTTGCAGAAATCCCAAGGATTATAAATACACAGTAACTACAGAAAAGGGCAACTTAATTTCTTTTTTTTGTGTGGTTTTCTTCCCACCATTTAGAGGAGACATAAACCTGAAAATACTTCCCACATGGATTCCCAATGTTGAAAATGGCAATTATATCAAAATAACGGCCATTAGCTATATAAGTAAAAGGAATCAAAAGATAAAATCATACCCAGAGCACCACCATCTTTACCAAGGACCACGCCAATGCGAATAAGTGCTACTCTAACATCTTTATTAACTCTGAGAGCTGTTGCTTCCCATTCTCTACACACCTGGTCAGGATATAGTTTTGATAGGATGCAAGGTTTGTCCTTTCATGTTTAGAAACAGATCCAAAGTGTGGGACGATGATAAACCATTTCTTACCTCAGCCAAGTAATCATTTCCCGATGGACTTTGCTCATTAAATACTTGGTTTTCGCTAGAGCCTGGGTTTTTGTGAAAGGTAAATGGAACATTAATCATACTATCTCAGGAAAGACAAAGGTGCTAAGTGAAAGAAACCAGCAAATAGGAAGCAGCCAAACGTATTGTTGGAATATAAGGGGTTCACGTATTGAAAATATTTCTATTGAGGGTCAAATAGTTCAGGTCCCAAGTGGAGAGTTCAATTCCATCACTTCTACGAATTAACCATTTTCTCTCAGAAGTGACTAAGATTGAATGTACATAATATCTAGGTATACATCCATACTTGTTCATATATGGATCTATTAAGAGGTTGGGGCTGGGTTGGGCCCAAGCCAGCCCAAATTTACTTCAGACTGACTAATTCTAGCCCAAGCCCAGCCCAAAGATTGACAATAGTTGCCACACTCACAAAACATTGGATTGGGCACACGATATATGGACCCAAACCTGCCCGAATTGCCCTATGATAAGTTCTAGATTTATTTTTATTTTATTTTTTTAACCAAGTGTCAGGGCCAGGGTACGCGCACCTCAACTAATCCTAGGGGAACAATCCCACCGTACACTAGCGAGGGGCCCATTTAAAGCCCGAGCAAAGCTCTGAATGGACTGGCCCAAAGGAGTTGATAGCATTGATTAGCTTTGTGTAGCACTTCTCATTTTAGAAGGGCTTTCGTGGTCCCCATGGCAAGTGAAATACTCAAGAGTGGCACCTAACCTTTCTTTACAATAGAAATATAGTTTTTAAGAGTAACCATGTCGATTTTTGGAGGCTTCCAAACTCTAACTGATGTATGTCCATAAAGAAGATAAAACTCATATTTCGAACCTAAACGGGCACTCAGATATGAGCATTAGGGTGATGCTGAACTTTTTAAAAACTCCAAAGTAAGGAAAGAATGTTATTAACCAACTCATTCAAAAGATAAACAAGTAGATGCATGAGAAAGAAATGATAGTATTTCCACACCTACCGTAATAACCTACTGCTGTAGCACTAACCAAAACTGTAGGCCTGACGTCAACTTGTGAGTCATTTATCAAATCTACAACCTTGATGATAAAGAAAAGACAAAATATTCAAACCAGTATGGAGAACATAAACAATCAGTGAAGCTTTTAATAATCGATCCAAAAGTAAAAAAGAATTTAAGTTTTGATCTTTTAGTGTAGAACTGGTAAAGGAAAAATGGATGGTTGACCTTCGAGGTTACTCTTATCCTGCTATTCTTGATCTCTTTCTTGATCTGCAGTATGCAGGAAATCAATGAGTATATCTGATTTACATAAATCACAGCAAAATACTGTATGTCAATCGGAAAAGGCTTACGTGTTTAACTGACTTCTGTAGGTTTATTCTAATAGTAGCTGCTATAGTACAATATTATAAGCAAACCATAAACAAAATACAGCAAATTAGTAAAAGCTACCACTGGGAAGTGGCATAGAAGCACAAAATCTATGAAGTCAAAGAAGTTTGAACAAACCTCAGGAGACCATCTTGTACTGATTGGCATTCCAGCCAAATTTACAACAGCATTTGAACCTTGAATACATTCCTGCCACTCTGGCTCCCCTGCAATCACAATTCCTGGAAAGTCCCTGACTAAATTACAAGGAGCCAAGGACACAGAAGAAGGGAATGTTAAGAATCAAACAATAATTAAGCTACAAGAAAAGAAAAGAAAAAAAAAAAAACACTACCATGAAAAAGAAAGTTTTGCAGCTTAAAGGGTACAATAAATAGATAAATTTTGTGTGTAATGGAACTTGAGAAATAGTTACACACTCGATTCCAAAGCAAGAAAAATGAAACCAGAAGGAGTGGCTCTGCCAGCGACAGTATGATAATAATTTTGTCAATGGCACACACCAGTAGATAGTTTCTCCTTAATAGAAGAAAGAGGATGGAATACTAGGATATCCACTATATTGCTAATTCGATGTGCTAGGTTACATTAACAACTCATGCAGACAAATAACCGTAATCATTACCTTCTTACCCGGAAAAATTAACTGAGCGTTTGATCTAGATCGTGTCAAGACTCGAACTTGGTGATTATCTGCATTCCAAAGGTAATAAAATAGAGCACTTAGCCACCTTATATGTTCACACCACTCAGAAGTTTAATGTGAACAAGTGCATACATGTGTAAGCGTGGAGATGGATCAAGTTCAAAATATGAACCCTGTAAAATTAATCAATTTCAAACAATCAACCCTGTAAAATAGATAAGGCAACATCACATGCAGTAAATGGGGAGATACAGCATTAATCAAGGCAAGTTACCTGATCAAGAAACACCAAATGCTAATAGTGGACAATACTAGAAGGGATAGATGTTTGAAACTACTGTTATTCATAATCATAAAATTAAGGCCAAGGGTAGATAAGGTGAAATTCAATAACTACTGCCGGGGAGAGGGGGGAAGAATTTTTTGGGAGGACCTTCCTTCATTTACTGGGAAATGGAGGCATTTTGTTTAAGGAATAAAGACATCAAAGAGGATCAAAAATCAAGAGTCTTTGTGCAGGATTGTCTCAAGAAGGTTAATCTGAGAGTCGGACATTGATGGGCAATATGAAACAGGGGCGATTTTCCATTGGCAAGGGATCAGGGACGTGAGAAGATTTCGACAATCAATATTTACATAATGTGATCGGGAAGACGCAAGTCATAGACTCATAAACAACTATTGTTGCTTTGCAAGCAACATAGGGAGTTCATATTACCTTCTCACCCCTAGTAGTGTGGTTTGTATGTATTTGAAATGCCTTGTGTTCCTCAATCAATTCCTGGTTGCAGAGTAGGGTGATAAGCATAGTACGAAGGCTTGGCTTTTAGCCATTTCACGTTTGATGTGGAAATATTGGAACTCTTGGGGCAAAAGAAGTAGGATATATCAATGAGTTAAGGAGCTGATGAATAGAATTAATAACTCTTTTTTGGCCATTTAATGTAGTAGGACATTCGAGGACTGCTCCCCTATCTACACCAATTTTTGAATCTGGTCGATGCTCATGAAATATAAGAAGTGCATAAAGTTTACAAACCCACTTTTGAGTCTTCATGTACAGGCCTTTAGGCTTTAGTAACTCCTATTTTGGGGGTAGATCAAGGTTCTAATCTTTTTTAGATGGGTGGAGTGATGACGTAAAGTTAGTCTACGAACTTACTAACAACAAAAAGATGCGCTAAAAATGAACTTGACTGTTGGATCCACCAAATAAATATATCGTGCCACAACCACAAAATTTTAGTTCAATGAATAATATAATTTAATAGAGTTACGAGTAAATGGGAGGAAAGTGACCTGCATGCAGCCTCTGAACTAGTCTTCTACCTATAAAACCTGTAGCTCCGGTTATGGAGACAGTCATCTGATTTTCCTGCAAAAAACTGCAATAAATAAATAAATTTCCAAGACCAAACTTATCTGATAGAAGTCTGCGAAAAGTGAAAATCAATGTTTAAAGCACACAAAATGCTCAATGCCAGACAAGTGAATCTTGCAAATGCTGTAACTAAATTAAACTGGCCCTCCAGATGGATCAACCCACTGATGAACCATAGCCCAGTAAAGATGCCTCAAATATACCTTACGCAGTCTCCCTGATCATGAAAGGGAGAAACAAGACACTAGCGTAACTGAAGTTGAGGAGGCGAACAAAGTGAACATCAACGCTGTATTTGCAAGTTCAGCCATTCCCGTTATTCTAATGATTTGTTTGAAGAGCAATATATATGGAACTGCAGAATGAAAAAACTTCAAGAAAAAGAGACGCTAACAGCATGCTAGCTATCTACTTGTCTTAGATCACCAATTTCTTTCAACCTCTGGGATAATTTTACATAGTTATTTATAAATTCCTCCCCATGTAATTTCACCTGCATCTGTATAATGGCTATCAAGCTATCAATTATCATCCATGTGAAGGGAATAAAAATGCATTGAAAAGTACGAATAGACCCGAATGAGCATCGAAGTCCTTGATGATAATGCCAGAATTGTTGGCTTACAATTCTTACTAATTCTCGAGAATTCAATGTCTTGATAATCGAATTTAACCAAGTGTCAACTCCAAATGAATCCTGTGGACTGATAAAATGTGAATATTCCAAATTTAGTGTGAATATTCCTATTCTAGTGTACAACTCTTCCATCCCAATATATACCCATTTAGTTTGGGGTCAATCCATATACTGCTCTTCCTTATATCCGTCCATATAATGTTTTTCCTTGAAATATTGAACACACAAAAAACTCTGATAGACTAATGAATCGGAATAACACAGGAGTCCTCTTGCATAGTCAATTTTAAAAGGACACTGAACAAGGAATTTTTTGACAGGCGTTACCTTTTGAGATTGAGCAGTGCTGGCATCGTTGCTTAGGCACAAAATCCTGAATCTCTTAACCTCATAAATCTATACAACAAAGCCTAAACATTAAGAAATCCACTCACACATAAAATAAAATAAAAAATTTAAAAATAAATATATAAATAAAAATTCCCTGTTCCAAACAATAAATGACAATGCATATACATGTCTGACTCTATTATCGAGGTGTAAACAAATTTTAAAGCTGGTTCACTTTTTGGATTCTTATTAGTACCCATAAATTACAACTGCTCACATATTACAACTATTGAAATTGTTCAATGTTGATTACAAATCCATAAAATGAATATGGCATTTGCCATATTTTTCCCACCCCAAGTTTGCTGTTGCAATAACATGTCAATTCCATTATTACATTGCATCCATATAGAGTCTATACTCACGTCTAGAAGCAATGGAGGGTGGGGTTTCCATTATGTTCTGACAACTAAAAAGCTCTTCTCCTCATAACGTTTTCATCCCCGCAAGATCACTCACTCTCTCCAGCAATATTTACAGTTCTCCTTGTAATTCTTCGAACTCCATTTGCCAATAGATAGATAGACCTAAAATTAGGTTTTGCTTAAAATTTGTATTTATATTTCTCTTTTTTCTTTGTGAACTTTTTGTCTCTTTTTTTCACTTATCGAGGGTGTCCAAACCATTTTGCCTCGATTAATCCCTCATCCCTCGGATACATGCAGTCCCCCATCCCACAGTAATTACCGCGCCTAACCCCAGGGAAGTGAGGAAAAGAATTTCACCATGAGGTCCACACTTGAGGTTCGAACCTAAGACAAAACGTTTACAACTAGGTCGTTTTATGTGTCTACAACTGGGTTTTCTGTTTTGTTCACTGTTCTTAATCTTCTGTTGGCTTTGTTTTTAAGCCTGTGGGAATTTGTTTGTGAAATTGCCCAGGCATTGCGTGTGCACGAACGCTAGTGTATACATACACATGTAAATATATATGCACAAATGTAAATATCTATATGTGTGTGTGTGCAGAGAGAGAGAGAGAGAGAGAGAGAGAGAGAGAGTCTGACCAAGGAAGGTTGGGGGATGTGGAGGGAAGGAGAGATGGAATTAGTCCAAGCGAAAGAAGTAGCACCGCACAGCTCCATTGAGATTGCTTGGATTCTCTCTCTCTCTCACTCTCTCTCTCTCTCAGAGTGAAGATTGAGGAGACTCCATCGCTTTGCTCACCAGTATTGGTTAGAGAAGCGGGGTCACGTCGTGTTCAATTAACAGCCACACCAATTAACCCGCCAATATCCATTACCCCATTTGCCCCCTTTGCCAGTTTCCGACTGGGGTAGTATTTGGTAGGATCTGGGTCCTCTTTGGACCGGAGAATACCTTCCACGTCCACACCTTTCATTGATAGTACATTTTAATGGAATGAATTTTTCCTAAGAATTTACGAGCAAATTCTGGCTCAGGCCCGGCCCTGAGATTTTCAAGATCCTACGCGACTTTCAACAATGGGGCCTCTTAGCATTGATTTGTTGTTCGGTTAAAGGTTCCAGTGAAGTTCACTCAAACTGACAGGTCCAAGGTTCCATTCATAGCGGGTATAAACAAACTTTTTTTTGTACATGCTACGGTGAAAGAAATGAATGTGACAGGGTTTGAACACACGACCTGCTCGTTAACAGCTTGGAATCTTGCCACTGAACTACTCAGCGTTCACTGTATATAAGTTGACGCATGTAGTATTTATTATGATCTGGAATTTGGAGCCCCTATTATTGGGCCCAAAACTAGAGGCCCCAAGCGGGAGTTCGGTGGGTTTGTGCCTAGGACCGGCCCTGAGCAAATTCAAACTATTAAATATACCAATTGAGAGATAGGCAGTCCAATGTATATTGTCTTTTGTTTTGGACTCGGGAGGATCTATTTCTTATTTGTAAGGATTCAAAGCCTCAATTAAGGCATGTAGTTGATTTTGATATTAGATTCTGAATCCTAAGTAGTGGATTATGATTTTCACAAGACTACATATCCTAGATAGAATATAAAAGTACGATGATAATTCGCTAAAGGACTCTACCCTAGATGACATTTTCTTGACTCTTTTAATTGGAAGGTCTCGAGACGTTGCATTAGGCGATGTAGTGTGTCGGCAGTGGTTTATACACCACTCTGTGGTAATTTACACACAACATCATGTTTCCCTTTATTAGTTTAACTTTTCCAACATTTGAAAGAGTAGAGTTTGTTAAGGTGATAGAGTGTAATGCAACTTCTGAAAAATATTAGGAGCGCAGACAGATACACTAAATGGAAAGTAAGGGCTTATTTATTGGGGCAGTAGAGAGTGGGATAAAGGTAGGGCCAGGATAAGCTAAGGAAGGTTGATCTATTTTTAATGTTTGGGTCACCCTTAATATCGGATTGCTTATCCTTCGGAAAAGCTAAAACCCTTGTTAGCTTATCACATCCCACACTTCATTGTTACCTTATCCAAGTGTGGGAAAGTACCGATATGCCCCTAAAACCCTCCAAATATTTAAAGTACCAATATGCCCCTAAAACCCTCCAAATATTTTTAGCATTCCCTTTCAAAGATTATATAGGAACATCTAAATAATTTCTCACATTATTTTTCTTTATCTACCTATTGTTATCGACTCATATCAATTAGTACCGAACAAACTCCTTTTTAGTTAATTCCCCATTTTAAACTAATCATCCCTTACTCCTTATTCACCTCTTATCCACCCTCTTTTCTTATCCCACGAAACATTATCCGTTCGACAAACGGGTAGTATGAGTATTATATTTTTTTTTCAAATCAAAGTGAAACGATGATAAATTAATTAAAAGAGCCAACTGGGTTAAAATGAAATTTAATAAAACTTAAAGGACGTGGAAGCAAATCTCCTAAAACGGAGTTCTGCAATGTCAAAAGCCCTGGAGTTGTCCTCTATCTTCTTCGTCTCCAAGCTTTTCAAGCGAAGAAGAGAAATGGCGATGATGCAGTGGTGCGGCGCAGTAGCGAGGAGAGTACTGACGACGAAACAATCGGCGGCGTTTTCATCGCTTCCTTCGTCTTCACCGTCGGTGGGGGCGCCGATCGTTTGCGGGCGAGGGGACAAGAGGACGAAGAAAGGGAAGAGATTCAAGGGATCGTACGGTAATTCGAGGCCGAAGAAGGAGAAGATGATAGAGCGAATTAAGGACAAGGTCGAGGTCCCCAGGTCTACCCCTTGGCCCCTCCCTTTTAAGCTCATCTGATGCTTTCTTTTGATACTAGTATTGAAATGTACTAATGTGTCTGAAAACCAAGGGTTAGGGTTTTGGTCTACAAACAGAATATGTAGGATTTTGTATGAATCTTTGGTGAACTAGCTGCTTTATATTGCTATTGTTTAATTTACTGGAGATTTCGTTTTATACATGTGTTGGTGGGTATTTTTTTTGTTATGTGGCTAAGGCTAGAAATGTGTATCACAATGAACCTGGATAAACTGATAAAAAAAAAAAATTAGCATCAAAAGTTGAGGACAAAACATATATTTTTGAGTAGAAAAATGATTAGACCTCACTTTGATGTGCTTTTGAGTAATGGAAGCTCAAGACCGGAGAAGGAGAAGACAATCGAGCGAATTAAGGACAAGCTCGAGGTCCCCAGGTGGCCCTTCCCTTTTCAGTTTTAAGCTCATCTGATGCTTCTTGCTTTTGGTAGTAGAATGTGGTGATGTGTTTGAACTTTGAAGACCTAGGGTTACTGCTTTGGTTGACGATCGGAATGTGGAGGATTTTGTTTGGATCTTTATTGCATTGTCTGTTTCATGTAAGCATCGTCCACGTTTACTGAAGATTTCGTTTTATACATGTGTCGGGTAATTTTTATTGTTATGTGGTTAGGGCTAGAAATGAGTCACAATGATCTTCGGATCAGGACCATCAGGTGTCTTCTTTACTCAAATCTTTGGTCAGTTTGCGTAAAAACTTGATTTGGTATCAAGACTTCCATGCATAGGGGAAAATCTGTAAATTTGAGAGCGACAAAATACGTTTGACAAAGTTGAGCAATAACCATATTGATTCAATTAGAAAAATGAGTAGAACTCGTTTTGAGATTGGGCAAGGATAGGGGCGCCTCAAGTAGTGACTTGGAAGGAAATTTTGGGTGCTGTAATTGAGAATGTTTGTGTGAGGAATGAGGATTCATCAATTATTCAGTCCAATATTGACTAGTTGGGGCTTATTTGTGACGATTCAGATGCTGTTAGATAGCGAATATAGTTAGAACGAAAAATCTAAAGTGTGCAGTGACTCGGACTTTCTTGTTACAATTGATGTTACTTTTGGCTTGTATTTGGTATTCACTCAGTCCCTTTTTAAGTGTGTTACTTTGTAAATTCAACTTATTAAATAAACATCATTGGTACTCTTACTCTTTTTATATTAACTGTTACAACCACTTTGCACCTTGCACATCAATTTATATTAACTGTTACAACCACTTTACACCTTTCACATCAATTTTTACCTCTCCTTTCCAAAATTATCATCCACTTTTACTCGTTGATTCTTTACCCATTAACTTTTCAAAAGGGCAAAGCAGTAATTTTACTAATATTTATCCGTTAACTTTTCAAAACACACACGTATTAAGGGACAACCCAAAATGGAATATTCTAACAATAAAAAAGGGGTGGACGGACTATTTAGCAGTGTTTCCTCTCAATCTTGAAATAAAAGAAGGCATAAGAACCCCCATAAGGTGCCAAAAAAAGGAGCCCAAGTATCCCTTCAAAATTATCCTATTCCTATATGATGGGGAGACCACCATGGCTGTGTTTGGTTAGATAGTTTAGTTTAGTTTTGAACTAAACGGGGAAACGAACAAGGCCCATAATGCTTTCAATTTGCATCGATTGAGCACTACTTGTTTAAGACTTGGAATGTTCAGGTTGTTTTGTGACTTAAAGCAATTTATTTTTTATAGCTCTTTTGTTGTTGTTGGGTGACTAGAAAGGAATGCCATTTTGTAGCCTTTTTGGCTTTTTGTTTACTCGAAGTGATCCCTATTGATTCGAATGGTTCCTATTCTGGACACTTTTTTAGTACTTGCATAGAGAACCATAGATTGTTGTCATTGTGGTTTTCGGTGGTTTTAAATCTCCCGCTAGAACCACTGCATTCGAGTTTCTTGAAAGCATAATGCACAGCCTACATACACAACTCTAGAACACAGAGTCTTTAGAAGCCCATCTCACGATGCATGCATGAGGCATTCCACAACACGTTAAGTTAAAAAAGGGTAATTTTTTTGAAAGAGTTAAAACGGTGAAGGAATGTGTCCAACCCTTGCTAAAAGTTAACCGCAAAAGAGATCATGGTAGGTGAAAAGAAGACCCGGCTCTTTCTCAAGTACTACTTGTTATGTTTTTGGTACGAAGGAAATGATCCAAACGCAGAAAAGGGAACCTTCTGCACTCTGTCATGTTGTGGTTTGGAAAGTGCAGATTTGTCCGTTCATTCAGTTTCATTGCAACTTCAGAATCAGTTTTGTCTTCAATTTGTTCGCGTCCTTGTTCTAGAATGAGTTTCAGATCGTTGAAAATGTCCCGAACTTCAGCATCAAGGCTTGCGCATTTGAGCTCGACTGTAGAAGCCCATGATTAGGACTGATAAACCAATAGAACTGATCAAGTACGAGCCAGTACTGTTTGTTTCTTTGAGCTCGGATTGGCATATAAACAGAGCAAGCTTGAACATTCTTTTGAAAGCCATTAAGCTTCCAAGGCAACCTCAAACAAGCTACTTCTTGGCTTCTTCGACTTGCGATGTTTAAAATATTCAAGTTACTCTAAAACGGCTCTTGATCTGCTTAATTAAAGTCGGACAATCTGCTTTTCTGTTCGTTCTCAAATTGCGCGTAATATGCACTACGATGCTTCCGTACAAGTTATCTATTTTTACTCAGCATAATATTTTGCAACAATAGCAAAACAACAATTTGGAAGAATTATGTAACTAGAGTATATTGTTCTCACCTCAATAGTGAAGCACACATAATATTGTTCTGCCACATAATTGACACATACAAATAGTAGTAATTAATAATATTAATTATTAATCCATCTAACGAAGTGAGTTAAACGGCAAACCTTCTGACCCATAAAAATTGCCGATGGCCTCATGATCAATGCCCGAGCATTTTACATTCTAAAAAAAGGTGTCCAAAGTAAATACGACTGCCCAAAGCTGCCCATTAATTTCCTCACAAATCTAATTTACTACTCTTTCTTTACAAACTATTTTTCAGAGAGAGAAGTAGATAACGGAAAGAACGAGAGAGTTAACGGGAAGAGAAAAAGGGAAGGGAGAGGAAGGGATGGGTCCGAGAGGTGGTGGTGAGTGAGCGGGAGTGGTGTGAGCATTGGCGGAGGCACATGGATACAACAGGGGACAGTTGACCCTTGTAGACTTCAAACATGGACTCCAGGTCTCTAGCCTCTCAGACTTGGGTAATTACTCTCTCTCTCTCTCTCTCTCTCTCTCTCGGCACAATAAATAAATAAACCTGATCTTTGCCGTTTTCCCTTTTCCTTTTTATTTTAAAGGGGATTTTGGAAACCCAATCTCTTCTCGGTGAAATCCAAACCCCTAGGTAAGTTTTACCCCAATTTTTGTTATAGTTATGCGAGAGTTGTGGGTACATAACTCCTTTTTTTTTTTTTTTGGTACATAACTCCGTTGATGATGGATTTAGAAATACTTAAAAGCATGGAACTATGGCTTTGTTGGTTTGGATTGATTTTAAAATGCTTTTGTGGGCTTATTTTATGAAGTATAGATTGCTAGCCTACTAGAACCTTCCTTTTTGGACTGGGCCATCCCATCAAATCTTTGAGAAGAGACCCAATCTCGTATTTGATGGTCGGCGTGGCGATAGGCTTTGCATCTACGACTGCCTTCCCAGCTATTGCAAGACACTGAGCGAGAACGGTAAGGGGCAGCACAAACAATGTCGTTGCGTGGGGATGCTATTCGCAAAGCTGGGCCAAATATTTTTTTAATAAAGCCAAAATACTTGAATTATTGGCCAATAATCCAACTATTTTGGTTTTATTAAAAAAAATTCAAGTTTTGACCATAAATTTATGTTTGTTAGATTCGTCTTGTCGAAAAGAATTCAGAAACCACAAAATCTTGATGCAAAACTAACAAATGCAAAAAAAAAAATTGAATAAGGACAAAATAAAAAAACCAAAAACTTGTTTTTTACCCAAAGGAGTTAGTTTTTATACTGTTCGTTAGAAATTGTTGCTTGTGGAAAGTGGACCAAATATGTTGATTATTATATGATGTTTACATATTTGTCCCTAGAGATATAATTGTGATATACTTGTTAATCTTATTGTTTCTTTCAATTAGCAAATAAAAAAAAAAACAAAAAACAAATTGCACGTAGTTATAATTCTTGACCCCTTAAATAAAAAATCTTGACTCCGCCCCTAGGCATTGGTGCAAGTGCGGTGGGTGAAAGAAGGTAGTGGTGGTATCGAAAGGGGGGAAAGTGGGGCAGAAAAGAGAGTGCTTAGAGAAAGAAGAGAAACCGGCCCCCGGGGGGGTGGTTGAAGAGAGAGAGAGAGAGAGGGAGGGAGTCGTGGTAGCGGGTTGTGTTATGCCGGTTACAACACAAATCAGTTCACTATGTTATGCTCCCTCTGTCTTGATTTGTTTGTCCCTCGTTGTATTGTAACCGGATAAAAAACTACCAATATCTTTAAATTGGTAATAAATTTTATATCCAAAATGGATCTTGTTTGATAGATCTTGATTAATCATATAAGACAATGTAAAATTTACATAAAATATTATATCCTCCGTCTAGATTTGTTGGTCCGTTTTGGGTATACTAAAATCTACAATTTTTGGTAAAAGCGAAAAATAATACCCTCCGTCCCGATTTTTGGTCTGTTTGGGGATTCTAACTTATTTTCCATTACCTTTTGACATGTATGTTTTAGTATAAAGTAGTAGTAGCAGTACGGTATGACAACAACATAGGAAACCTTATATCTCCTGTGCTTTGGGATTCCAACTTTTTGTTAGTCAGTTTTGGGAATTCTAATTTTTTTTCCATTACCTTTTGCAAGAACACTCAAAAATTTATTTTAAAATTAATGAACGGTTCGGGGTTAGTAGCATCCAGCTAAAGCCAAAGCTAAAGAAGCATAAAGCAGTAGCAGTATAGGAAACCTTATATGGGGCATATGGTGATGCCACATCCAAGGTCTAAAGGGACCTTAGATAGCCACATCTCATAGCCGAACCTCTATATTTTTCCAACATCGTGTCATGCAATTCTCTTTGTTGAACATCTTCAATAGCAAGATCAACCTACGTACCTAATCATATTAGTATTTCAATATAGTGAGGAAAAAAAAAAAAAGGAATTCAAGAAGTAATGGTTACTCACTTGTTTAACGAACTGGCCCAAAGTAGCATGAGATCTAATGAATCGCTTTATAAATGCATTTATACTTTCTGATCTTCCTGTAGTTGTCATCCCACCAAAGAAATGATCACGAAGGTAAGCTGGCCCCCAAAACATCTTAATCTGATACAAAAAGTACATTCAAATGTGTAAAAAAATGTATAAAAGTACGTGTAAATGCATTGAAAATTGTAAAAGATGCACTGGATTTTTTTCCCCCTTTCCTGTGCTTACTTTTCAAACGGATATAAGCAATAAAAATAATATTTCATACGTAAATTATTTTGGGATAGGTATTAGGGAGGGGTGATGTCTACACTAACTCCTAACCTGGTCAAACGTTTTCAATTCTCCTCCTACCTTGACCATATACTCCAAAAAAATTAAAAACACCCGCTCCGGTTGGATAGGTTGAATTGTCATCCATAAATACGAGTGTACAATCTATAGCCGCTCATAATTTGCGTCTAGTTCAAGAAAGTATGGCAAATTTCTCAACCCCTCCAAAAAAGGTACGGTAAAACGGTAAACTGGTGCACCATTGCTTTTATATATATATATATATATATATATATATATATATATATATATATATATATATATATATATATATTGCCATTCGTCATTCTTAATCTATTCCATGGGGGAGGGGAGAATGTGATTCAATCTCGGGATGCAGTGTGGGGCATCCAAGAGTTCTAGTGCATGAGCTAGCCACCACTCGGCCACTTGTATTTTAAAGTACACATAAAAGTGTACTTAAAAGTACAAGTGAGGCTCACAAGTGTACTTTTTTTTTTACCCTTAATGAGTGTAATGTTGCACCTGTTAGTATTCCCCGAAATTGTACGACGTACAAAAAAAAGAAAAGAAAGAAATCGTTGATTGGTCTATTGCCGCTCCACGTGGGGAAGGTAAAAGCCGTTCCAGTTGGGAAAACGTAAAAGCTAATTGACATTGTCTGCAAGCTATTTACCTTGGGTTAGAGCATCGATATGTGGCTCTCTATTTTAACTTTTGAGATAAAGTAAAGAGTAAAGTCTCCAAAACCTTTAAAAATCAGGCTCCTTAAATGTCTCTCTAATTTGCTACATTTTGTAACTCTGCTACAGTAAACCCCCCCCCCCCCCCCCAATTTAGGGAGGCACTGTTCACACACCAAAAGAGGTGGAGGGAGGAAGAGTAAAATTTTGAATAGAGAGTTTGATTTTGGGAGTTTTTTATAAAGTGACTTGCTAAAGTTTGGATAGAGAGTCTGATTTTTTGAGTTTTATCAGCCTCACAAAAAAAAAACACCAAATTTAACCACAGAAACACCTTTTACAATTTAGCAAGCCACTTTATCAAAAACTCAAAAAATCAGACTCTCTATCCAAACTTTACTATATTAAACTATTCCCCTTAATTCTACAAAAAAAAAAAAAAATCCCCTAAAAAACTAATCTCCCTGCCTTGGGAGTTGGTTTTCGTCTAGTTAAGTGTAAAGAAGTAGTACATTTTCCCATAAGGTGCTGCCCCTCTCTCTCTCTTTACGGAAACCCAACGGAAACTTCCCATAAACCCAACGGAAACTCAACAGGTGAGTGAACAGTGCCTACTCAAATTTGAGTAGGCACTGTAGCAAAAATAATTTGGAGAGGGAGAATAGAGAGGTTGATTTTTGGTGATTTTTAGAGGGTTGGCTCCCTAAAAGCTAAAAGCATCCTTATCTGAAGTACCAAAATTTTCACCAAATTTAACTTGAAAAACACCTTTTATAAATTAGCAAGTCACTTTATCAAAAACTCACAAAATCAGACTCTCTATTTTAACTTTACTATATTAAACTATTCCCCTCAAATCTATAAAAAAAAATAAAAATTCTCCCTAAAGCTAAATCTCCCCACCTGGGGAGATGTATTCGGTCACGAGAAAAAAAAATGGACCCCCACAGCCATTGACATTTCTCCCCCACAGCCACACACACGTCGCCACGTATCCCTCCCCCCCGGCCCCTCCTCCTCCTCTCCTGTACGCAGCAAGAAGTAACCAAAAATTAAAAAAAAAAAAAAACTAACTGGTGCGTGAATAGTATCGCACCAAATTTGGTGCGGTACTGTAGCAAAAATAATTTGAAGAGGGATTATAGAGAGACTGATATTGGGGGTTTGGCTCCTTATTTTAACTCAAAAGTTAAAATGGGGAGCCAAATGAGGATGCCCTAATATAGGGAACCTGATAAGGACACTCTTAGCTAAAGGATAATTTGGTAATTTGTGACTGAAAGGATTCCATCAAATCAGTGCAAATTGACTGACCAAAGACATTGCCTGCAAGAGTACAACTTGGCTAACCAAAGAAAAACGCGTGGAGTGATTTTTATGTGCGTGTGATACACAGGAGACCACCCATAGGTTGTCTCCAGCTTTTGCCATTTAATTATTCAACATCCTAGTTGAATTATTGTATAGATGGTGATACGGTAAATTTTTTAGTAACAATGGTAAGTATTATTTTTCGAGTGATCATGGTAAAACTCAAATAGTGCATAGTAAATATGGTAAATTTATCCTTCCTTACAACTTGGATCATTGTAAAAAAGGTCTTGTTAATATGTGCCCCTAAAACATATGATAGAGCACATGATAATGTTCATTAAATATGGTTAATTAAACTCCACTAATGTAGAAAGTCGTGAAAGAAGTTGGATATTGGATGAAGAGTAAAATTTGTTTTTTAGACCAAAATAACCCTTTATATTTTTTCCTCCACTCCATTTCATTTCTGTTCCCTCCTTTTTAATTTTGCCCTTTCACCTTACTGCCTTTTGGCATCCAATTTTCCTACCAAACAGCCTATCCGAATTGGGAATGTGATAGTCAAAACGAAATAGTGACTAGGATACAGCCAATCAAAAGGAAAATATGGGTTTTATTCGAATTAGTGGATACAAACGTAATTCCAAATAGTGACTAGGATGAAAACATGGTGGTGGTCTGATAGTCACTCGAGTTACCAATCTTCTCTCTCTCCCTCTCTCACTGTCGAGTGCTGGTGCTGCTGCCTAATCTCTCTCGCTGGCTTGATCTTCTTCCGACATCTGATTCGCCGCCTCTGATCCTCATTCTTAGGTAAGCTCTCTCTGGCCTCTGCTTGCAAATCTAATAATAAAAAGTAAAAAAAAAAAAAAACGAAAATTAAGGATGTTGCCAAGATTCTTCCACACTCCACAATTACACGTTCCACTCTCTTTCCTTGGATTCCCCCATTACGCGTATGTATTTGTACTACTACAAGTACAGTCGAATCTCTCGCTCTCTCGCTCTCTCGCTTTCCTGCCGAATTGGTAAAGTATCTCCCCTTTGAACTGTACAATCTTTTGTGGGTTCAATTTTTTCGAAGTATACATGGAGTTTGGATTCAATTACTTGTATGATTTCAGATATTGATCTCATCATTGATCTTGACACTTTAATTAGTTTATCTTCTACTGGTATGCTTTTAATTTAACAATTTGATCCACAAAATTCAATTTGTTTCCTCTAATTGTTATTCAATTGATGGATTAGATGTCCTGTGAATTTTGTTTTGTTACTCGCCTGGTGATGTAGTAGGTTTCAACTTTTAGGGCATGCTAGTTTTGGGGGAGCTTTAGTGGCCCCAAAGTTTGGAATAGTTGGAATTCATGGGATTTGACCTTGCAACCTCTTGGAGTAAGCCCTTGGTTGCTATCTCATGTCCGCTTGACCGAACTCCTTTGGGGTTGGTGGTCTTGTTAGTAGTTCATTTTTCCATGTTGAGAACATTTTCCTGAATTGGTAGTTCTCTCTTGAAGATGGATTGTTTCTTCTTTTGGAAAGAACAACACTCTACCAAGTTATGGACATCCGATATTAGCCCACAATTTGTATCAATTGGCTTCATTTTGAGTTAGGAAATACTGTTAAAGAAGGGATAGATAGACTTGAGATACAATATTTGCAAGTTCATAGAATTTGCCAAGGATTTTGTTGTTTTTTTGGAAGATTGAGGTTAGCTTCAGATCCTTGGTTTTGCAAGTCCAAAGAAAGGCCTAGTTTAGCTTTTACTTGGAACCAGTTTGATTAACTTAAAGTCTATGTGATACATTGGCTCTTATAGCTCAAGGAAATGAATTCATCTTTTAAAGCTCATTCTATGTTTGTATGTGTGGTGATTCCTTTGTTAGGTTTGGGTATTGATGATTATAGCTGTGATGACCTTGTTTCTCTTTTCTTTTTGTTTTTCTTCTTCTCTGTTTTCATCCTCTTTTTTTTGCATTGGTACTTCTCTACATTACCCTGAATGCTAATGTTGATTTGAAATGATATTAAACTAAACCATTAAATGACTAATTGCATTACAAAATGCTCTGTTGGCCAATCAAAAGGTGAATTACATGGAAGTTGGAACAAAAACCTGTCTAAAACTTGAACCAATATAGGACATTTTGAGATTATATATGAACCAAAACAAAACAATACATGATCACATGTAAAGTGAAGACCCACGATACTCGATACTCTTAGTATATGAAATGTGCAGTTGACCTTGTACAATTGAATAGGCTTCATCTTTGGTATAATGAGATTATAATGTAACAACTTTCTCTTTCCATATTTGTTATATGGGCTTGCCTCAGAATTAGATCTTTTTCTCGTTGACTCGAATGTAGTTACCAATTTGGTAACAACAATCTCCATCAAGGACTGGTCACTAAGGATGTGGTTTGAGCCATTTGGAAATTGCATTAGAGTTACAAAAGGTTGATTCCATTTGGTAAACTGGAAATGTAGCATCAAATGTGATAGTCCATGTTGAACTTAGATGCTTTATGTTGTTATTCGTACCATTAAGGCTGATATCGTTATTACTACAATTTTTGTCTTGCATTCAGTTACATTTAGACAATTGCACTTGCAGAAGAACACGTACATGGCTTCTTTAGCAACTGCCGAAGCTTGTGACTCAAATGCAGCACTACTAGCTAGTGGTGATCTGCGTTGTCTGCAGCCAATCTTCCAAATTTACGGGCAGTGTCGGGCTTTCTCAGGTCCGATTGTGACCCTCAAGGTATTCGAAGACAGCGTGTTGGTGAGGGAGGTCCTTGAAACCAGAGGTGATGGCAGAGTTTTGGTCATAGACGGTGGAGGAAGCATAAGATGCTCCTTGGTCGGAGGGAATTTGGTAGTGTTGGCTCAGAATATGGGCTGGGCCGGCATTGTAGTCAATGGTTGCATTAGAGATGTAGATGAGATCAATGGCTGTGATATCGGGGTTCGAGCTTTGGCATCCCATCCCCAGAAATCAAACAAAAAGGGTATTGGTGAAAAGCATGTTCCTATCCATTTTGCAGGGACTTTGATTCGGGATGGAGAATGGTTGTATGCAGATAGTGACGGGATTCTCGTCTCCAAAACCGAGCTCTCTGTCTGAATCTTGCTGCGAAGCTGTAGCTCATCAAGATTTGACTCCAGATGATGTACTGTAATATAGTGCAATGTGGTTTGAAGATCTCATCTAATGAAGTGTATTTGTAATGAAGTTCATGGAAATCTTAGTTTCCTTATGGTTGTTTGTATGGCATCCTGTATACTTTTCCTGCTGGAATTAAACTCCAACTTTGGTCTCCCATTGGAATCAACCTTTTGCAAATGGAATAAACTGGGCTATTATTATCGCTTATGCCGACTTAAATGATGAGATAAAGTTAATTGTAATTGACCACAAAAGCATGTTTAGGATACATGTTTTTTTTTTATATCTATCAATGTCAGATCAAGATGATTTTCAGCAATGCTATATGCAGGGAAAAGATTTGCGGGGGATTACGCAAGGAAGGTTCTGTGGGATCCAATATGGATCCCGAACGGCGAATCGGAGCTGCTCAAGAATTTTAGAAACATATTTCGAGTAGGCCTGCTAAAAACTAGCTCCATCCGATATTTGTAGATGTCCGATCCAAACTTTCATTTTTTCTTTTTGCATCCGAGCCATTCAAAAATGAAAGCTTGGATGAAGCATCTACACATATTGGATGGAGCTGGTTTCTCGCTAGCCCACTCGAAATGTGTTTTTAAAATTTTTGAGCGACTTAGATTAGCCATTCGGAATCCGTACTGGGCCCCCTAGGGTCTTTCTTGCGTGATTCCCTACAAATCTTCCTTGCACACATCATTTTTGCAAAACTATGACTTTTCTTGGAGTACGCCCTTGTAATCCACGAGAACATCTCCACTCTTTTAAGTCTCAAAGAAAAAACTTGTATGCCAAACGGCCGTCGGCGCATCCGAGCCGTCCAAATTTGGATGGTAGCATTTTTGTAAATTTTGGAAGCAAATTTACCCAAACAAATATAGGCCGCCCAAAACATATTTGGGCGGCTTAGATGCGCCGACGGTACCACGTGGTACCCGTTCGGCATACAAGCCTTTCCCCTCCATAGGGACCTGCCCCCACTTGGGAATGCATTTACTCCAGTAACACGTGCCGTTTCCCAGTACAGAATTCCAGATGCTCAGTGGGTATTAAATTTTTTTCCTGGGAAATTTTTCTCCATTTCAAGTTATATGGGCCTTGTTCGTTTCCCTGTTTAGTTTTAGTTTTAGTTTTGATAACATCATCGTTTTCCTCATTTCTCTCTCCACTCATTACACCTGCTAACATCATCAAAACTAAACTAAACTATCTAACCAAAACACAACCATGATATTTTTCCGCATTTCAATTTATTATCCAACAGATGAATTTCTTCCACCAAAATGCAATGTCACAACATCTGTTTGACAACCTCACGCTCTAATCTTTGAATCAAAGAGGCCCTGAGAGTAGGATCTTACCAAACTCACAGGCATATTTGCTATCGTATATTACACACACACACACACACACACACACAGAGACGCAGCAATCCCATGTTTACCCCTTCCCATGCCCTTTGGGAAAATGGGGAGACGTCGAATACAGATGATACAAGGGTCACACCACCATGTTTATTTTCAAATCAAGGGAGCTCAACGCAAGATAAATTGATGATCGAACAAATTCATGTAAATTGGAGGGGCTACAGTAAGTAGATCAAAGATATTGCTCTTGTAAGGCAAATGCAGCTAAGGATCCGCATCCCTGCCCAATTCCAGATGCCAAGTTTCAAATGTGCCAAAAGCCAAATTTAGACAATGGTAAAGTTATGCTTTAAGTCATCCACACGCATGTTAGGCAGAGCATCAGTCTCCAAAATAAAACAAATACATGACAACCGAGCATCACAAAATGTTCAAGCATTGACACAAACATGATGAACTGAAAATCCTCCCATGTTGTCATGTACCTCGATCTGCAATCACAGCAAATTTCAGAAAATTAGAATCCATAAAATTGTGTGTAAGAGAGAGAGAGAGAGAGAGCTTCTGGCTCTAACATAGGTTTCAATCATTAAGGTTTCTGTACATGAATATTAGAATTTGGGAGGCCCAGTGGGGTACCAAGTTTCATAAATGCTAGTTCTTGTAGCGAAGGCATCCATCCAATCATAAGTACAGATTATCAAACCAAAAGGCCACATATTGAAAACCAATCCCAGTTCCGAGCATTGAGTCTACAATCTCTACCCATCCCAACTCTTGCGAGTTACCAACCCCCATGAAGTGCAGAAAAAACCAGACACAAATGGGGAACGGAAACTTTACCTTTATTTATTTCCATGGGAGAATTGGACCATAAATTCAAATATGATCTTCTTGGCCATAGTTATACACTATCTCAATCTGCATCAAGAAACCCAAAAATAAGAAGGTGATAAAGAGCATCGAAACAGATTGTAAAGCCTGTGATTTCTAATATAACTTGCTGCAGTAACCATGGACTCTAGCGAAAAGATAGATTGAAAAAGAACGAGTCAACATAACAACATGGATGCAAAAAACATAGACCATGGTCTAGTATGCAATTGTTCGATTTAACTTGGTGTTGCCTTAAGCTCTGTTTGGTTCTGCTAAGATGTTCTTCCAGAGAATACAATATGAGAAAACTCTTATAAACGATTTCTTGTGTTTAGTTGCAAACCAGAAAATGATGGTGCTAGTGGCTATAGTGGTGGCAGTGGTTAAGTGGAAGGTCGTGGGATGATAATAGCACTGAATGCTGATCAAGAAAATGGTTCCACCTTTCAAGTGGAAAATGTATTCTGGGAAAAAAAAAAAAAAAAAAAAACTCCTCTCCTCTGACAATGGAAAAATTTATTCCGTCGCACCAACGCAAAGAAGCATGGAAAATATTTTCCATGATTTTATTTCTATCACCTCAAACCCAAAAAGTACATTCCGCAAAAATTTTCCACAGAAACAGACATAGTGTTAAATGTACCAATGCTCACAACACAACAATACACTTGTGAAATTGATTGTAGGAAGTGAGAAATCTAGGGTTCGTAAATCAAGTGCTAATCAGAAAGGGACTAGAACAATGACCAATTTAGTAGAGGGATTAAGTTGGAAAATCTGGGCCGGTGAAGAACAAGGTAAAACAGTAGGAAGAAACCCTTGGCAGGATTTCCTTCCCCTAAATGAACAAGGATTGGGAGTGATTGCTCTCTCGAAAGAATGTTTTTCTCTCTCTACAAATTACTCTCGGGATCTGAGAAAAAGGTCCCTGAAAGGTAAGAGGAATGTCCTATTTATAGGCGACTTGACCTCTCTTTCTGGGCCGAGTGAGCAAATAAATTTTGGACATGCGTCACATGAGTTGTGCAAAAATATACCTTCCGTGCTATCGGGCCGCAGTCCTTGCTACACCCGCAGTGCTACTCTGTGAGCACCTTTCTGCAGTGATTCCTTGTTCTTAAGCCACCAAGCCACTAGATCTCTAGTAATCCCTAGTGAATGGTGTGGTCAAGGTCCACCTCGGTTTTGCCGTTGCCACTATCGGACACAGTCAAGACTTGGCTCAGCCTCACCATCACTGCTTAAGCGGCTTGGTCATGACCTTTTCGGCCGCGCCAACACTGCGACCAAGCCTCCAAACGGCCTCCCCTCGGGCACTGCCAAGTCGGCCGGGGCAGAACATATTGTCTGGGCCAAGTCATTTTTGAGGGCTGACATCTCTTCATCGTGCCCCAAACCTCGGGGAATCACAATCAGTCCCCTCTTTAGTATTCTTTGCCCAAACTCGGGTGATACCGGTCATGACGCTATCTGGACATCTCTTGATCGGCGCACCCCTGTTTGTAGCTCAAAAATTTAGCCAAGTACATAAAAATGAATTTTCTAGAAAGTATCGATACGCGTGATAAAAAATGGCGGTAATTTTTCCTTGGGTTTTCCTAAGTTCAACAGCATATTCGGATGGTTTCTTATGTGTAGGGTAAGGTTGTGCTTCGGTCTTTTTTCCTCAGAGAAAAACGTGCAGTTTTGCGCCAAAAGTTGGGGTCAAGATTTGATATAATTGGAATTTCAATTTTCTGGCAACGATATTGGACTCAAAAGGGAGGTACTTCCTTATTTACATTAAATAAACTAAAAGTAAAGAAAATCTTTACTTAAACTTTAGTAAAGGAAAATAAGTCCCGAAAGCTGTTGGAGCTGGAAGCTACGGCCAAACAATCTCGCGGTCAAGCCACTCAGCCAAGGCATTCCCATGAACAAGGCCTCTCTCGACCAAGGTACGTGGGGGGCAAGGATGGTTAAGCGGTTGATAACCCGGGCACGTAATCAAACTCTCGTGGTTGGGACCCGCTTGGCCATGTGTCATCTTTCGCTTATTCCACATGGTGCCTTGATCGTTGTGCCATGTGTCATCTTGAGTAGCGTGCCACGTGTCCAAGCACATTTACCCTCTTACATTAGCCCCCTGACCGGGCAGGGTTTCTCATTGCTACATGCGGGTACACCAAGTAAATTCCAAGTTTAGTATCCAAATTCAAAATTTGCTATAAAACATTGGTGAAGGAAAATTCTTGGTTTGATGTTAGGTAAGAAGTTGGAGAAGCGACCGTCAGCGGACAAGCTTCTTGGGGTAATCGGGTTCAATACTTTCTCATTGATATCTAGGCAACAAAAGAGGGTGAAGATCCTGACAAACCAATTGGTGGTGCTCTATACCGCGATGACAAGCTTTATTTGGTGGGAACTTTTTGCTTATTTCTTGTCCTTCTATGTGCTCCTGGGGTACTCGGCTGAGGGGTCTAGCCATGTGGTATTTCCTCTCGCAGTCCATCTTGCCCGTGGCAACGATTCCACTTGGTCCCTGCTTTCTTTGGGAATTTATACTATCTGCTAGATTCTTTGCACTCGGACATGCAACGGTCTTCGGGATGGTTTGACATTTGGTCTTATGTCCATACGTCATTTTAAGTTACTCTTCTTTGCTGGCATTTTCCTTCCATGGTCCGGATCCCCATGAAGAAAGCAACCAAAAATGAAGTATGAACATAAGACCAAATGTCAAACCATCCCGAAGACGGCTCCATGTCCAAATGCAAAGAATCTAGCACATACTATAAATTCCCAAAGAAAGAGGGGACCAAGCAGAATATCATTGCCACGGGCAAGACAGGCCCCTCAGCTGAGTACCCCAGAAGCACATAGAAGGACAAGAAATAAGCAAAAAGGCCCACCAAATAAAGCTTGTCATCGCGGTATAGAGCACCACCAATTGGTTTGTCAGGATCTTCACCCTCTTATGTCGCTGGGATATCCATGAAAAAGTACCGAACACAATTACCCTAATAAACTATGTGTGCCGACGGCCACTTCTCCAACTTCTTACCCGAAACATCAAACAAACCAAGAATTTTCCCTCACTCTTATTATAGCAAATCTTGAGTTTGGAAACTAAATCCTCGTCATCCACGGTCAACGCCAACGGATTAAAGGAGCTACCCCCATGGCTATCAAGTCAGAATAAACGGGGACTTTTTCGAGTTTAGGGTCGAAATCCCTATCTTGGAGGATAAAAGTATGGGATTAACGGCTCCATCAAGCAAGGAACATGCAAGTAGGGAGATTCCTTTTAGAGCCAAGGTCCAAAGAGAGTAAGATCGCATAAAAAAGATGAATCTTCCTCAAAAGTGATACTTGGGGACCGCAAGAACATCTTAGGCCCATGGGACCCAATCCATAGGAGACTTCTCAAGAATTTACATGGGACGAATAAAGGAAATCACCTTTTTCGATGCAAAGAACTGAGTTTGGGTCGATAGAATCTGCATCACCAACTTCACATTTGGGAGCCAAGAATAGAGGTGCGGGCCCAAAGGATCAGAACAATTAATGGCATCCCAAAATGTATCACCCTCGTCTCCAAAGTAGGGAGCTTTGCACCATTCCACATTGACGGTAATCCCGGATCGAGCAAAGGCTTAAAACTTCCACCTTTTGCCGTATTTCTATTTCGACCACACACCATGAGAACTAAGAAATGTGGTCGAAGAGAGGGAAACCGAGAGGAGAAAGATGGAGAAAGAGATAGAGAGAGGGCCGAGAGAGAGAGAGAGAGAGAGAGAGAGAGAGAGAGAGAGAGAGAGAGAGAGGGCCGGAGAGAGAGTGAGCCGAGAGAGGGAGGGTGTTGGTGGTAAGAATATGTTAATGAAAAGTGGGAGAGAGGATTCTCCTACTAAATGTTTGTAGGGGAAGAGAAAATGTAAAGAGAGAAAAAGCGGAGAAAAATGAAAGAAGACTTGAGCTTTTAGCTCCCTTTTATCTCTCAAAGAGTTAGAGCCAAAATTTTGGAATTTCCTCGGTAACGAAAATGCGAGCCTTGCTTGGTCTGGGGGCTAATGTAAGAGGGTAAATGTGCTTGGACTTGGACACATAGCACTCTACTCAAGATAACACGTGGCATGACTATCGAGGCGCCCCATGGAACAACCAAAACACGGAACATGGCCAAGTGGCCAACCGCAAGAGTCCAATTGAGTGCCCGGCGACCAATCGAGCGATCACCCCTGCCCCAGCGGGCCTTGGCCAAGAAAGGCAGTGCCATGTGTCCAAGCACATTTACCCTCTTACACCTCAAACCCAAAAAGTACATTCCGCAAAAAAGTTCCACAGAAACATATGGAGTGTTAATGGTAAAAATGCTCACAACACAACAATACACTTGTCAAACTGATAAAGGAAACAGAAAAGGCCAAGTATTGCACAGGATCAGAATGACATCATACAAGAATAGACAAATTAACACCATGTGCATTGTTGACAGGAATAGCAAATGTAAGTGAGGATATTTCCCAATAGCCTTATTCCCTTGAGAGTTGAGACTCTTAAAATCATTTCTCATCCAACACGTGTCAATCATTCTAAACAGTGATAAAGAGTTCCTCAAAAACTTCCAAAATATCAAAGCAAAGGTGTTATCAAATTTTCGTTCTTCGACACATTGGGTACATTGCAGGTCCTGACCACCTTCTCAGATCTGCTTAAGAACGTAAGCTGGTTCTCTGTGATGAGATCATCTAGTGTTCGGATTATATACTCGCTTTTGTTTTCTCTAACTTTTGCCTCCTTAATTGAAGTAAAATGGTGGTAATTCCGCTCTGATACCAACAGACAGTTGGACCAGCGGCAGTATGCAATAGATGCCAACGTTTGTTCGAGGGACACAGGATAAAAACCACCAGCAATCGGCTATTTATGGCTGCTAATGTCTTCAAAGACAAGATTGAGAAATGCTAAATTGCCTAAATAAGATAACAAGTCTTCCACGTAATTAGTGTCACTTGTAATCCTACTCAATAAATAAATCTAATCCCCACTCCTACACATATCTGCACGCAGCATTTTCATGCTCGGAGTATTTTGCAAATAAAAATATTACAGAAGGGTCTGAGTTGTATTCCTGAAGGTCATAAAGCAACTAAGCAGAATGTGAAAGAAATCAAGCTATCCACTGACCGCATGCCAGACAAATAAAACAAAAAGAACTAATTAATGAACTATTTAAATGCATTACCCCAGGAGGTGGAGGTGGGTTTCGTGTAAACTTGGAGCCACCAGGAGCCCATGGAACTGTTCAAAAAAAAAAAAAAAAAAGGTGAGCTTCCAAACCGCAAATATGGAGCTAAATTTACTGAAAATACTCTAGAATTTGTAATTGAGTATTCAAAAGCAGTTAGTGGTAGATAGAAGGGATGAGTAATGGGATTGGACAGTTACCTACATTATATTATCATGGCTGTAGTGGGTTGGTTGGTCAGTGTATTTCTCGTATATGAACCATGTTAATGAAAGGAGGATACTGAAGATTACATAGATTTCCATACAATTTAAGTCCTTATTCTTTCATAGAAGGAATATTATGTCAAGAAGATGCATATCATTGCCAAAACAAATGAAAATATCCATTGAAAAACTTCGCTTTCCTAATAGTGCAACAGGATCTTATTCTCTCCATCACTTCGTATCATGTCTTTTGTAAAGGATTTTTAAAAGCAGCTAAATCAATGCAATCACTCAAGTAAAGCTTCTATGAGAGTACTCACCAATGTAAGGATCGGGGTGCCGCCATTTGTTATGTTCTGCTTCACCGTCTTCTATCAGTCTATCAATTGTCTCGAGACCTTCCTGGGAATCCACCAAAGGAAGCAATGGGATATAAAATAGTATAGCATTACCTCCAAAACATAGCAAAACACATAATTACCAAATACTTAACCAGAATGATACAGTCATCACCTTGTTATAAAACTACGCTATCATATCACTTTCATCTAAGAAACATGGCTATGGATAAGCTGCATAAGCATGAATACGGATAATAGGCACGAATGACACGACATGGGACACGGACACTTTTGACAAGGGCAAGTTGAGGACACACTGGGGACACTTACACATGTAACTACACGCCTAAACCGCTGAATGGTCATTCCATTTGTAATGCATACAATGTTATATCATAGCGAACGGTATCAGCGCGACAGTGTTCCGAGGGAATGACCATATCATTTCACCATCATTCTAGTGAAACACAAGCTGCCTAAGTGCTTACAGGTGATTACGAGAATAAATATCGATGTAATTATGGAAATGATCAACTAGTTGAAAACAAACTATAAGTTCACAACAGAATCCTCACCAAACTATGAAGCACAGGTGCGGGTACATAAATGGGCACTGGTCCGCTACGACTACGTCGGTACGAGAAAATAAAGAAAAGTAGGGTACAAGTATGGGTACAGGTACAGGTCCGTCCTAGAAGTAAGGGCATTAAATATAACATTTCGAAAACTGAATTACAAAATTAGGTGAATGGCTTAATTGAATAGCATACAAAGGCTAACAGCAAGATACAATTTAAGAAATAATCTTTCCATAAAGAAAAGAAAGTATTACTCCAGCTGGGTGCACCTTTGGTTTGTCCGTGGTACCCTTAGGGTACGGCAAACTCACATGATCCCTGGATGCCAAAGGCGTCATTGGGGTGATCTAGTAGTTCCTACCGGGTGGAGATGATGGGGTTGGTCCATGAATTTTCCTTCCTTTTGCCGCATTTCGCTCAAAGGTTGAAGCCTTGAAGGGAGATAGTGCACCAAGTTGTTTGCAAGGGCCAACTTGATCCTCTTCCCCAAGAATCCCAGATGAGGGAACCCTGGGAGAGCCGCTGGCTCCAACTACTGTCCATGTACGATCAACACTAGATCTAAGTTATCTAACCAACTGCCCATCCCACCTCCTCTACGTTCTTGACAGCCGTCTGTCAGTAGCATGTTTAGGTCCTCTTTCCCATTACTTGGAAAAAGTGAGCCACACAATACACTATCATTACCGCCTGGACAATTAAACATCCAACCCGTAATTGCATCGTGCGGGAAAATATTGGTACGTATTTCGTGTACCCGGTACGCATGTAGAATTACCATGTGAAAAACCGGTACCCAATAAGTACCCGGTACAGATAGACATGTTTTTTGAAGTGCCCATGCTTCAGAGTCACCAAGTCTACTAGGCAATGACAGCGACCCCAAAGGTAAAATACACAAGTCATAATATGTTTATACGAAAGACTGAACTCTCTAGTCAAAATACCAATACCCTATCAAAAACAAAAACAAACAAACGAAATCAAAGTAACAATAGAAAGAGAAATCAGTCTGTTTTCAGCCCCATTCATTGGTCCAACAACATGAGACTCTAATTCCCTTTCAATTGAAGCAAAATCTAGAGAGCGTCGTTCGAGAGAACAAACCACATTTTTGTTGGCATCAAACTTCTCCCGCAGGTCCGATGCCTGAAACAAGCAATCAATCCATTATTCACACCAATCCTAAAATTTACAGTCCGACCATTACATCCAATACCTAATAAAGGATCGGATAATTGAAGAAATGAAACAAAACCCTGAGGGATTAGAGACGGAGGTGATAGGTACAGATATACATACATCTCGGTAGAAGAGATGGCGATGGACGGCCCAATTGAGAGTTTCTTTGAGGGCTCTCCTGTAGAGGATCCTCACCCTCTCCTTCTGCGCTGCCCTCCTCGCTAGGTACGATGCCGATGCACTCATCTCTCTCTCTCTCTCTCTCTCTCCGGTGCTTCGCAAAGAGCTCGCTTCGCAAACGCAGACAATTTTCACCAGATGTAAGAGGGTGAGGAGGACTGCATGCGTCGTCGTTTTGGATGGACCTTAGTTACATAATCTCCACTAAAAAGCTCTTGCTCCGCTCTTAATTCTCGCACTGACGAATTTTAATTATTTTTTGAAAGAAGTTTTAACAAATTCGCACCTGCCTGCGCATTATGTAACTTAGGGATGAACTGAACAAATCCGACTGTGCCCGTTTACCCGAACTAAAAACCGGGTCTTGCCGGACGACTCACCCAATGGCAATAGAAATCCCTTTTTTTTTTTTTTGATCATCAGATTTGTGTTAGTGTCTCTGTCTCTTTTTTTATACGCAGTCGACTGTTTCATTTTGGACTGTCGCTTAATAAATAATAAGTGTGTTTTGATAAAGTTAATTAGTAAAAGTTTGTACAATTACTACTATTATTTTGCCACTTTAAAAAGTTAGCAAGTAAAGAGTTAATGGGTACAAGACTACAAGTGGAGAATAATTTGAAAAGTGAAGGTAAAAATTTTGATATGAAATATCTAAATTGAGATAAAAGTTGATATGAAAAGTGTAATGTTAAAGTAAAAGTTGATGTTAAAAGTGTAATGATAATGTCTTTTTAATAAATTAAATTTATAAATGAACACATTCAAAAAGGGTCGGAGGGAGTACTTGTTTACGAGCTTGGCATAAATTATAATCTCTCAAAGAAATTGGGTATTATTGAGTTTTTCCATACATTTTGCTTATGTATCCGTAACGAAAGATTTTTAGACTAGCCGAGCAAAAAATAATACTGTATTTTTTTTAGACTTCGTTTCGAGAAGAGAGATAAAAAATATAAAAAAAAAATAGAAAGTTTTCATACAGAACGAAAAAAAGGGTTTTCCACCTGTTTTTGTTTTAGGGAATTTTTATTTTTTGTCATAATTTATCATTTTTGAGATTCAGCTCAACTAGACAAATAGTTAATCTAAAGAAAATTGACAGGAATCTAATAGAAGTTTTAAAAATAATTAAAAGTACATTGTCCATAACAGTTAAAAATTATTTGATTAAAGATTTGTTTGAGATCTATTTGATTTATAAAGCAATTTGAACTTGAATGTTCTTTTTAATTTGATAAATTTTCAAATCAAACTTTGAAAAGTCATTTTGTATATAAATTGGGTAAACTTTCTACTGCCCTTATGCCCAAGTATATTTTTGAACTTCTAATTTCCTCAGGCATATAGTTTGTTCACGTGTCTCTCCAAAGCCGATCAGATTGATATTTTGCAGACATTGTTCTTTCCGTATTTTATGAGACGAACGGTTCAAATCCTTATCGCGGATTGACGCAGCGGAATTAACGAGAAACTAGTTGCGTACTAGTTCAAACGGAAATAGGTCTCAAATGCACGAGTTTCTTGAATCCACAAGAAGAAAGAGAATAACTCTGATTTATAATTGATTAAAAGCTGCATAATAAAAGAGGTTACATGCCCTTTTATAGGGAAAACTAGCAAACCCTACCAAAACTTACCTAAAAATAAAGTATCCAGAAAATTGGGGAAACTCCCAAAATTGAAAACTAGAAAGAAAAATAAGATATTCCCAATTGGAAACAACATAAACGGAATTACACGCTAAGAGTAATTCGAAATCTAATTATTACCTAAAATAGCAAAATTACTAAATTGAAGGCCTAAACAAATGAATTTGGCCAAAATCTACCATCAATCACGATTAGGGTGGTGAGTCTTGATCGTAACGCGATTCTGCTTTAGCCCACCAAGTTTGGGCCTATTCCGGGCTCGTCGATAAATTGCCGAAATTGGCAATTTTCAATTAAAAGTTGTTTGGACCTCTTAGGCTTTGACCGGTCCAATTGATCGTAGAATTGGGCCGCTACTTGTTCTGCATCACGGACTCTAAAGTGGGCCCACAAATGACAGTTTGGAATATAATCTTGATATTTTCAAACTTAGAGAAGCTGGTTCCCCCTCCTACCATTTTTCCCCAATAGCAAATGACAGAACAAGAATGGAGGATTTCCGCAGCAAAGGAAGAAGGGTTCACTAACTACAATTAACACTACTGACTTTCACCGAGCAAAAGAATATAAGTATACTATAATTTGAAAGCAATTTCTGCAAAATGATGCCAAGACCAAGGTCCATAGTTATATCAATTTTCCGAAACAGAAACTCCAAAAAAAATTAGTCGTTTCACAGCATTCAGAAAAAAGGAACTATTTGCCCTTTCCATCTGTAACCTTGGCGCATATCTAAGCCACACCCTCCAATACATACACATTGAACCAAAAAGACGAGTAAAAGAGTTAACCTAAATGGGTTCGGGGGCCTGTAGCTCACTACAGCCCTGTAGTGAGCAATCACAGCCGCCCAAACAACCTAAAACAAGTTCATTACGTTTACAAATTGATCGCGACCATGGACGACCATTGTCAATTTCAATCTGAACATTTCACGAAACGAAACAGAGAAAACAGTTCAGCACATAACCTGTAATTTTTCTATCTATCTGGTAATATGACACAAGCTTACACAAGGGAAGGCATGCTGTGTTTCCAGCCTAAGGATCTTCGGCTGGCGCGTGCAGGAGCAAAGCTAAGCCCAAGCATCCCCTTGAGCGCCTCTCCCTGTTCTCTGAACCTTATCAGCTTTCCAACAATTGAAGCACTCTCTGCAACATGGTTTATATCGCTAGCGTCACTCCACAAACGGTTGGCTAGTTGAAACCGCCTACGCTTTGACCCCAAACTGATACCCCACTTCTGGTATAGGCCGTTTCTCTCTGCTTCCGAGAACCTCTTCTGCATCAGCCTGCTTAACATCTCTCTCTCACGGCGAATAGCCTTCAAACTGCGACTCCAGAAAGAAGATGAGTCGGTAAAATAGTAACATATTAAATAAGGGGGAAAAAACGATATGGAGGGAAGCGCGTGTTCAAGTATTAAAAGAGTCTTTGACTTGCAGAGGATCTAGATGGGGGCTGACACTACATGCATATGATATATTACTAGCCTATGGGCTTCCCAAATTAAAGTAAATTTAGCTTGATCACCACAAAATTCAAGTATTATACCTTGCCCCATGAAATTTTCTTGTATGACTGAGTTATTCTAATGTTTTTCAATTGCTTAAAGCACATTTTTAAGAGGAAAAGATGGTAAGCATTATTAGATTATATTCTTATAATTTATTCAAATCATGTTATGGAAGACTACGACTATTATGCATATCATTGATATCAAATATAATTAGCACTATTTTAGAAAACTATTCTATGGAATTCTCTGAAGAGGTGAGGTTTGCGTGGAAGAAACCCTAGTTTTGGAGGCCTACCTAGTAGAAGCCATGGGTCCACCATTGAGCATATTCATTCGACATTACTCTTTTTCGAACCTCGCAAAGCAACCTTAAAATACTAACGGATGCTATAAAATCATAAGATTTCAGTAACATGAGCCTATATGAAAGACAGAGTGCGGACCTTGACGCTAACGTGAGAGTCTGACCACCTTCCACAGCATGATTACCCAGAAGAAATGCTTCCTTGAGGAAGGAAAGTCTCCTCATCTCCACCTCCATGTATATCGAATCTGTTGGGTCACCTCTAAAGAGCAGGAAGAAGTACGTCCTGTGCACCAATGAAACATTGCAAGATTGCCAAAGTTCAAGTATTGCTTTCTGCCTGATCCTGAACTCAATATGCCAAGTTGCAGAAGTTTCAGGTGTGTCCATCATCGGATCCAATCCAACATCTTTGACGTTCTTCTCAGCCTTCAATTCTGTTCCCTGAACCAGATTGTACAAAGGAAACTCTATTAAAGGGAGCAAGCTTCACAAAAACAGCTACCATTTAAAGTACTACATTACACATGCATTTCAGCAATCTATGAAATGAATGAGAAAGTAGAAATATTTTACATAATATAGGTAAACTCTATAAACGAGTAGATGAAAATTGAGATGCACATCTCGCTTTCTGTGTGATATGGGGCATGTCGATATGTACGAACCCTTAGATTACTCTCCACACCAAATGAAAATAAGAGGAACCCTGGGGACACATCCACTTTTAACCATACTCTTACAACCTCTCCGAAAGTCAGAAATCAAAAGTGGGATCCCGCTACTATTTAGTGGGTTCCACCATTCCTTGTTTGAGAAATGAATGGATTTGAGCTTAGCATTTTTCGGAAAATAAGTTTAGAGCTCTTTTCAAACCATTTATTACAGTATGATTAAATAAGGATTATTGCTGTTCTAAGAAGCAGATGAATACATATTAGATTAGCACTCTTTCAAAGATAAACCACTGATGGTTTCATGATAAAACAAGTGAATAAGGTGGCCGAAAGCCCAATCACTAAGAGAAACCAATTTCGCCAAAAACTAGAAGGTTAGCAGTTCAAAACTTAAGTGACAAGGTTAGATGGGAAATAAACAAAGAAGAAAGAGGGCATGTTCTAACCTGACAATTAGCAAGTTGCTTTTCATACTCAAGCTTGGCCATTTCCTTGAGTCCTGCAACAAAAGTATCAATGCCAGGAATATCCTCATCTGCGGAATTCTTGATCTTCTGAGCATTTAAATCATCTACAAAAGCACTTCCCATAGAAGACTGGGAATCAATTCTCGACACCCTTGCCTCATCATAATTTAATGGCAGAACCATATGGAAGCCTTCTGGTCTTCCAGGAAAGTCTCTCTCAAAACCATTAACTGGTGTGTTCTGACTTGCACCTGTCTTCTCAAAGTCTGGTAACGATGAGCCAGCCATGAGAGCAGCTCTACAACTCCAGCTCCTATTCAACTTCTGACTTTCAGAGCGTGACATATTGCCTTGAGCCCAAGGAGATGGGTCCACTGGGTAAGGGCCAACAAGAGAACTAATGGTCCTTTGTACATCCTGGAGTCTCTCCTCCAGTATCCCATAAGTCGTACTACTTTGGGATTCAGTTACCTGTCTAGGTGGGGTTGATTCCATTACATCATTCGCCACATTGCCAGTTGAAAGGGAAACCTGTTCAGAAGAGATCTCGTCCGTTCTGGATTCATCCATCTCAATACAACGAACTTCCCGGCAAATTTCATTGGGATCTTCTCCAGTTCCTAAGTTTACAAGAAAAAAAGACTTAGCTTCTAAAAAACATTCATTTTGAACGTAAGCAGAATGACAAAATTATAGTTCAGATACATAATCACATCTTTTCACACTTCTACAAGCTATTTAACACTTTTCTACATTTCAAAAGATGAGGTGGGACATGGTTCCCCTCTAATTGGGTCCCTAATGACAAGCACAGGATCGTATGAATTTACCTCTACCCGCTAGTGGATTATTGAAATATTCTACGTTAAAGGAAGTTGCACTGCCCATTTTTCTGCCACCCATATCTGGATAATGTGTATCATCCGTTACTGATGACTCTGACACTGAACATTCATCTTCCCATTTGTTCCCTTCTTGCCATTTAGGATGATTATTATGCCCACCCTGAAGAAGGTTCATACCACCATGGTTAGCAGTTGAAAAATCATAAGAAAGTATTATCAAATCTGCAGAAGTTACTTACCCATTGCCTTGAATCTTCATCATTTCCAACCATGAGCAACAAATCCTGAACCCGAGATTCAGCAAGTTCCCGCTGCTTAGTTTGCTCGCTCAACTCTTTCTCCAACTGTGTGATAGAAAAATCAGAGATACATTGGAAAACTAATAAATAATGGTCCCTTTGTGCCCAAGTCCTTGTATTGCACAGGTCTCAGCACTAGAAGTAAATATTCTCTAATCATCTAGAATGCATTTGTGACTCTACTACACCTTTACAGTTAAAATACAAACAGATGAGATAGTCATAGGCCAAATTTATGTCCATTCCAAGCTACCTTCACAAATGAAATCCCCTACAGTTATTGGCAATGTGTGTGGGATTTTTCTAACAGGTCAAATAACAAGACTGCCAGTCTAAATGCAAGTTAACTCTCTCCATCTTAACACCAAAAGGAGAACAAACACACGTCAGTGATCCAAATTCCCATACTACACCACTCTCCCCACAACCCACACTTCAATACTTGGTAAAATTGAAAAAGAAAAGGAGAATTAAGATGAAAAGCCAAGACACGTGAAAGGATCCACAGAATTGATAACCCACACACACACACAGATGAATCATGGTTTTAGGGTTTGGCGGTCAAAGAACGGCAGACTTGTTTGGGATTTGAGTGAAAATAAAGGCAATTATGTCGGGTGAAGCCGCTGAAAAGGAGAGCGGAGTGTATTAGCTTATCATGCAACCCAATGAAGCGTTCGATATTGTGAATAGTAAGAAACGTGTCAAATACCCTTGATCCAGCCATTTTGATCCACCTATGCCAAATTTCATTCATCTAGATACCCTTTGTTACAATATGTCCTGACTCCTGTATTTATTGGAAGCAAAAATACTTGCACCACTCAACTAACTATTATAATCTAACGGCAGGCACAAGGAAAATTTTAAAATGGAACTTCTTGGAAGACTGCAAAGTGTTTGCCTCTTGGAAGTGGAGATGCATGGAATAGTGAGGGAACATGTCTGTGGATATCAAGAAGGGCACAAAAAATTTTCCTATGTGTATTTCATGTATTTCTCCCTTAATTCGCATGGTAATTCCATTAATTAATTCAGCATTCATATCCAACTATCCAATCCCTATTTCTCACGATTTGTCCAAATTCTTCAACTTACTTCAGTACTTTTATACTTTGTTGCTACGCAGCAATCAGTTCCACCAAGAAAACCAAGTATATAATACCCCATGATTTGGTGGAAATATAAACTTTAACATCTGTGAGTAGAGATGATTTTATTGTGTCTCGTTACCTTTTCAATCTGAAGATCTTTCTTCCTCAGTAATGCTGCATAATCAGAAGTGGAAGAAGGGGCAGGCGTCCTTAACTCGCTCTCCAATCGAGCCAACTCTTTTTGCAAATGCTTCACCAAAGCCTTATCAGACATGACGACATTAACCTTTGCATTTGTACTAACTTCTTTTGCACAACAGGCAAACAAGAGAGTATTTCTAGACTGCTCAACATGGCTTCGCGCAGGGCTCAAAGTGCAAATGATGGCAGTTCTGGCATTGCCTCCCAAACAGGGCTGTAGAATGCGAGTTAGCTTAGAATCTCTGTAGTTGACATGTCCATGTCTCCCCTTGCTGCATTCAAAAATAGTGAAAAGTTGATGAACTATACATTGCATAAATTATCTGTTTCCTAAAAGATTCAATTATCCTGGAAAAGAATAGAGAGGGAAAACAACAAATAATACGCACAGGTGTCCATCCCAAACTAATAAGTGGACAAGATTTAACTAAGTTCTCTTCAAAAACAGAAAAATTCTCTTCATACAATATAGTCTTTTCGGAAGCTAAACTAGATAACCTCGATCTACGTAACATTTCTGTGACAATTGAATTTAAAGAGCTAAAATGCTCAAGGAAGAGACAATTACTAAACCTCAGCTTGCGGATAACAGTAGAAAGAGTCAGTAAACTACGGTTGATATGGCAGCCTTCTTTCAGTCTTGCCCCAGCTGATAACGCCTGAGCTGCACGCTCACTTCCCGCTAGATCAACAAAATTCTGCCAAAAAAACAAATTAACATCTGCTAACATAACTTTTACCGTGATTTTATGTCACCAATAAGAATTATCCAGTTATATTGATTCAGAAACTTCATAACCACTGTAAATTGTCCCGAAGGAAGATAAGACGATGTGTACCACACTAGCAGCTAGTTTCGTTGAATTTCCCTTGCCTAAAAACTCACGAGCAGAACTTTCAATTGTCTGCAGAAAATCAATCCAAGAGAGAGAGAGAGAGTTAAATAAGTGTTTTGAAGTAACAGAGTTAAATAAGTGTTTTTAAGTAACAAGTGACAAAAAAATTAATTAACAAAAGCAATTATCAAATTTGGAGTGGAAGGAGCAGCATACCAATCTAAGAATCTGATGTGATCTAGAGCTTGTTTCATTCAAGGAAGTCTCCCCTGTCCTTCTTTGAGCTGCAAAAATGCAATTTTATGCATAAAGAAGAAGCATTATTCAGATTACCACCACAACTGCTATAAAATGCCAATTACCTTCACAAATTGATAGAAGCTCCTTGAGATGGGCCCAATCCCTAAGTGTTTCCTCCGTGATTTTCTCCACCACAGTCCCTTTCTAAGGAAATGAGAAACAATTGCAAATGTAAGTCAAATGTAAATATATAATGGGTGGGCAAAACAAAAAGGGAAATGACTATAACCTCTGGATCGTCTAGGACCCTGAGTGGAGTACTATCTGTGCTAAGGAGATCTCTTATTGATTCATTGTAGATCTCCATTGCGCAAAACTTCAAAACAAAAGCTCTTTCTTCATGCTGGGGAACACAGAGGGAAAAAGGGAAGGAAAATGTTTCAAAACAAAAACAAAAAGCTAATGGATTATGAAAATGAAACAAAAAGTAACACCAAATTAGCATTTTATAGTTACCCTCTTTATATAGTCATAAATGTCGGCCACTGTGTATTCGGTTATGCCAATCATGGTGTATGTCTTTCCACTGCTTGTTTGCCCATACGCAAAAATACTTGCTGAATGAAGAAAATGTGAAAGTGAAAACATTTCACATCTTGGTCAATTTGTAAATAATGTTATAATTACCAGAAAGCAACAGCACTTTTATTATACTTACAGTTAATACCACTGACCACTGAAAGAGCAATTTCCTTTGCTCCTTCCTCATAGACCTGCCTAGTCTGGGTGTCGCCACCAAATACTCTATCTACCAAAACAAAGCAGAAAACAAGGAAATTCAGGATAAGAAAACAATATGACCAACTTCAAATAAAATTCAGTGCACTTCTGAAACTTCAAAAGAAACATCCACTTCTAAAAATTGTTACTGAATTATGAACCTGTGCACCCTGACAAAGTACCGTTCTACATTTTGATCCATTAACAACAGTCTGTTAGAAAACTTGGCTACATAGTAGGTCACGAATGCTTAATCATGAGTAGAGTTGGAACAGTTGGCATCAGTGGAATATAGGGGAATTGAAGTGAAAAAGACAATTACAAATTGCATAGAGCAGGTGAAAACAAGACAAGGTATTTTGCAGTGAAATCCAAATCCATCAAAATGGACCTGATCCAAATCATCCCATGTTCACTAAAGGGTGTCATGGTTGCTCTTGATACCTAGCGCAATATGCTCTATATCAAAAATCTGAATCCAATTAACTTCCTCACCTATTTATTTCACATTTCATATGCAAATAAACATGGGAACCGGAGAATTTTCTTACCAAACGTATAAGCAGTCGGAAACATGGACCGCTCTTGAAGGCTATTCCGGAACAAAATGGTATTCTCATTGATGCATTCCCAATCTACGACTTCATTCTTAGCAACCTCCTTCTCACTCAAAGGCCTCAATCTAACCAACACAAGAATCTTCTCCTCACCACCACCGGTACTCACCTCCTCCCCTTGCATCTTCTCCCACTTACTCAGCTCCTCCCCACCAATTGCCCCCATTTCTCACACCACCTTCTCCTCCTTTTTCACAAGCCTACCTCCATTAATCC
>CM037158.1:31525270-31530270 GCA_020921065.1 Vaccinium darrowii | reverse complement strand
GGTTAAACTTAACGATTAGAAAATTGTTAGTCTATCTTCTATCAATATCTGGTTTCTAAAATGTTAATCTATCTTCTAAAATTTTCTAAATTGTTAGAAAATTGTTAAGTCTATCTTCTACCAATATCTGGTTTCTAAAATGTAAGGTCTAAAGCCATATAGGAGTTGAACAATTGGGAATTATCTGAACTGCTTCAATTAAAATGCAATTTCTATGTCCACTGTAATGCATCCACAGCTTGTCGGTGAAGCTCTTTATCTCCAGCTGCCAATACAGTAAAACCTTCAGCTGAAACAAGGAACGTAAGTCAGAAAGACGGATAAAGAAGGCTAACAGCTTCAAAGCTGTATTGTTATCAAATTGGTATGACCAGAATGCACGAGACTCGCAACTCACATTATATAGAGTTAAAGATAATCATACCTGTAGGACATGAATGTGAAGCAGGTTCCCATTGAAGATGATGTCCTTTCCAATCGGTTATAACCCCTCCGGCGCCTTCAACGACCGGTATCAGTGCCAGAAAATCAAACGGCTGAAGAAAAAACGCAACCTTGTTAATGCTGCCTGCTAAAGTGAAAAACATACAACACAAGACTGCAGGTTTTGCTGGAATATAGAAAGTACTGAGTTTAAAAATTTTTGGAGTTGGATTTTCTAGTCAGAGACATGAAAGCTTTGCCATAAAGGTAGTGTTGAGAGTCAACATAGAATTTCCATCTCTCTAGAGTCCTCTCTATAAGTAAAATTGTTGTTGCAAACCATAACTATTATATAAGTCCTCTTCAATGAGGGCTAATGGTGCCCCCTGTTAATCCCGTAGCGTCTAGAAAGTGGTCTTCAGACTCTAGCGTGTAAGAGGTTGAGTAGTCCATAGTTTGGAGTGAATAAAAAAACAGCAATAAGCAGCGACTTGTAGAGAATGAAGTAGTCAGTAGTTTGGAGCGATATCATCTGGATGAGGGCCTATGGTCCATCATGTTTGGAGCAATAGTGTCTGACCGAAATAGCGTATCATTAGAGAGGCATCTCATGCAAGGTACAACAATCACCAGTCCCCCGTTATTCTGAAAGAAAGTCCATGAAAGATTGTCTTTGTGTGAGTGGTTACATTGGTTAGTATCCAACTAGGGTTTCTTTGTGTATTTTATGTTCAATCTGGTTCAAAAGGTATATTTTGGGCACACAAGCCATTTGAGTTGAAAAGCTGCACATATGCGTCCTTGGTAGCTCAAACTGAGAATATCCTACAGTAAATTTATTCTGCCCTAGCAAATCACACAATTTTTCTTCCCCAAATCATCCATATGGAGTGGGTTTTCCTACAGCCGACTGTTTCATCTATGAACAGAATATCTGAAGAACATGCAAGAGTACAGCTCACCTCAAGACCAAAATCCATAACGAGATCCACAAAACCTGAGGCAAGAAGAGCATATGCATAGCAGTCGCAACCATACAGCTGTGCTTTTGCCTGCAACCATGAAATACAGGGGGGAAATTAGCAATAAATAGGCCAAAAGTATTTCTTATGTCAAAATAGGATCATGTATCAATTTAGGGTTCTGCCTCGACAGAGAAGTACAATTGAATATGAAAAGCTACCATTTTCTTCTCAAGAGGGATTGCGATATGCATTAACAAATGAGAATACAAATGAAGTACGGTCCACTCAGTAAGCAGTAACATATAAGTATTTATCTAGGATAAAACATTCTCCAACAAGATAAAAGCCAAGGATGGAAAAGTCCATTACTACACCGAATAGGATATCTGAAATGCTCAACTTTTGTTTAAGAGTACTACATATGATACTTGCTTTGAGTCTATACAATCCCTCTTCCAAAGGAAATGATTGGCTCAAAACTCAAAAGTTAACATCTTTAAACAACCTAGCATGTTAAATATAGCGAATGCACCCATAATATACTCCGCTAGAACTTTTATTTCTCTAGTAGAAAATGAATTTGAGACAACCTCCAATTCATTTGTCATGAACAGAAGGACAAATCTATGGAATCAATAAAAGCAAAGAAATAAACTTGAAAGATTGGCACGGATTCTGGTTCATTTTGGCATGGGCATCATACTACTCTGACAAAACTTAAAGCCAGAAATGTGAAAAAACCAGAAATGATTGAACCTTAAAGCCAACTCTAGCAAATGCAACTTCAGCATCTTCACTGAAGTGGTGTGGGCTAGTCGTGTACCTGAAACCAGCAAAGAACACTAATAAGACAGAGACAAACTATCAATCCACTACTCGCAGAACTAAACAGATAATAACGTCAAAAGAAGTTAAAAGCACAGGCTTTCAAAATGCAGATACTTGTACCATAGATAATTGCTTCCATCACCCAATTTTTTTTTGAAATTTATCTAAATGGTCCCTCTAGTTTGACCCATGTCTTGATTTGGTCCCTCTAGTTTCAATTTCACTCTAACGAACCATGTAGTTTCAATTTTGGTCGAATTAGGTCCAATTGATAACAAACGTTATCAAAGATGACGGAAAATCCCAATTTGGCGATTTTTTTTAGGGGGCAGACCTGTCATTTCCCCTAGGAATTTACAGATTTGGGACTTTACAGATTTACTGACCTCTCATTTACAGCAAAGAATCTCCATGTCTCCAATGGCTTTCCCAGAGGTGAAATTTGTTCTTCGACTACGCAGAGTTAAATTAATAATGCAATATTAGAAAACAAAATACTTACAATCACCCAAAAGCAAAGATATACACATAAGATGTTTCTTCCTAACATTTACGCATTCACTGGTGTCTCTTTCTTTCTTAACTTTCTCAACAAACATCAAAGGGCATGCTTCCTCTCTCACTATCAGATTGTTTTCTGAGACAATGGCTGTAATAATTTACACGGTTCTATTCCGTCATTCATCGGCGATTTACTGAACCTCGAGACTTTACAGATTTGGGAAAATAACTTCACGTTCGAATTACCTGAAAATCTCGGGTGTAACGGGAAGCTAATATTTCTCAACGTAACATCAAATCATCTCACGCGTAAAATCCCAAGTGCTTTGTGTAATAGAGGGAGGTTGAAGACGTTGATACTGATGGAGAACTATTTCGTAGGACCGATTCCGAGTGAACTCGGTGAGTGTGAATCTTTAACTCGGGTGCGAGTCACGAAGAATCACTTGAGTGGAACGATTCCCCCAGGTTTGTTCAACTTGCCGTTGTTGGACATGCTTGATTTGAGTGACAACTTGTTCAGCGGCGAGCTTCTGTCGAATATTTCCGGTGAGACTATCACTATTTTATCGGTTTCGAACAATAAACTCGCTGGGCGAAATCCCTCCTGCTATAGGGAATTTATCCAATTTGGTTACTCTCACCCTTATTTTAACCAATTTTCCGGCTTAATCCCCGATCAAATCTTCAATCTGAATAAACTTTCAAAATTCAGCGCCAGTTTTAACAAATTGGGTAAGAAGAGGGAAGGGGTAAAATATTAGGGTTTTGGTAAAAGGGTGGGAGGGAGGTGAATGAAAGGTCTGCCCCTAAAAAAAGCCCTCAAATTGGGATTTCCATCATCTTTGATAACGTCTGTTATCAATTGGATCTAATTCGAGTAAAATTGAAACTACATGGTTTGTTAGAGTGAAATGAAACTAGAGGGACCAAATTGAGACACAAGTCAAACTAGAGGGACCATTTCTATAAATTTTCCAGTCTTTTTCCTTTTATTGTTTATTTGGTCAAAAAGAATCAACATGGATACATATACATACAGATAAGCATGTAAAAGAGTTTCACAATTTCGCGTGGAGACTTCTTCTCCGTTCAATGTTGTTCTCTTCCCACTGATCCCAATCCATCTTTCTCTCAAAATTGGTTGATCAATAATTCCCACAACCTAGAAACAACAAAAATAAACATAACAATAGAACTTTAGGCCAAAATTAAGCAAGTAACCTAGGCTGACTCTAAAATTTATTAACTTAGAAAATTGCTAGTTATTGTACATGTACATAAACAGGATGCGTTTTATGCCAATTTAATTACAAGACACAAGACAAAACATCTCATCAAATTTATTTGAAGCTGAAAAAACTGTCTGCATTCCAATCTAAACAACTCATTTTATAAATTGCTCCCATTTGAAAACTGAAATCAAATTCAAGGGTCTAAAAGACACTAGTCGGTCCCAGGTCGGTCGGCTGCTGTAGCAACTTTTGGCCGACTAATCGCCGACTTCTCTCTAGGCGTCCAACTAGTTGGGTTTTGGTCAAGTCGGGGGACCTCCAACTAGCAACTTTGGGCTGACTAGTCGGCCGAATTGACCGATTTTTGAACACTGATCAAATCCTATGCGCCAGTAAAGCAAATTATTCCTCCGTTTCCTGGTGAGAGTAGAAGAAGTTATTCTATGATCCTAGAGCAGTGCCTTAATGCCCCTCTGTCCTGTGAAGCCCAAACGTAAAAGAAATGGCTCACATTATCGGACAGGGGCGGCGTAGGAGCATTGCCTGTGGAGCACCCAAAAATTTCCGAGAAATAAAATGGTGCGTGATTCTTACCGGCTTGCCTTTGTGAAGTAGAGCGATGAGAGTGCCAAATAAAGGTTTTCCTGGAACACAATATGAACATATTTCAGAGTTCGAAAGAAGAAATACATACAAGTTCAAAAGGAATAAGTCGAGGAAATACCCGTAATGAAACTTTCTGTTCCATCAATGGGATCTAAAACCCATACATAGTCTGCAAATTGTTCTTTACACCTCCATCCACTCTCTTCCCCAAGACTGCAATTTCCATTAACGTTCAGTTTTAGTCCGAAGAAAAAAATTAGGTTTTTGACATCTTCCACATAGAAGACTATGAGAGAACGAATTTGAACAAAGATTAAATGGAGCATCTAGCCACTCGATCAATTCATAGCACTGTCACCCCTTTGACAGGCACGGTCTCACTATTGCCCGACATGTGGCCACTCCAGTGACTTCCAAATTTGTATAAGCATGAATTCGTGAA